>PTEX01000072.1:2894250-2968347 GCA_003342815.1 Eudromia elegans | reverse complement strand
TTTTTTTTTTTTTTTTTAAGAATTGCAAGAGTCGTGTCAGTCGAAGCGAAGTATGTGAGCTAAGTAGCCTTATTTCTACCATGCCCTTCTTCAAGCATTTAAAAACATCCTGGTTTTATGACAGGTGCTCCCTCATTAGCTTTGTGGGGTTGGGCTGCCAATATCTGAATGGGCCTTCTTTGGATCATCCTTGATATAAGATCCCTTGCCATGATGCCTGCAGCCACCATCACTCATCTATTCACAACTGGTTGCCAACTGCTGTTATTTAAGAGGCAGCTGCATTTCCTCACATGTCCTCAGAGACCAAAATGGCTTTGCAGTGTCTTTGTTCAGAGACTCGGGCTCTTCTCTGTCCTCAGGAACCAGATCTGGAGTCGTTCAAGGTGACAGTAAAAAGCAGATGTGCGAGAGGTAGAGGAAGCTGCTTGTCCTCTGGCAGGTCTTGGTGGTGCCATGGAGACATTTAGCTGTTCCTCCATTTCCTCTGCTTTCTCCTCACCTGTTCCCTCTAATTATTCCTGCCGTTGAGATGCAGGAGTGCCGCACATGTCCCGCCAAGCAGCCCGAGGATGCAGCAAAAGGTGCCTAGAGCCACCCGCCGTCACCACCGTCCCCAGCCTCCCTGTTCCTGGGAGAGCAAGCGGCTTGCCAGCCTCTAGAGGGGGCAGGAACACAGCGGTAGAGGAAAGAGCAGAGCGGGATCTATCCCCGCAGACGGCTTGTGTCTAAGAGAGCCCCTTTCCAGACCCAGTTTGGGCTATCTCCATAGGAGTTGGGACTGCAGGGAGTGTGTTTTCTAGCACATCTCAGGGTGTGGAGCAGCAATGCCCATGTCTGTCCTCTGCTTATCACTCATTTGCAGCTTTTCCAATCCTTTCTGTAATTCCTTGTATGGTTTTTCAATATTTTAAATTATTTCTATGGCATTGTTCTGGTTTTTGTCCAGTCTGGTGGTCTTAGTGAGGGTGGGCCATCAATTATTACGAGGCTTTACCATGGTTTCTGTGCTGGTTTTAGTGTCTCGTTCCAAATCCCTTCACTCTTTTGGCTGCTCTGACCTAGAATTTCTGCTGTCTGGGGCTGCAACAGGGTTTTTTCCAAGCACTTGGTCACAGGCAGACCCCGATGACTCGTGACCACCAGTTTGGTGGTTCATGTAGAGCCTGGCAGGAGGACAGTTCTCCTGCAAGGTTGTCCCACTTGTATCCAGCTGCAAGCATGGGAAAACCGAGTGCCCCAGGCAGACTCCTGTTGAAATTTGGGGCTGGTCTTAGCTTCTAGATGGAGGTCTCCCTCGGGCGAACCGTTTACTTGGGATGAGGGCAGTCGAGGTGGAGACGAAGTGCTCCGCAAGGCACTGGATGACAGCTCTCCTGATGCACACCTCCAACGGCGAATCCAAAGGCCAAACTGCTGCTGGGGACAATTAGTTGTCACAGCCGAGAGTCTTGATGACACGTAATCCCCCGGAAGCCAGCGCCTGGTTAACCAGCAGGAAGGAAAGCACTCGGGAGGATGCGGAGTGAGCGCTCAGCGCTCCCCGCTCCACGTCACTCGGGCTGCTCTGTGCCGGCCCCAGAGCCCCTTCTGCCTTGTGGGCTCCAGGGTTTTGTGGACCGGAGCGGGTGTGGAGCTGCAGTGACACGGTGGCTCCCATTCGCACTCGAGGCTCGCAGTGGTTAAACAGAAAATAAGCTGGAGAAAGGTTAAAGGCTTTGAGTATATGAGTAACCCTCTAGCATGTATGCTCCTGAGCTGAGCAGCTCCATTACTGCTTATATCTTTTCTCTTAAATGCTTTGTTTTGGAGCAGATTGCAGGTTTCTGAGTCATTTGGTTTCTCAGGCTCGGGGAAGTGAAACCCAGCTCCATCATGCTGCTAAAAGCAAAATGCATGGGAAGGGGCATCTCCTGAGCACAGGGAGGGGAGCAGCCCGAACTGCAGCTACAAAACACACGTGCTCTATAAGGACTAGTTGCATCAGGGCATCTTCACGCAGTGAAATGCAAAATAGGGAATAAATACAGTCTGTTGCACCTCCATTTGCTGTTTGCAATGCCACACGAGAGCAGCTGATGTCAGATGCTGTGCATGTAGAAAGGACCAGTATATGAATAGCCCTACAGGACCAGGCTGCTTGTAGCCTCCACGACGGTGGCCAATGTGACACACATGGGTTGTGGGGAGGGTGTTCTGCCACCATAGGAAACCTCTTCACGGATCACAGTGCAAGCGAGCAAGCCTCTGAGATGCCCCTTCAGCTCCCAGCCTTGGCCTCAGCCTGCATCTCCTCCAAGAGCAGGGCCCCATGTGGGATCCTCTGGCATTCAGCTTTGTTGGCTTGTGTTGACTGAAAAAGCAGATCATGGTTTGTCAACAGAAGCAGCTGAGTCACCACCGGGTTATTTCTACTCCACGTAGGGAGACGCTCGATGGTTTTCTCCAACGCTGCGTCGTGGTGGCTGCGGGCAAGGGCTGACTTACTCGAGGTTGTCATGAGCAGGATGCGTCTCGCCTAGCTTCGGGGGGGGCAAGGCGAGCTGGCCTTGCTGTGCTCCTTCACAGGGCATGGGCAGAAGCGGGTGCTTTCAAGGGCCGTTGTTTACGTTACAAGCCAGTATGAGACGTAAAGGCTTCCCTTCCTCGCCCGCTGAACAGTGAGCTACGTTCTGTACTCACTAACTGCAGAGAGAGGAAGCAGATGAAGAGTAGGGGGCCTAAAATGTGTCAGCAGTGACTATAAAAGCATATAGGAAACTCTTAATAGTATATTCTACCAGAAGAGGGAAAAAAATGTGTGGGTGCTGCTTGCAGAAGGTGTGATACAGCCCAGTTACTCCGGGCAAATACCTGGAGGTTGCGGCACGGTACCGTTTTCCTGCCTACACCATTCCTGGCCACATCCAACCTGTTCTGTCAGGGCAAGGGGGAACCCAGCCCATTAGTGAGCACAGCTGTAGTCCCACGCGTGCAGCTGGGGTATAACACGTGTCTTAAATCATTATCAGTTATGAAATGCCTGAATCGTGGCTGAGCAGTTGGGCCATGGCCTGTGTGTCCTCTTAATGACTGCTAGGAGGTGGCGAACGCTGCTCACTGGGCACTTCCACGCAGGTTAGCACTGGCAGGAAGGAAAAACTGCAAGGATTAAATAATTCAGCTAAGAGGAAGGGAGGATCAGCTGGTGTTTTCTGAGTCTAGTGCGGAGGAAGAAGAGCTTGGGATTTCTCTGCTGGGCTCGAGACACCCGCTGCATGGCCAGGATGCAATCTCGGCTCCGCCGGCCCCGTCTCTACGGGAATCCCATGAAACCACCTGCTCTCCTGCCGCAGCTCCGATGCCGCATCCCTGCCTCGTGCCTGCCGCTGCCTCCTCTCCCCAGCTCCCCTCCCCAAAAGCCAACGGTTGCCTAAACCAACACTATTTTTAGCAGGGGAATTGCAGGTAGGCATGAACCCAAGCTGCCTTGCACTTGGGCTGTCCTACTTAGGCCTGCAGTTTTCCAAGGCGCGATTGGATCCAGACTAATTTTTAGCGCAGCACGTGGGTGGGCAGCGTCTCTAAAAGGCAGGCGTGTAACGAAGGTAAGTCAAGGCTTAAAGGGAGTCGGAGCTCTTGGTTTCCAGGCGCACGCTGCTGCCTTTGCCCACTGGTGGTGGGTCGGCAATGCATGGAGTTTTCCGTACTGCAGGGAGGGAAAAGCACCGGATAATGTGGGACACCTTGAGCTTGTGATCAGAGAGTGGTGCTGAGGGGAACGTGGACATTGGAGGAAGCCAGTGCTTCAAACCAGTTCAGAAACGTCTCTGCTCAAGACCTGGGAAAGAGGGTTTCTGAATTTCTGAATTAAAGTTTGAAAACTGAAAGGCACCTAAGGGGGGATGAGAGGGTTTTTATAGAGCCCTTACCAAAGAGAAAAACCACGGCTTTGGATCAGATCAAAGATCCACGCAGCTTAAGAGTGTCCAAGAGCAGATGCTGAGAGAGGAGCACAAAGGCACTGGTGTGACCATTTCCCGAGCCCCTGAGCTTTGTGGATAATGGAGCTCCTGAAAGAATGGAGCTATTTTTATACTTATTAGTCCTCAATTTTCTTCCATAAATTTGTCTGGGCACTTTCTGAGCATGTGTGAACTTCAAAGAGCTGCATCTGCAGCGAGAAAGCTTCCCTCCCCTGTGAGTGTGGCAAAACTGCCACTTTCAGTGTTTAAACAGCCATGTCAGAGTTTAATTCTGTTGATTAATGTACGGCAACAGCTATTCGCTTCCCCGTTCCCAAGGTGTTGCTCTGAAAGCCTCTACATACTCTTCTCTGAGCACCTCTGCTCCAGCTGGGAGAGGCCTCCTCTCCCAGTGAAGGCTCCTCGGAACGGGCCAGAAGGGCTTCTCCAGGTTTCCCAGATGGAGATGCAGAAGGGGGCAGCCAGAACTGCCCTGCTCTGTGCGTTACCGTCTGCTTTACGGCCGCGTCGGCCCACGTTTCTCTGGGAAGCCACCGTGGTGACCGGGGCCGGGGGATGCGACCGGTGGTGGTGCAATCCTCCCTCGGAGCTCACTTGGCTCAGCGAGGCAGTTTATATAAATGCCTCGGTGATTTAAATTGCTGTTTAGCGCAGAGCTGCTGGCCGCAGGACACGCTCGCTTTTGTTTTCCGTAAATTACGAGTTTTTATGGGGGTGAGTGGATGGTTGCAGCGGTGCTCCGTAAATCCCAGCGCACCAGGATGACGCAGGGCTCCAGCTCCGCGAGCTCCTGGGGAGCCTCTTGGTGCCCTGGGGCCCTGTGCGCAGGTGCCCTTTCCACGGCGGCAGGGACACAAACTCGCACGAGCTGCAGCCGAAACGGCTGAGGGCTCCACAGCCCCGGCCCTGCTGGGCTTCTGTGTGGGCAAACACTTATCTGCCGTGCTCGGTGCTGAGCTAGAGGAGGGATGGAGCACAGTGGGATGCAGCACCCTGGCAGGGAGCAGGATCTATCTCTAAACCTCTAAGCCACGGGACAAGTGGTGGCTTCGGTGCTTGCTTTCACAAAGGGGCTGCAGTGACTGCTGTTACGAACCTGCTGGGGCTGGTGGCTTTCTATATTGAAGAAGGGGAAAGGGAAAGAATGAGCAGGGCTAAAAATAAGTCAAAGGGAGTTTGGGCTCATGCAGGGCTCATTCTGGTAAGGATCCTCATGGGGGGACGGTGCCTCTGTGCTGCTGCAGCCAATCTTGCAAAGCAATTACTCCGACCCTGGAAAGCAGAGAGCCACGACCACAGACGAAGCCGGGAGATGCCAAAGGGAAAACTTGCAGCAAAACAGTTTTTCCTCCCCAGCTGAGTTAGTGTTGGGAGGAGTTGTGTTTGCCACGTATGAAATATCCCTCATTCCTTCCCCCCAGAAGCAAGTCCGTCAGCAGGGCCGGGCTGGGCTAGCTGGCATCTCGGGTGAACGCTGCCAGGTCTTTATGGCACGAGCAGCCGTGGAGTGCTCTGTAATTTGAAGTCACTTGTTGCCATTTAAAAAACCCTGAAAGTTGAGACTTGTGCAACCCACCTCTTATGGGTTTGGGTTGTGCCTGCGGTTGTCTAGTCACTGCGGTGAGAGTTTCTAAAGAGCCGTTTAAGACAAGGGAGCCCCGTGTCTCCATGCCATCCCTCCGGGAGGGAAATCCTCCACCGACAAATACCCGCTCTTAACAATAGTGATATAATGTAATAATAATAATAAGATAATGCCTTCTTCCGGATGCTGTTGAGCGAGGGAACTAAAATGCCATCACAATGCGTATGGCAATTCACATTACACAAGCAATCGGTTAGTGGAGAATTTCCCCCCCTCATACTTTTGCTGTTAATCTCCCCCAAAGCAACGCACTGGGAATTATGAACTAGTAATCCACTGACTCGCAGAGCTCTTAGCTCCCTGCCCCAGTTTACGTACGTGACCCTGGCGCATCCTAACCGCGCGGACCCCGCTTCGCAGGCACGTCCTTCTGCAGGGACTCCGCTACAAGCCCCGGGATGCGCCCCTGCCGAAGCAGGTCTTATAGCGATAAAAACCGGCACAGTCCCCACTGCCCTCCCTCTGCTCGAGTCTCTGGCGAGGGACCCGCGGGGCTGGCCAGCCCAGACGGTAACCGAGGCCTGTGCCTGCCTCGTGGAGATATGTTCAAACTGACCCGGGGATGCCCCCTTTCCAGTGGGAGAATGGAACTGGCCCGAGGTCGCGTTAGGACTGGAGAATATCAGGAATCCTTCCAGACACTGTGGGCTTTGCTGCCAGTAAAAAGCTTTGGTTGAGCTTCCTCTTGGCTGCAGAAGGGAAGGAGAGCATCTAGGGCAGACGGCTGGTGAGCACAAACATCTTCCTTGCCCGGCCCCGCGCTGCTGCGGCCACTGCTGCCGTCCTGCCCCACGTCCTGCTGCCCATTTTTCCCCACAGCCTCCCGCTGGAATCGGGAAATGCGGTTAATCAGGTAACTACTAAGAGATGGAAGGAGAAGAGGACACAAGAGGGAGCTTGGAAGTCAATCTGGATTTCCTAAGTCAGAGGAGCTCTATCCCCAAGGCTCTATCTTTCTGTATTACAGCCTATATAGCTCTTAAGCAATATTCTACACTGCCTTTAATAGCGGTTTGCCCGTGTAGGGGTGCGTCCTGTAGAGCTGGTGGAGATTTGTTTGTCTTTTGTAAGGAGGAAACACATTTTCTTACATAAAGAGCAGCCCACAAAATTGTGTTACAGCTGATGATTGAATTTTAAGTTAGCTCAAGAATTTGAATAGAGAAAATGTATATTTTTCCTTAGTAAATGGAGATGGCTGCAAATGGGTGCTGTCAGATACTTTGCTCCACCCAGTATAATTTCATGCATTTCTTTGTGGATTTTCATGTGTTCTGCAGATCAATGACACTGCATTTAAACACAAGCTAAGCAGTAATTACAGATGCATGCACGATTTATTCATCTGGTGGCAATGCACCAGCTGATGGAAGGATCAGCCGTATCCGATCGATGTTTGAAGTGGCACGAAATAAAGAGCCTCTTTGCTCCCACTGGCAAGTGAAAGCAGAAATAACCCCTGCGTGTCAGGAAAGCCCCTCTCCTGCCCACCCCAGGGATGCTGCAGGTGGCTGGGGCTGCTCCTGCCTCTGTGCTGTGACCCGGGCCCCGCTTCGCACGCTGCTGGGCGTTAGGCTTGTTGGGTCTCCTTGGTGCCGTGGCTGCTCCTTGCCGAGACCCACGCGTCCTGAGGGCAGAGGAGCACATTCCTGAGGAACGTGGAGATGGGAATGAGCGGGATGAGCAGCGGGAGGAGGCGGGTGGGCGGCCGGGGTGCGCCTGTATTGCCGGGCGCCGTGAGGATGAACAGACCGAACAAGGCAGAGCCTGAGCTTCGGGCAGCCCTTCCAGTGGAGCCTGGGCTCTTGGGGGCTCGTTACCGGTCTCCAGCTCTCAGCCTTGTGCCCAGCTGAAGATCTGACCTCCCTGCTCAGGGCACACCCCAGCTCTGTGCTTTTAATCCTTGCTGCTTAGCTGGAAATGCTTAAACTTGATATTACCTCTGTGGTAGGGTGCAATTGCTTGCATTTTTGGGAATGGTTTTGGCTTTACAGTAAAATGCCAAGGGAGTAGGAAACACTGATGTGTGCTGTGGAAAGGCCATTAGGGTCTCAGAGCTACCACAGTCACCCCTGGAGTGTTTTGTGGTCCAGGGCCGGGAACGCTGAATTTTGTTCCAACCCAGCTGTTGGGCACCAGGACGAGGGTGCAGCCCAGCAGGGAAGGGGTTACAGCCCAGCAAAGAGCCTCACGAGTCCCCAGCAAGAGGGAGGCTCGGACCAAGTGCCAAAATCCGCCCTGACGTTTCCTTGGCTCCGCTCCGCGGCGCCGTTCGTGCCTGGTTTCTTTCTCCCTCCTCCCTCTTTGCTCCTTCCTGCACAGAGCAGGTCCTGCCTCATCCTGGCCTCCGAGGCATCGATCCCCCCCTGCTCCCCCAGCCCCAGAAGGGCCTCAGGACTCCAGAGAAGCCACTTCTTCCATGCACTGTCCCTGCAATCCAAGCCCCAGCAATGGGGAAGGTGCAAGGCCTTTGGCAACAGGTGCCATGTGCATCCATGGTGAGCTGTGCGGACAGGAATTTGCCCCTTTGGGGGTGATTTACACCCCTGTAGGGCTGAAGGGCAGGGAACAGGTTTGCCAAACCCTCCTGGTTCACTCAGGGAAGGCCAATGCCCAGTCAGGTGTCTCAGGGAAGACGCCTCCAGCCCCGCTCACTGTATTCAGAAGGAACTCCCTGTTTCCTCATTCCTCACCTAGAAAGCGGTAGGAAATCAATAGGCGCAGGTTGAGTATTGGCTTAGAGCTTGCCCCGGATAAGCAGGAAACAAAGTGGTGTTTGCTTCAGGGCTAATGAGAGCTATTATATCAATTAGGCTGGGAAATGAGTATTGCCTGGGGCTCCACAAGGCAAAGCTGGACTTCAGCAGGACCCGCTCGGCAGCCAGCTGGGACTCTCCTCCTCGGGAGCCAGACCTGGAACCAGGCGCTTTCCCCCAACCTGGGAGCAGTTATCCCATAGTTGTCTTAATAAAAAATATCCCAAAAAAAAAAAAAAAAAAAAGAAAAGAAAAAAAAGATTACTTTCTTAGTGCAGCTCCTGATTGGGCTTGGATGTAGCTCATAAATCTTTTAGATGTTTCAGCTTAAATAAACACAAATGCTCCAGCAAAAAAAAAAAAAAATCAGGTCTCTCTGCACCGAATCTGTCACCCTTTGCAGGAAGAGAAGAAATCTGGAAATCTGTTGGTTGTCAATGGAGGGGTTTATCCTGGGGCTTGGGCTGTGGCGTGGCAGGTTTCCGTGGGATAAATCTAGAGGACGAGTTTGGGGCTTGTTGGTGCTTGGCTGTTCCTGCTCTCTAAGCAAAGTCGGAAGGGAGAAGGGATCGTTTCCAAACCCTGGCACTGTCTCCTTTCCTCTGGACAGCATCGGACACAGGAGCTCAGCACATTTCCCCTATGTTACCGCAGCCTTGCCCTGTGGATAACTCATCGTGCTCAGCCTGTGTGTTTTTCAAGGCCAGCAAAATTGAAACTTTGAGGCATTTTTAAGTTTTTTTTGGTCACAATCTAATTCCTGCACAAATTAGCTTGAGCTGCCAACTTGAGTAGCCAAGTAGTGGCACCACGAGTAGCCTATTTATGTCGCCTTAAAAAAAAAAGGTGGCGGATTCAGGCACTCAGAATGCATCTGCTTGGAGGCGGGCACCGTGCCGAGTTAACCACTGCATGACATGAATGAGACCATCCTTTGGGAAAGCGGAAACATGGCAGGATACTTTCTGTTCCCAGTGCTGGCCCGTGTCCCTCCCCGTGCTGGCGCCGCTGTGCTGCTCCTCTTGCCCTCACGCTCCCTCCAACGCTGCCGAGGACAGCGGGAACGCTGCCCGTGTCCTGCCCTCTGCGTGGGAGCTCCGTCAAACACTCCCACCCCGGTGGGTGCTGTGGGCATTAACTGCTGTTTTACTTGATCAGGTCGGAGGCATTTTGATTCCCAGATGGACGCAGTGCTGTTAGGATGCTGCCACGCAGTGAATAGGGGCGTAGAAGGTGTTTGCTCCTCGGAAAGGGATCACCTACGTAGCCTTTCTGCTTCTCCTTGCAGCGAGGTCTGTGCTACCCCCGGGTCTCTTCAGACAGACCTCCGAGCTCTGCAGGACCCACAGCCAAGGAGGAACGGAGTTTTCAGTGCAGCAGTGTTTGCTGTTTTGCAGGATGAGGCAGCAGGTGAGGTGGCCGAGCTCTCCGAGCTGGTGAAAGCTCAGCTCTGCAGCCCCTGCTCCTCAGGGATGTAGTTTGGTAGGGCTGGACCTACCTCCTCCTCCCTCAGACTGGGAGAAGAGTGGCCTCAAGGGGCCTCGCTTCCCCAGAAGGGCTCTTGGCCGGGCCAGGCACCGCCAGCCTCCCGGCAGACCCTGTGTCCCGTTTGTGGGAGCGAAGCAACACGAGTGGTCCCAGCGAACCGAGCCCGGGCTTCGTGCGCTCTTTGGTGTTTCTTATCACAGGAGGGAACTTAGTTATTCAAAGCTAGTGGCCATATGTACTCACAGGAGCAAATTAAACCATAAACTCAGACAAATGGCATCTACATCTCTGCCTTGACTATCATGATGTATTTTCCCTTTCTGCTTTATTGGTGCTTGAGCTGCGAGGCTCGAGAGCGGTCAATAAGCAGTGCAACGCTGTCATCCCAATTAATTGGATTGCTCCGTTTATGCCGCTACTCCCTCCAATTAAACAGGAGCGAGCTCAGGCGACACGGCCGAATAAAGAGCGCTCCCAGAAAAAACATCTTCTAATGCAAAAGCTGTGATGAGAAAAATGGAAGCTCTGCACCTGATGGGAATATTAATGCAAAACCTTGACCTATAATTTTTCTTTCTTCAGTCTGAGAGAGGCGGCAGCAACTGGAGCTCGTTAAAATGGAATGACAGTGTCCTGCACATTGCAAGGTGTCAAGGGTTATATCGCTGCCGAAACTAATTTCATAGAGATCTGAAGCACAGAGCACTCATTTAGGGTGGGAAGGCTGGACTTATTACTAGCGCAAGCACCAGGTTAGCCCTGATGGTCTCAGTGGGGTTGAGTAGCTGTTGCCTGGCTGTGAGCTTGGCGTCCTCGGCAGGCCCTGGTAGCTCTGCGTCGCCTGTGCGCGTCGGCTTCGTTCCTTCTCCTCCAGCCCATGGACCACAGGGAAGTGGCTAAAAACTGGAGCCTTCAGCCATCAGGGAGGTGGAAAGAGGCAATTTTGTGAAGAGGACACAACGAGAACAGGAGATAACAGAGCCTTATTTGCTATGGGGTTGTATCTCAATGGGGTGAAGGAGGGAGGAACAGTCACGGTATTTTCTAGTGCTTGGCTCAGCCATCCCAGGCAGGGACCAACCTCCCTCCTTTTCTCTTCAGAGGCTGTTCCTCAGCCTCAGTCACCTCCCGCTGAAGACCTGCTCCTTGACAGCCAGCTCCAGGATTGCTGTCTCTGCCGTAGATGTTGTGTCGGGGACACCAGCGCGCAAGATGTCTCTGTCCTGCCGGCTCTGCTGCTGCCGCCAGCCCCATCTGCAGCGTGGAAGGGGCTGGCACCCGTTACGGCGAGCGCACAGCTCACGCTCTGCTCCCATGGGGTGACAGCCACAGCCCTGCGGACCTCTGCTGTCTTCTCCTCCCTTTATAACCCAGCGTTACTGGATAAACGACAGTGGGAGAAACAAAAGACAGAACCAAAAGTGCCAGTGATGGATCTCAGGGGAGGCATCCGCTTCACGTGCCCTGTTCGAAGCAAGGCCAACTGCAAACTTAAATCCAACTTCAGAGTTAGCTCAGGTCGCTCAGTTTTGAGTCTTTCTGAGGATTGTTCTGCCTTTCTGGAAAGCCTGTTCCAATGTGGGCTGGTCGGGGCCCAGTCCAGGAAGCAGTTTTGCTTTATCACAAGAACATCTGGCTCTAATTTCTTGACTTTTCTCCATGTGAAGTGGGTGTTGGCATGTGAGATGCAATAGCATTGGTAAGAAAGACTGTACCGTGAGGCGAATACAATCCCTTTGCCAAGAAGAGACCAGAAAACAGTCCTGGGTGGGAGGGAAGGCACCAGTGTTTTGTTCCAAGTGTGGTGCAATGCTTCTAACAGCCACTGCCAGAGGAAGAGACCGAGGTGTTGCTCAGTTCGGGGGCATTTTTTGGCCACAGCTGAGACACAAAGTCTGCAGTTAGCTATGTTAGGGCTGTAGACATGATTTTCTCTCTGTTCTTTGAGTACTGAGACCTGTGTCTCTTTCTGGAGGCATCTCACCCTCCCTTGGCTCCCTTCGAGAGAGGCAAAGGCAACAAGCTTCCTAGCCCTGACACCTCGGATATGTGTGAAGATGGATGGGTTGAATGCAGGCCTAAAACATTTTGCAGCTTCACTGAAGTTTCACAGCCCTGGCATTATCAAACGATCTTTCAATATGCTTGGAAGCGGGGAGGAGAATAACTTCAATTTTGACATCTACTTGATACAGATTCTGGCTTTTTTTTGTGTTCGTGTACTTGCAAACTGTCTCTGCCTACACATCTCGCGGGGCCTGTGCCCATTGCACTAGGTACAGGAGAATGAGTGCTCCTGTGGGTGCTCTGCCTGCTCCATTCCCCGCTGGAAGCTTGGGGGCTTCTCCCCACCTCCAGGTGCCCAAGATGCCACTTGTGCTGAGCGCTCTGCTCTGGTGACCAGCCTCAAGTCAGGAACTCAGCGATAGGAAACACAAGGCAAATTTTGAATCTGGTCAAAACTGAGAGATCAAGGAAAGCAGCTGGAAAGCCCAATTTTGCTGATTTTTGATGTGAATGTGGGCCATAGATGTGCTCTCACCGACAGAAACTGGCTGGACAAGGAAAAGACACCAGCAGTGCTCAGACTTTTTGATGATCAGAGGTAGATTTAGCTCTTAGGCACTGTGGCAAGAAAGAAAGGAGATGAAGTAGGAATAAAAACATAATCAAGAGATTAGGAAAGTAGAACTCAATCCACCCATAAATTTGCCTTTAGGGAAGAATGAAAAAAATGTACCAGCACCAAACGAGAAAGCAAACTGCTGCATCTCACTACCTCCCTTTGCCTTGCTTTCCTCACCATTTTACTCCCTCCCTTGCAGAGCCTCCCCTGTTCTTCCACGACGCTTTTTCCCTTGCAGACTGCACTGTTCCCCTTCTCCATTTTCCCTCATAGTACGTAACAAATCCTTGCTAAAGAGAAAACGACTTTCGAGCCTAAGCAAAGCATCAGCTTGGTGGGAAAGCCCACGTCGGTAGCAAGCATGCATGGGAGCGCAGGGAGAAGAGCTGTTACTCACTTGTGTTTAGGCTAACATGAAATATTAAATCTATTTTCAGTGAAATTAATGACGGGCTAATAAGAACCATGCTGCTAGCTCTCATATGCCGTTGATTAGCCTGTGGCTCGGTCTCCCAGGGGACGTAGTGGAAGGCCTGTTGTTTGAGGCATTGAAAATGAATGTGAAGCCCTTCAGAGGCCGTGCTGCACCGGCCTCTTGACAGGGGAGGCCTGGATTGCATCCTGTTGCACCATCGCTTTGGAGGTTGTTACTGGGGAAGCTGCAGGGCACAGTCGCCGCGTCTGGCCCATATCCCTGCATTTGATAGAGCAGATCACCGCGCTCACTCCCCGTCGCTGTTTTGCAAAGTGATGGTTGGAATCAGCTTTGCTCAGTCTTAAAGAAAATACATTTTGTACTTGCTGGTGTTTCAAATCCATTATCAGCGTCAACAAAAATCGGTCTTTTCCCATGGAAAAAAAAATAAAAAGTCTCAGATCTTTCGCTCATGCAGAAGAAAACAACCCCAAAGCATTCAAGGATTAAATGAAAAATATGCCGCTTTCCACTGGGGATCCACTGGGCGTGAGTAAGTGCCAACTGAGCTCTCACTTGCATCGCCATCTGCTATAGTGCACCAAGGCCTAGAGGTGCAGCGGGACGTGTGAGCGTCCCAGCCTCTGACAGCATCTCTGCCCATGGTGACTGAACCACCAGAGGCTCCTAAACGGCAGCAGATTTGCAGAGGCGAAGAGCTTTGTTATCTTTGGCTGAGCTAACACCAAGAAACCAACTGTCCAGCCCCGACAAAACTCACAGCTTGGTATGAAGAGGCTGCCCTGACGTCCTCAGGCTGCAGACGCATCCACCAGCTAGCAGAAAGGGAGGTTTTCGGGAGGAAAGGGCTGGGACTTCCGCTCTGAACCACAGACTTGCAGCACTGACACAGCTCTGAATGGTGATTTAATGGTGATTTGATCACCAATTGCAAGAGGCAGAAAATGCCCCATAGGTCTCAAATCTTGCTAGTTTGCATACAGGGCACACAGCAAACCAGGCTCTGGCTGGAGTGCATCTGAGAGCCAAGCAGTTGAACAGGAGCGTGCCCAGCACCAGCCCCCTGCTATAGGTGCCTGGGTGCTCCATTCTTCACTTAGGGCCAGGTAAGTCCAACGTCTAACCAAAAAAATGGGTAAGTTCAATGTTTAGCCAAATAATGTGTTTCTACCGATTCTAGCAGCAGGAGTGCATAAGGCAACGGGCTTTATGTTCCATTATCCCTTCCATCATCATCTCTTTTTTTGGTGTTGGTTAGTTTGAGAATTTCAATGCAGTACTAGAGATTTTGCCAAAGATACTGAAATTAATCTTGCTGGGCCACAACTATGCATTGCTATTGCTGTGAACAGCACAGCTCAGAGCCCCGTGAGTTATGTCTAGAGACTGCTTGTGGTTTCAGAGCTCCTGCTGATGAATTGCCCAGCATCTGGTCACACTGTGAGGGTTACGCTTATTATTCTCAACCGCTATATTGCATGGAAGGAAAATCAAAATACTTTCCTCAAGGTAAATGGCTCTAAAAGCAATTGAAGAATTTTCCACAAGGTTGTAATGCAAATGGCTGGGCTTTTGTGTAATTTATAGCTCTAAAGATATGTTTTTGCCATCAGATTCTTCTTTTGTGAGAAAAGAAAGAAAGAAAAAAAAACTTTGCTGGCAAGAAAGGCGGATTTCACTGTTACAGGCAATGAAATACAGATTGAACATGACTTTCCACTCAGCAGTGATTAAAAGTTTGCATAATGTCAGGATCGACACTTCGAAGGAGCTGCTGCCGGTGTGACATAGCGGGGTAGGACGCCGTGACACATCTGCAAGCCTCCCGCTTGCTCTTTGGCCCGTGCCAAGGGATGCGTCAGCGCTGCATCCGCTGCAGCACCGCAGCAGCAGCGCCGGGCTCGGGAATCGGGATCCCCGCGCCCAACAAAACCGTATCCCGGTGCATGGGGCTGTTTTGCTCTACTCTATGGAGTCTGCATGGAGGCAAAACATTTCCCTGTCACCATGCTGGGGAACCTCTGTATTGCCAAAAGGTGCGCGGGTATAACCAGGAAAGGGAGCAGTCTGTTCTTGCTTGATCCATATATTTTTACTTAACCATTTTTTGCTGACTGCTGTCCAAGCATGGAGCCGGGGGAGCTTTTCCCTGAACATAAAAGCTGCTCTTATGCAGTGGTTGAAATTATGAAAGGAAATGTAGTCTCCCTGCCTGCATCAAGGCATGTGGATTGGAGGAATTACCCTTAGGAATGGGCCTAGACTGAAAGTGGGGAAACACTTGTAGTTCCTTTAGGGTGGGAGCAGCTGTTTATGGGTACAAGTCTTGGCTTTATAAAGGGCTGAATCAAAGACATGGATTCAGACAGTCACGATCAGAAAGAAATAATGATTTTGTCCCTACCAGTACAGATGTCACCAACTTTACTGTGGCAATAATATAAAATGCCCAAGGCAGAGAGTGCCCCTGGCCTTGGTGCTCATCCAGGTGCCTGCCAGGGCAGTACAGGCGTGTCAGGGAGCTGAAGCCACGCGCTGCACTGCCTGACAGAGCGAGGGGGCACCTCCTTTTCGTGTCTCTCAGCAAACGGACAAACCCTTGGTCATGTCCATGCAGTGCTCTGCCTTTGCTCCTGAGATCTGTGTTTGCAGAAACCTGCGTGGACCGTCTGGGAGCAGGATGAGAGCCTGCCCGCTGGGTTGTGAACCCCAACAGCCAAGTAACTCAGTGTATTAGGAGCCACTTTAGCAAGCCTGAACGCAACCTCATAACGCGAAAGCCAGTGGACAGAGATACTCACTATTGGGCCGAGTCATTAAGTTGATATTCCCGGGACCGGTTGAAGCATTCTTGGATGCCAGAGTCCGCCCAGAGTCTCATCATAGCTGAGAGCAGCTCTGGAGAGAAGGGCTCTGTGTCCTCCATCCGACTTACGACGTCGCAGACCATCTTGGCATCAGCCTGCAGAAGGAAGAAACCAGAGGTCAGGGGGATGCAGGAGGCAGAGGTCTCACACACAGTCCCCCAAACCCTCTGCCTGTGTTTCTTATGCTGGGACGTTAGGACCCGGACCAGGATCCGTATGACCTAAATAGAAAGGGTGAGAGGAGGTTGCAGCAAGGAAGTGATAAGGAAACACGTCCGTGTGCAACGCGCAGCGTGTGAAAAGCAATTTCTGTTCAGCAGATGAATCAGGCTGCTGTGTTTGTCCTGAGCCTCTTGGTAAGCAAAGGAAATGCATACGCGTACAAGTGCTTTTGGACTTGTTAGCAGTGATGGATGTCTTGCAGGGATTTCTGCTTTACTCCCTGTGTAACCGTAAGGAAGTTAGGATCATTTGTATCAGGAGTAGCAGAAGCGCTGCCGAAACGATTCCTTTCTGTGCTGATTCGTCGCTTTCTCTGGTTTCCTGTTCTTTCTTGCAAGCCCCTGTCTCTGCTGCAGGGGCTAGCTCATGTTGATACATAACACCTTGGCTGTCCGCAGCGCTTTGTGATTCAGATGAGGAGGAATCTCCTGTGGTCACAGAGTATGGCAGCCAGGCTAGGACCAGCTGGTGGTTTTTGGATGGAATTTTTTTTTTTCTTTTTTTTTAGGGTCAGAAAAATCCAATTCACTTGGAACAGGAACTTCTCATTCTGACACAACTTGGGTCTGGGAGATGTCTCAGACTTGGGATGGGAGCGTCTAGACAGACTTGGAATAGGAATTGCTGAGTCCAGCCTCACACTAACAGTCACCAGTGGCTGAGATGTCCATTTGGAAGCGGTAGACCCAAATTCCTGACCCTCCTCTGCTTAGTATGCGGAAAGTGGACCTCCCATCCCTCCCATAGATGAGCCCTGGGATGCTGTCTATTTTGCAGAAATGGTTTTGATAATGGAAAGATTTGGAAAAGTTGCACATTTCTGCCAGCTGGAAAAAAAGTGACTTATTATTCTATTTAATTAGCAAAGGAAGCTCCTGAACTGTAGGTCTGCTTACAGCAAGTGAGTGAAGGCAGCTACAGGCTGATGGGGGCAACGTGGTTCAGCAGAGCCACCTTAGGGGCTGCACTGATGTACGTGGACATTTGTCTCACCAGAAACGCGAGTCTTGCAAACAAAGGCATGGACAGAGCCCAGGTCACACTGTCATCGTCCCATGGGCAATGATCTCCTGTCACGGCGATCGCTCATGAGCACGGAGTCCCCAGAAGAACAGTATCCAGCTCTTGGGGTTCGGCTCATTGCCTGCCACAGAAGAGCCTCTTCCTAAAGGCTCTCCCAGCACTAGGGGCTGCGACACCATTTACTCCGTTACTCTTCCCTGCCAGGTGCTGTTGCTGCTCCTGTCTGATGTTCAGCTTATTTAGGAGCTGCGTTGGGAATGGCCCAACTAGAAGCAGGCCTCTCTCTAGGGTCTTTGGACACAGGAATTACCATAGTGGGGATGGTCAGTGTTGAAAAGCACTTGATCTAAGCGTGTGTTTGGGAAGAGCATGGTGTGTGATGCAGATTGCGTGGCCAGGGTCAAAGCTCTTTTGCAGCACCCATTTGTCAAATACTGGAATTGCTGAAAAACTGCCAGGCACCGAACTGCTGCTACTGGAGTCTGAAGCTGCTGGAGATTTCAGCACTCCAAGAAAGAGCCTGACGTCCCCACCACATTAAGTCTTTATGGGCCGAAAAAGTCTCAGCACCGTATGGAGACATAAAACTTAATGGGGTGGAGCCTCCACACATTGAAGTCTTTACGAACCTAAAGTCTTTATCACAACACACCTAACTCTATATTTGACTGTCCAGAAGTCTCCTAGCTCTCTGTACAGGCTTGATATTGAGAAACCGGACTGGTGACCCGGCCCTCGAGGCCAAGGCAGAGGAGGGACCGTGCGGAGTGCGGGTCCTTTCTGCCCTGGAGAGCTGCTTCCTCTCCGTGGAACTCGTAAATCCTCCCTACAAGGCTCACAGCCTGTAACTCTTCCCGCCGTTCCGCCCGTTTCAGGCACCACAAAGCCCGTGGGCGGCCGCCCTGCCCAGGCTGCGCTCCTCGTGCACGGGAGGGCGTTTGCGCAGTGACCGCTGCCGCCCTTCACTGCGGCCCTGGTAAAACCGGGGCCCTGGGCGCTCCCTGCACAACCCGCCCCACGCCGCCGCTGTTCATTCTACCCCAACTCGTGATTTTACTGCCCCAGGAGGAGCAGGGAAATAAGCGTTTGAAGTCACCCTGCCCTCCCCAGCAAGGCCGAAGCCCCTCTGCCACGGAGCCTGGAGCCAGCCGGGAGGTGCTGCCTGTGCTCCATGATTTAACGAGCAATTAAGGCTCCAAGGAGAGAAGATGCCCCTTTCTTTTCTCCCTCTCCAGGCCGCCTCTCATGCTGGGAATGACATTAACATCGGCAGCCCCCTCCGGGCCCAGCAGGGAGATTTTTAAAGCCCGCCCGGTTGACTTTTCTGCTGCCTCCTCCCCGTTCTGGCGCTCGCCCTGCTCCGGAGGTGAGCGGAGCTGAGCCCCCCGCCACGCCGGGCCGAGCAATTAAACACAGCAGAGCAAACGCGGCCCTGCGCGCGCTTCCCGCCCCACGGGGCGCTCCGGGAGGAAGATCACCGCGGTATTTCAGCCACCTCGGGAGCTAAAAATAGGTGGCCGCCCGCCCCGGGGCTGCCGGAGCTGCAGGACAGAGCGGTACTTGGCTCCTACCGGGGCTAACAGAGTGGGATTCCACCAGGAGAGCGGAATCCGCAGGCGGATGCAAACACTCCTGTTTGCTCGGGCACAGTCCTGGCTACCTCCCTTGTAGAAGTCCAAGTTCTGTAGGAAGCAGCAGTTCCCTCACTAGAGAGGAGGAAACTCCTGCCGCCCATCACCGCAGAGTCAGGGCTGACGCCCCAAGAGCCCCCGAATGGAGCCAACAAATGAGATGGTGCAGAGCGGATCCCGTTTTTCCAAGCAAGGATGGGAAAGCTCTAAAGCACACGCTGGACAGCCCCAAAATGGGGAAGTCCATGGGCATGAGGGGAGGCTGGAAACACGCACGGGCCTGCGAACAAAATCCCCGCCGGACAGGGCAGAGGGGACGCTGGTTCCGTCCCGCAAGCAGGGGGGAAACGTCCCCGCGGCGGGAGGACTCGAAGCAGAGGTTTTAACGTCCCTGGCTAAACGCTGCTGGTGTGGGATGTTAGAGGGCAGAGTCTCCCTGCTGGGAAGCCACGCGGTGCTGGTCGGTAATTAGCCCAATGCTCTGCGCTCGGTGCCGAGCGGAGGGTGCTCCAACCCGCTCCGCAATTAGCGGAGCAGCTTCATCCACCGCGGGATGAGGGACGAGGTCCATGCATTCCTGCCACCTGCCCCTGGGAGGGCGTGGAAGTTTCCATCGGAAACGTCCTGGTTTCACTGCAAGAGCCTCTTTTACTTGGTGATTGGGACAAAAGGACAAGATGGACAGAAAAGATCTTTCCGCCCATGGACAAAACGAGGTGCACGAGGCTCAGCAGAGCCTGGGGCCACCAGGGCTCATGGAGACCGGTCCCCGGGGTTCCTCCGTAGCAGGCCCAAGGTTTTTGCTTGTATTTTGCTGGGTGCTGCTGCAGACACGTGGCAGCTGTGGGTGTTGGTGCAGTCTCCTCTCGGGGCCATTGGCAGGAACTTGCCCCCTTAAGCGCTCTCCGCAGCGAGGACGGGACTGCAGGGGCGGCACTAGGTGCCAGGCTGGTCCCTGAAGGGAGACCCGGGCAAAGAGGGATCTTCCCGAGTGCGTAGGAAGCGCAGGCAGAAACAGGCCGGGGGCCCTGCCCAAATCTTTGAAGCTTCTCTCCGTATTTATTATTTATTCTCCCGGCACAAATATAGCATCAAAGGATGCAGGAAGCGCACGGCCCGTCTCCGTCACCACGGCATGGCGCGGCACTGGAGGGCACCGCAGAGAGCCAGAGCCTGGCGCGCGGTGCCCGGGCAGGTCCCTGCTCCGCGGTGGGAGCAGCGGCTCCGGGAGCGCCGGGAGCTGCAGCCTCCCGGCGGCTCCGCTCCCGCGGGGATCCTTCCTTCCTGCGCTGGCCGCGCGCCGGGCGCCTCTCCGTGCCGCTCGCCAAACCTCCCGCCAAGGGCTGCGGGGCAGCCGGAGCAGCGCCAGGGATGCGGAGCGTCCGAGGGGCTCCGTCTCCCGGGCAACGTCCCGTCTCCCAGCGGCCTGTGGGAATGAAGAGCGCGGCGGGAAGGGGCTGCGAGGGGAGTCATGGGGGCCTGCGGCCGGGACCCTGGGCACCGCGGAGCCCGCGCTGGGGCTCTGCTCCCTCCCTCTCCTCACGACGGTGGTGTTAGCTTCTCCCCTGGGAATCCCTCTGACACAGCGGAGCCTGACTGGAATTGGCCCCGGCTTCACCGTGATCCAGGGCTGCCTTTGCACGGGGCCACGCGAGATCCCCCTGCAACGGGAGAGCAGCTCTGGAGGCAGCAGCGGCCGCCCGGCCTTTCCCGATGGGAGCGAGGCCGGAGACTCCCGGCGCCCCGTGCTGCGTGAGGCCGCTCGCCGCGCCCCTCGCCTGCCTCCTTTCCCACGGAGCAGAAAGGGCTCCCGCGGCGCCTCCCGCTGCCCCGGCCGCGGCGGCACCGCCTTTGAAGTGCCCTTCTCTTGCCTTCGGAGGACTCGCCGATGGTTTTCGGGATCAGCATTCAAAGCAGCGCCCGGTGGCTCCCGCCACCACGTCACCCTGCCAGGAACACGCCTGGGACCACAGTCCTGGAGCCCTGCTCCTGCGTGACACCGATGCGCACCCGGTCTGCGTCGGGCTCGTTCCCAGTCTCCCATCCCTCCATTTTTACCACTGACACTAAGTATTTAGAGCATAAAAATGACTCGTTTGTCTCTCCGCAGCCACTACCTTTTGAGGGCGCTTGGGAATCACTGCAGTTATTTGCCACCGAGCGCCTAGGGAGTTTCATGAGGAGATCCTACGTTCCTGGAGTGCTCCTTGTCCCAAACACCTCGGTACAAAGTGCTCGTTTCCCGCGGCGCCGTCGCTGCGCGGCCGCCCGGGAGGCTGGGAGTAACTGCAGGGGCTGCTTCCCGGCGCCGGGCACCGTGCTCAGCAGATTAGGAGGGGAAGCGGAGAGGCTGCCTTGCCAAACGAGGAACACAGAGGTATCTGTTTCAGCTGGAGCCGCTCCAGGGCTTTAGCATCTCCAGCGCTCGCGGGCGCCACGAGGAATATCTAAGGAGGCGAGAAGGAACCGGCACGCTTTGGGGCCGGGCCAAGGGCCGGCTGCCGCCGCGGCTCCGCTCCCGCACCCTGCCCCGCCAGCCTGATGCACTAAGAATTTCACAGGCTCCTTCATTTCACTGCGAACATCCTCAGCCCCCAGCTGGGGCGGCGAGCAGGAGTTTTCTGGCCTCATAAATATTTCCCTGCTGCTGCAAACGGGCTGTTTTCCCCCTTCTCGCGCCCGTGTTAAGATGGCTGCTTTGCCCGCTCGCCATGTAAATTTAATAGCGCTCCGGAACCGCTGTCCTACATAAATCCCAGTGTGTTTCACTGAGAGGAACCTGCTCCCGGCGGAGCAGCGCTGGTAAATCACCCGAGTTACTGCTCGAGGTGCTCGTGGTCAACAGCGCCTTGGGTAAACGGCTCAAAAAAGTGGACAGAGGGAGGAAAAAATGAGTGGGGATCTTGGGAACCTCTTGGAATGGGGATCAGAAGGTGCCTGGCCCTGCCCCGATCCAACATGTTTCACTCACTGACCCCTCCAAGCCTTCAGAGATGGAATGGGGGGAATTAGAGCTCCAGGAGCCAGGCACTGATTGCCACAAGTGCAACGGGAAAGAGCTTCCCGAAGGACGTTGGTGTCCCCGGCATCTATTCCAGCACCGTGCGCTGGCGTCTCGTGCTAAACTCAAGCATCTCAATCACCTTTCAGAAACTTCCCTACTTTCTCTAAGCAGTTCTGGGCAATCAGTACATGGAAGCACCCGAAATTTTATCTCCAGACCTATTAAGAAATGAGCTGCAACTCGAGGAACCACAAGGATTTGGGAGAAGGCACAAGATCCGAAGAGGTCCAGCACAGACCCTTCGCTTCCTCGCCAAGCTCGGGAAGCAGGAGCTGGCAGAGCTCTTGGGTTTCTGGGCTGCTTCCAGTCAGTTAATTGGTGATGTGACTGCACAAGTCTACAGCTCTGTCCTTCACTCCCCTCCTCACCGATTCATCTGTTCCCCCAGCAAACATTTGAAATGAATTTGCTGCTCCTGCACCTGCACGTTGCGAAGGAACTGCACGCTCAGGCGCTGTATTTTAAGATGTCAGCCCAATCTTTGGGAGGCCCTAATTAGGCAGATGTTGGTCCGCCCATAATCAGCTGGGCTGACGCTTCGCTTGGCTCGCAGGACGACAGGGAGCCCAGGGAAGGCACCTCCCGGGTGTATTATCCAGGTGTATGTGGTATATTCTAGCCAGCCCCGTGCGGCAGCCCCGGAGGCTCAAGCGCTCTGCCCGCTTCGCCGGCGCCTGGAGCTGCCCAGGCCACGGGCATGGCCATCCCACGCTGTTTGGCTCAGCGATGGGTGAAATTACGTCTTTCACCCACCAATCTTCAGAGTTATGGGCTTTGGGTTTGGGGTTTTTTTTTCTTTTCACAGCAGGTTTTCAACCACAGACGCTTCTCATGTGTTGCAACATGGCAAAGCAATTAAAATGCAATTTAATTTTGGTCTCATTGCTGATCAGTCAAGTGGGAATTCTGACTTAATCAAACTTTAATGTTTTCCTTGTAAAATCCAGCAAATCAGCCACTGGCCTGATAATTGAATTTTCAGATCCTCTATGAAAGGAGCAGCGCCGCGCCTGGGACGAGCAGCAGTCTGCCTCGGGAAGAGCAAACGTGTGAAATGGAAAATTCTACATAATTCAGATCAAGATTTCAAGCCGCGGCTCCAGAGCTAAGAATAGACCCGTGTTATTTACATCGCCAAAGGAAACGGCTGAAACCGCAGCGATCTTCCCAGAGCGAAGATGCTCAGCCCGCCACGCACGGGCTCTGTGCTTGCGGAGCCGAGGCGGAAAGCCGCCGAAAATTCAAAACATCCCTTTAATTAAAATAATATAAAATCGCCTCCATTAGCCGCAGAGCTTCCCGTGGCGCTGGCAAAATTGCTCCCGTTTGCTCTAACATACAAGGGAGGGAACCAGGGCAGCCCAGCGACATCCCCGGGCTTCGATGGCCGCGGTCCCCAAAGCCACCGGGATGCTCCTCGTCTGCCCTCGGTGGCAGCACAAGCAGAAGTCCCTCCTGTTTTTACAAAACAAATGTGCCGGCAGATTTAGGCTGCCGGGTTGTCGCCATGCCTCATTTAGAGAGTATTAAATCCTCTCACTTAACTAATGTTTTCATTACTGTAATGACAAAATATCCTCTCTGAATTTTTTTTTTTCCTCTGGGTTTAATTTTCCTCTCACAGCCACACACCAGACAGCACCGATACTTGGTATGCAGCAAAAATGAAGACGTTCTGCTCCCCTTTTCACTGTCAAAAATTGCAGCAGAATCCATTCCCCTGCAAGTTGTGGAATTTTGAGGAAGCTGCATTTTTAGACAGAAAATTACTTCCAGTGAAATAAACACCCTGGATTCAGCACATGTGCTGGCATTAGCTCAGCTCCTTCCATCCAGGGGAAGGGGAGCTGGTTTTAAATTCATTCACTTGGATGTGCAGGGAGAAAAATAAAAACGGCTCTGGTTGGTTGGAGCAGGGGGTACTCGTGTAGACCTGAGGGATGTGCGGGGTAACGGAGAGGTTGGCGGCTCGTTCTTCTTGAAGGCATTGATGCAAATCTAGCCCTAAGAGGTGGCTTCAAAGGGGAGCTGAAGATGAAGCTATTGAGAAGAGGGCAGTTTGGAGGCGATGACGAAGGCATGGTGGAGGGAAAGGTGCTCTCAGAGCGCATGACTTCCTGGTGTGTTCTGTGTCACATCACACCCGGGCCAAGAGCAGGGCTCTGTCTGCACCAGAGGCAGCTCTTCCCCCGTGCGCCTCACACAGTGGTGATGCTTCTCCAGGAAAATGTCAGGGCAATGTCCCGCTGTGGCGGCCCTCGGGGGGCTATTCCTGCTGGGCTGGCCTGGTACAGACGCGTTCTCCTAAGCGATGGGTATAGGAGGCATTTGGGAACCTCTGCTGGGTCTGTCTCCCCAGGCAAGGCTGCTTGGGGACCACGGGGTGCCTGTGACACGTGTGCCATAGAAAGAAAGGGCCAACCCCACTCCCCATGACCCTGTAGCCTTACAGCACAGTGTATTTTGCAGTGGAGAAGGCAGATGAAGGAGAATTAACAAGCGAACAAGGCAGTTTCCTATTCCAGCACTGACAGGGCAGACAGGGTGCAATTTAGGAGCAGCATCTTTAGGCAAGTCCACACGGGGGTCACTTAGGCTGGTTACTGCTCCTTGCAAGCAGTAACGCTGCAGATAGTTTCTGCCTAAAGAACAACTCACAGGTGTTTGCCTGGAGTCATCAGCAGCCTCTTCCTCAGGTGCTAATGGAGCCAGTGCTACTCACCTGCTGAGGACACGCAGCCGTGAGTGTTCAGCAGGGCCCCATAAAGGGAGAGAGGGGAGGCCTAGGAGAGCTTTTGCTCTGCGGGAGGCAGGAGAGGTGAGTGTGTTTTGGGTAGGCCTCGCCTAAGGACCCCTCCCCTGCTGTCCCTGTCAACTCCAGGGTGCTGCCTGCTCAAGGTGATAAGTCCTGTTCAAATGTAGCCATTAGGGCTTCTGTTAGAAAGCTCAGGCTCCCTGTTGAGGAGCTCCTGACGAGTGGCCCTATGAGATGGGCTGACTGCAGCATGGCTCTGAAGCTCCTGATAGCTGGATTTTGTCTTTAAGGGACAATTATTAACATGCAATCAAGTTAAAGGCTGTAGGGCTATGTCTGATGTCTTTCTTGATGTTTTTCTTTGCTATCATCCTTTTCTTTAAACCCTTGTGTCTGCATGTAATAGACCTCCAAAATAATCATATGTCTAACTTTGGGGAGGAAAAAAAACACAAACTTTTTTTTTAAGGGCTAGACAAGGGGACAAGGGCTCTCTGCTGCCAGTCAGTTCTCTCTGCAACCTGACTGCTCTTTTCCAGCCAGCTGGTTGCCTGCGGGCACCGAGCACCTGCCTCAGCCCAGAAGGAGCCCTGGCAGCTCCCCCATGCACGTCTGGAGACAGCAAATTACGGAGCAGACTGACCTCCCCTCAAGAGGAAATCTGTGGCTGCTTCCTGATAGCCAGTCGATGCTTTACACACGTGAGTGACTGCTTAATTTTCTCCTTGTTGATGGCTGCAAGCGCTGGCTTGTCCCCTGGCTGGACAGTGATGGCTTTGGTTTCCATTGTCACCCAAGGGCTGCTGCCTGTAGTTGATGGGGAAGGGACTGGTTGCTGCCCTGGCTGCTAGGGCATGGTGTGACCGGCTGTGCTGGGCTTTGTGCAAAGTCATGGCTTTGAGGCTAACAAATCTGAAGCCTGGGATGTGTCTCCTCTGCAGAGAAGCAATTTCTGTTGACTTTGCAGTAAAGGTATTTTGGGGCCTCTAACTCAACTGTTTGGATGTTGTTGTGATGTGGGGAGTACTTTTGATTTTAGGGTTCCTGTTATTGAAATACAGGAGAGGGGAATTCAGGGAGTGTTAACTCTGGGCCCTAGTGCTACTCTTTTTTAAGATCCTAAAGAGGAAAATGGCAAGTGCTGCTGCATGCTGGAGATGGGGCTGTTGTGAATTCCTCCACAGTTGACTTCTGAGTGCCTTTAATTTCCCTTTATAACCATGAGCAAACACTAGCTTCACTGTTCAGCTCTTGCCTTGTGTGCTGGCAGTGTCTCTGTTCACCTCTGGAAGGTTGTGGCTCTCGGGCCATGTTGCAAGGTGTTACTCCTTTGATCTAAAGCTGTTCAGCAAATTGTTAGCAAAAAACCCTCAAACACACACCCCAGTTTGGTGTGCAGAGGTGGCTGGTGACAGATGTTTAGGGAAGTGGTTACCTTGTGCTGTCCTTACGGTTCTGCTACCAAGTGAAACCCTTCTTTATCTCACTTAAGCTTAATTGCCCAAAGCACTTAAGGCCTTTGCACGTGCTCGGGGCAACTCTAATACTGACTGATTCAAACCTAAGAGCTCCCCAGCCTTTTCAGCGTGGGGCAAGAGGGAGGGCTGGAGTTTGTGTAGCAGAAGCTGCCAGCTGGTTAGGTTGGTACGTGTGTGGCTGCTCACATCTGCACGGGTGCTTCTCCTGGTGTCTGCAGGGCTGCAAGGCTTGTTAGGTGCAAGTTACTGGAAGGTGGGAGTTGTTTTGAAACATACAGGGAAGGTTCATAGCTCCAACTTGATCTGAATTATGGCTGTAAGCACTACATTTAAAAAAAAAAGACTTTAGAGCCAAGTTCAAAGATGGAAAATTCCAGTGTTATGAGAAATGAATGACAAGAGTTTAGAAAGAAACTGGGATGAGAGACTTAGCTAAAAGATGCCCCGCACCTCAAAAGTGGAGGAGTCTCAGAAGGGGCAAAAAAGGGGCATTGGCCTCAGGTGCTCGAGAGCAACATGAAGGGGAATATTCACAGGTGGCCACCCAAGGGCTCCTGTGGTGGGTCAGACTCCACCATTGCAGGCTGCCTTTCTTGTCACATAATGATCTGATGCGCTGCCTTGGTCTGGACCACGGGCAAAACCAACTATACTACTGAGGGTTTCAACAGGTCAGCCCATGATTTGCCCAAACACAGGGCAGATTTGAGCAGAGCACTGTCTTGCTGCTAGGCCTCTCTCTTTCGTGTGAGGAGCACAGACTTAGCTGCAGTCTTGCTCTGTCGCCCTGGCACAAGCTCATATGAAAGCTACAGGAGACTTCTTGCGGGGCAGCCATCCCATCCTGTAGGACACTGTATTGGCCACGGACAGTTAATATAGTCATGAGTATAAACACTTAAATGAAGCTTGGGGTAAAGGAAGCAAAAGCGATTGATGGGAATGGCCCTTTGCTACTTGGACTGCTTGGAATGGGAAGCAGCTGAGGAGCCTGGAAGAGCAGCCATAGGACAGCCAGGGAAAGAGATGGCAAAGGGGCTTATCCTCTGCTTGCACACATGCCTAGTGTTAGGTGAAAACACAGAGTTTGAGACTGTATAACTCACTAATGAGAACAGGAGAGGTGGTCACCTCATGTAGAGCACATTAATCCAATATAGAAAATCTGTCTGGGTAACTGTTCACAAAATGCTTAGTTTTCCTTTCCACTTTTTTTCTAGAAAAGTTGCTTCCCACAAGAGCAAAAGCTGGTGCTTACAACTTGAAAGTGTGAGAGTTCTCCAACAATCAAAACAGCCCCATGTTTTCCTGACAAGCAAACTATTTTTAAAAATCTTTTGGAGGAAGGAAAAAAAAAAATCCATGGTTAGGCAAGAATATATTTAAACAGTGCTTTGCTTGACAACATTATCACGAATATGAAAACATCTTGGGGACATCTTTTATGTGCTAAATATTTCATTCAGTCCTGCAGTACTGTGACTCCCTAAACCTTTAGTGATCTGAGCTCTGCTTTGGAGGCTTTAATTCGCTGTTGCCATGACATTGTTAATGTCTGAATTGCTTTTTTTAAACACTCAACGGGTTTCTTTTTTTCCCAGCCTCTTACAGAGGCATTCTGAAATAGTGAGCACGAGCTGATCTCGTGGAACGGCCTGTGTGCCCTCAAAAACAACAGGACAGCATTCATTTTTACAAGCAAGCCCTGATGAGGAGAGCTTTTAAACGAGAGAAACCACAGTGAAACAGTCTGATCCAGCTGAAATAATTTTGGCAGTGGCATGTGTGTGTTTGGGGGGGTCTACTTAGTTGTCTTAGTTTTGTTTAACTGTGAAATTCAGGAACCAACATGTACTAACTAAGCGAAACTCATTGTTCTTGTGCCTAGCTGGGCTTCCGGAGTGAGCAGAGTGTATAGAATAACATTAAATTGCTTAGCAGTGAGTTTATTAACATACACATTTCCCAGATCTGACTGGGAATGGAGAAATCTCTGTCAAGGGCAACCTAAGCAGAATGGTGCTGCTTCCTTAGGAGAACGCTTTTTGCAGGAGGTGGATGTTGTTTGGTGGGATGATGCTGTTAACTGCCTGGCTCAATAGTACAACAGCCAATATTGCTCATGGATTTAGAGAGGAACTTTTTGGTTGCCCTAAGGAATAGCTTGGATCATCTTCCCTGGGGCTGGATTCCTTCCCCTGCTCAGCCTGCCTGGATGTGCCCAGCCTGCTGCACTGCTCCTTGGTGGCTTGTATAGCACCAAACTGCTCTCATCTCATGTGGCTACAACTCCTCCAAGCTGGTCAGTGCTGTTTCCAGGGTGGGTGGGCGACAGAGCTCAGCAGGAGTGGGATATAGAGCCTGTCCTGCCCTCAAGTACCTTCTGCTCCCACATTTAGAGCGATTTATCCAAGGTCACCCACCATCAGTGTTGGGATGACCACAGCTGATTCAAGAGGGCAGTGATCAGCCTGGGGCTCCTCTTGGCAAATGCCCAACAATAGTTCTAGACCTGAGTTGCCCTGCAAAAGTACTTAGATATTGATATTGTTCTTGCCATTGAGATTTGGTTACCAAAGTTGGAGAAGATGTTTAACAAGCCTCAAAGCTTGAGAGGTGGGAGGAAGCTTGACAGAATGAGCAGAGTGTTCTGTGTAGAGACCATCGTGATCAAGGTGACACTTGAGCAGCTGTCACGGGGCAGAGGTACTGCTGTGTTTTTGTAGATGAGGGGGCACTGGCTTCAGGTGTTGCACTGAAATGCTCCTGGTCTGCTGGCACCTGGGGATGGGCACATCCTGCAGTGCTGGTGGCTCCCACGCTTGCGAGCAAAGCTGCTGGGTAGCAACGCAGTGGGATGTGTGACTGGCACTGCTTTATCTTCTGACACATCAGGCAGAGGCTGGGATGGGCTGCTGCCAAGTGCTTGTTCTTGCAAGAGGCGGGTTCCCTCCCTGCCCTGGCCACGTGTGGTTGGGGTCTTAAATGGGCTCTGCTCAGGTCTGGCTGCCACCAGGATCACAGGCAGCTCCTGGGGCAAAGAGTCCTCTGTAACCAGGGCTCGTCAGGTCGGTGATGCAGCTCTTAGTGAATGGGCACAAGAACAGGGCTACAAGCGTTATTCTTTTGGGGCCATGCAGAGTGCTACTTAAAACTTAATAACCCATAATAGCTCTGAATATTTCCTTGCTTCAGCTCAGTTTTTACAAGTATATTTGAAAATAAATAGTGTTCTTGTAGAGCACTAATGATGGCATCTGAGTGTTTCCAAGAACTGACACTGTAAAAATGCCTGTCCATGGCTGCAAGGAGCAGAGATTGACATCTCAGATAACAAACAAATGCTTTTGATTCTCTGTGTGCCAAGGAACTGATATTGTCTTGGTCTCCTGGGCATTCTTCAATGTACCTTGTTAGGCCTCGTGACATGTTGCTGTATTTGCTCTGCTGTAGAGCAGTAAAACAAGCCCCAGGGCCAGGAGAACTTGGGCAGACAGAGGGTCTGACCCCCCAAGCGTGGCTCCGGGGGTGGCTTGTACTGGGTTGCTGATGGTGAGAGAAGGGGGAACAGTGGCTCCCTTGCAATGTCTAACTGCTCAGGAAGGTCCTAAATTGGAGCTTAATTTTCCTTATTATAGAAATGTGGCAAGGCAAATTCTGCTGTGCTAACAGATCTGCAGCACTGCAAAGGTTTAAGGCTTGAACACGGAGGTGGAGGCAAAGCATGCTTTCAGAAACAGTTTTCTTCTAAATTGGAGCTTTTAGATGAAACAGTTAATTGAAAACAGCTTGAAGTACTGCAGGGATGCTGTGCAGCTTTATTCTAAGAGAATACCAAGGATATTTTTAATTATAAACACTTTGTAAAGCGTATACTAGGACACCAAGGTTAAAATATACATAGAAAAGCTTGGTGCATTTAGCAATCCTTTGGCTCTCAGGGACCTGCTAGCTGGTCTGCACAGGTGAGGTGAGCAGCTTGGGCACCTGCTTATGCAAGGTGCAAAACCTGCTGGTGCCTTTTCTGCAGTCACACATACCAGTGTGTTAACAGGCAATGCCTAAGCCAGGTCTCAGCAGATCTCGATCTTTCCCTCTATAATGAATTGTCTTCAAGTGCTGAAGCCCCATTTCCATTTTTAGAGAATTGACTGTCAGCCACAGACTTGGATGTACATTGTGCTGGAGATCTACCAAATATGGACTCTTGAAAATTCAGCTCTTTTTAGAAAGGACAGAAATGACTGAGAATGCAAAAGCTGTTTTAGCCTGGCCAGCTTGCCTTGAGTTGCCATGCTTGGAATAAGTGATTCTTGGCTTTGGACAGACACTTAACAGTGACTTTTAGTCCTGGACGTGTCGGGATGTTACCATGTGAACTCGCATCAGCTTTAATGGCAAATCACAGCTAGGTAATAGCAGGCTTCTAACTCCTCAAGCTTCCTCTGTGACATAGTTAATGTGAAAGTTTGCAATACTGTGGAGCCAATTAGTGGAGTGAAATAGGAGTGTAATTACTGCCTCTAATTAGAAAGCATTATAAATTATGTAATTTTGGAGGTATAGATAGAAGATCTTAACAGACATCAAAGTTGCTGCTGGGGATCTGGTGATGTAAAGAAGTACTTTAGAATCAAGTCTGTCAGTGGAAACCAGAGGGTTTTGAGGTCTACTTTGCCCAGCCTGTTGGCAGGATAGCAGAGCTCACCCAGTTGTGCCTGCAAGAATCAAGTCTTTCAGCTGCTTTCTGATCTCTTTGAGCATAGATCAGAGGGTGTTGATATTTTTTAAAGCTTATGGTTGGAAAAGAGCTGATTTCCCTGGCAGCAGCACCTGGTTTACATCACCTCCTAGCAGACAGGGATTCCTGGTGGGGAGCTGCTAAATTCAGGTGGCCCATGGGACCACCATGGGCTCATCATGAGCATGGGGGCTTGTCCTCTTGTGCTGCTGGAGATTTCCATCTGTGACAAACGGAGGTGGTGGTGGCAGCAGGTCATCACTATGTAGGTGGCAGGGGTTTAGCATGTCCTGCAAATGTGTCTGCTCTCTTCCAGCTAGGCGGGAATGTGGGAATGGCTGTAGTGGGATGGTAACCTCAGGGCTGGGCAGCTTCTGATGGAAGATGGTGTTTTCACTGCATCGCAGCTCTGCTGTCTGATCAATGATCCTGGGTGTCTCTGTGCTCCCATCTAGGAGCCTGAGGGCATTTCTGGAGACACTGATTTTGTCTGGCATTTAATTAACTGCTTTTTGGGTTTAATTGTGTTACTTATTTGCCAATTAAAGCACCTTGTTGCCATGGCACTAGAAGGGGAGTCAGTAGGCAAATGTGCCCAACACAGTAATGTGGATGTTTCCTTCCAGACACTGGGGTGGGGGGAAAAATACCAGGGCCTCCTTCAGCCCTTGGCTGCAGAGCAGCTCTGATGTCCATTTGTTGCCCTCAGAGCTGCAGGACCCTTCTCTTTTGGGTTAGTATCAGTGTCCACAGAGTGCTGCTGGGGTGTCTTCCCTGATATCTCCTCACCTCAGGAGGTGCTACTTTTATTGTTCCATCACTTGATACCCCATTTAGCTTTTGGCTAAAACCTCCTGTCCCTTTTTTCTTCAAAGAGCTGGAAATAGCAGTCTCAGAAGCTTTGGAGGGCCTGTGTGTAAAACCAGATCTCCCTTCTGCACATCAAGAGCTTTATTTGATTGCTTCTAGAAGCACCTGTGCAGATTTAGGTCCTGAGCCTTCAGCTGCCCCTGATGTACAGTTGTAGTTGTATGTGTATCAAGGTGCTGGCAGCTCAGTTCATGGCTTCATGGGATGTCCCCAAGGCTGGTTCAAATCCAGCTCAGCACTGCTGTAACCCATGTGGAGGCCATGGGCTGGGTCTATTGCAGCAAAGCAGCTTCTGGGCTCAGCTAAGGAAGGAGCAGAGCAAAGTTAGCATCACCCCCACACAGCTGAGCAGGTAGCAGTCATTAGTACTGCAGTGATGTGATTTGTTTCACCCTGTCCATTTTCTGTACAAGAGCTAAGGAGGAATTGAATTCAGGGCTGGATGGGTTGGAGACAAGTGGTTCCCTGGAAAATGTGCTGGTTCTGTGAAACCTCCTCCTGAGGTGGGAACAGCAACCTGATGATAGCTCTGGGTATCTGAGATCTGGTATCTGAGATGGGCTGAACCAGGGACTGCATGAAGAGCAGAAGAGAAATCTGATTTTTCTGGCTCACTATCTGGGCTACCTCATCTCAAGCAACACCCTGCAACTTCTCACAGAATGGTAAAACAGGGCTTGTGATCAGGGCTGCTGGGGAGAACATCAGGTGACATCTGCAAGTTAACTCGGAAGAAGCTGCTTTGTGGTGGACCCAGCCTCTGACTTTGGTTCTGCTCCTAAAGAGTCTCTGAAGACTCATCAGCATTGGAACAAATTCCTGGGGCTTCCTGAGGGATTTCAGGGCAGGTTAGATGGTGTGAAGTGATAGCCTTCCCCTCCCCATCTGCCCTTACTGTTTGTTTACTGCTTGTTCTTCCTGGGCAAAGTTGATGGCAAAGGAGAAACAGGACGTGGTGGAATAGCCCTCAGTCCTGCGTGCTCTTGGTTGGGCAAATGGAGCTGAAAATGTGTGTTGACAAGAAGCATGACCTGAGAACTGGGGTCTCGCCTGCCTGTGATTTTAGGGAGCTGATGATTCGTGGTGGTGGAAAGGCTGCTTGCAGCACAGCTGCTGCCCGGGTGAATTTGCAGCTCTGTCCAGATGATTCTTGATTTTCTTGATCAATGTATGGGCTGACTGGGCTTTCTGCTGTGAAATGCCTGGGGCAGGGCTTGCTCCTTTGCCTGGCAGAGCAGCAGTGCCAAGGACAGGGACACTCAGGGAATCATGCAGGCAGCAGCACTGCTGGGTTGGGGCTGTTTGGGGACACTGAATATGGCAACCCCTGAGCATGGCGGACTCCTCGTGCACCCTGCAGTGCCTTCCCAAATGGGAAGAGGAGACCTGGGAAAGGTGTATGCTATGGACAGGCCTAGAGGCTGCCCAAGAGTTTTCTTCTTGGAGAGGAAGAATCCAGGATTTTTGCTTCTTCACTCATCACAAGACCAGACTGAATTTGGCTCCTGATCCACTGCGATGCTGAATATGGGCTTTTTGGTCTAGGTGTGTTTTTGTCTCCAAAGTAAATCACCCAAGTCTGTGACAGTGACATGCACCCCTTCACACAGAGGCAGCTTCCAGCTAAAGAGTCTTGCTAGAGGAAGAGCAAGGGAAGACCCCCATGTGAGAAGGAAACAGAGCAGCTCAACTTGAACCTGCTACTGAAGACCTGTGCGGCTGGCAGGGGTGGCTGTAACAGGCACTAAGTGAAGCTGTAGCAGAACAAAAGGCTGCTTAAAACCTAAGGCTCAAACAAGGACAACATAAATACGAACATGTAGAAAACTTTGCATGCCTCATAAATATCCCAGTGGTGCTTGGCAAGAGAAAACCTTTCCAAAGCTTATGCTACCGATAATATTAATTAAGGAGAATAAAGGCTGGAAGAAAAATGACTTCAAGATCCTTGGATAAGATGGAAGTGCTCTGCAATCTGGGGACAGAGGGAGGTCACTTCCTTGCCGGAGGAAGAACACCGTGTAGCAGCTATTTGACAACATGATACAGATGAGGCCAGAAGCAAACAGCACAACCCAACAGGGCCTGGGGAGAATTTGGTGCGTGAAGAGCAATTATTAAAGCTGAATTTTGGAGAGGAAAACCTAGCTAAAATTCCCTTATCTCTGCACAAAAATGTCCCACTGCCTCTCCAGATGGGTTGTGTTAGATTTTATTGCAATACTGATTTTGGCAAGTATAGAGAGACAGTGAAACAAAGAAGGAAAGACTTGGTTCTCACTTGGAAGAATGGAATTCATAACTTCTGTGTACAGAGCAAAATCACCCTGGCTGCACAGTGACTGCTGGGATCCTCTCATTTTGGCCCCCCTTATTGCCTGGGGTATCATCTACCAGCACTGAAAAATCTCAGTTTTAAACAAAGCAACATAAAACTGGCATGAAACTCTTCCTATGATCTCAAAGAGCTTGCTCCTTCTCTCACTGCATCTTATTGCTGATGTCCTTGGATGGGAAATCAGGCTGGAATTCCTCTGGAGGACAAACAGTTTTGCTGTGACCCCCAACTGCAATGTAACTGGTTGTGTTCAATAGACATCACGGCAGCCTGGGTGCCTGATGACCACACAGAACCCCACTGTCTATCCAAGAGACAAACCAGGTCAGCAAAGCCCAGCCCTTCAGAGCATCAAGTGTAATTCCTATCTTGGGGACTGCTTCAAAGGGCACGGAGGTGAAATGCTGCTGGGTTGGGCACTCTAGGGGACACCCACAGGGAAAGGGAAAGCGGAGTCTGCAGGAGGAGCTGCTGCTTCCAGCCTTGGCCTGTGTGGCACTTGACTCTTTGCTGACCCCAATGTGAATAGGGAGCAGCTCCCAGCTGACCCAAGGGGATGGTTTCCTTCAGGGGAAGTATCTAGCAGTGGCCATGCCAGCAGTACAGATGTAACATGCTGCACACCAGAAACTCCTGCAACCCTGAGAGTTCGAGAGTACAGCAGAAAGGAGCAAATCTGCTGAAATGCTGTGGGTGAGACTTGCCCTGGCCCCTGCATGGGGCTGGAGACACTGCAGGGATGCAGCCTGCGGGGCTTCTGGGCAGATGTGCTGAGGCTGCAGCTCTCTGCTAGTCCACAGGCAGCATCTATCAAAAACCTCAACCAGACACCAACTGATTCATGTTTTCTGCGCATTCTTCTGCTTGGTTTCAGTCCTGTCTTTGACCACAAGGTTAAACATTGCCATGTTGCAAAATGACAGGGCTTTGAAGCAGCTCTTGAGGCTCTGTTGTTTCTAATCTTCATTTTGAGCTGCAGTTTCTCCTTCCTCAGACCTATTGCTGGGGGCTGTGTGTGTGGGGAGGGGTCTATTGCTCCAGTGTCCCTCACTGCACAGAGATAAACCCAGGTGAACAGCAACCCCACGGACACCTGTGAGATGAGGGTTCCTGGATCTCCTGTTGCTAGTGCTGGTGCCCAGTGTCCCAGGAGCCCTGGTAGAGGCTCAGTGCTGCCTTGCCCTGTGCTGCCCGTCCTTGGGTGGGTAGGCTCTGCCCTTCGCAGCAGCCTGGAGACAGCGGAGGCCCTGGCTGGGGCCATTCCCTTCTCTAAGGGCAGAAACCTTCATGCTGTGGTGGGTAGAAGAGGCTTGTGTCAAAGCAGTAATAGCTGCTGAGTGAGTTCCCATATGGTATCTTTAATCAGGTATTACCAAGGTACACAATGCTGATTAATAGCCTCAGTAAAACTCGTGTTTGGGTAATAAACTTCTCATGGGTGGCAGATCCTCTGCTTCCTGTCATCAACTATCCCTGTGATTAATGTGCTACAAGGGGAGCGTTCCAGGTACCATCACCCTGCTGCCCCTCTCTTGCATGGAAAGGGGACTTCTCCAGTGGCTCTTCCCCCTGTTGCCACTGGAGCCCCAGGCAGCAGCTGCTCACTCTGGAGGGACACGTTGTCCCTCAGGAGGAACAGGGTGGCATGGGGTCTGGATGCAGTGCATGCACCACTTTAATTTTATGTGTGCTTCAGGGCACAGTATTGGCTGGCAACTTGCAGGGGTGTGAGGAGCATCATCACCTTGGGGACCCATTGGGTTTTTTGCAACCTGTGGCTTGGTGAAAGAGGAGAGCAGACATGTGCTGAAGGGAGGCGGTGGTGCAGGGAGAGACCAGCCAAGAAGGGTGCAGCACCCAGGCTCTAGATCTGCAATGTGTGGGCATGAGACTTGCTGAAACTTTGTGGGTTTAGAAAGGCTTCACCTGGGAGACTCTCATCAAGGGGGTCAGGCTTGCCTGGTATCTGGTGCTCTTGCAAAGGTACCTCGTGTCACATTGGGCATTGAACTGTGGTGTGGTCTGTGGTGAGACTGGACCAGCATACGAGCATATTGTGTCCATGCACGAACTAGGTTTATCAGTGCTGGAGGATGCTGCTGGGGAGCCTCAAGCTGCCTGAGCAGAACCGGGGCTGTCCCTCCTTGCCAGGGAGCCACCTTGCTTTGAATGATCATTGAATGGCAAAGCCAGGTGAGAGGTCCCATCCCAAGACGTGTCGCGCCTTTATGCGAGTTACGCACCAGAGATTTGTTAAAGGCCAGGGATGCCCCGTATAAATGTTTTTATTCTACATCTGGAGACGTTCAAATAATCGGAACATCATAGAAGGCAGTTGGGAAACAAATATTTTAAGTGGCTCTCTTAAAACCAGTGAGTAAGCGGTGTGAGTCAGCAGCACTTCCCAATGCTTCCCAGAAGAGATGGAAATAAATCCCCCTCATAACTGGCATGTGTCTGAAATGTGCTGAGTAGTTTGTAGTTCTGTGAAATTACTGTTGGGAGAGCTGCCTTGCAGACATACCTGGAGACAGCACCTGGCTTGGGCGGGAGATGCTGTAGCTAGATGCAACCTGAGCCTCAAATGCTGCCTTTCTGGAAGGATTTTAGCCAGGACCCTGTCACCTGTATGGTCAGGAACTTCCATGGGCCTCTCTGATGCTTGAAGTGTGCTGTCTTTAACCTTTCTGCCTCAGTGCCCTGCTCATAAAAGAACCAGCAGTGTTTTTATTCGGGCTGACGTGCCTCCCCATCCTGTTCTGGACAGAACCCTTCTCCCAGGGAAGGGCAGAGATGACAACTCTGCTCACGCAGGGGCAGGGGCCAGGCTGCTGGTGCTGGCTGTGCCTGGGGTGGCTGCACAGAGCCTCGCTGGCCTGGGGCAGCTGTAATGCTTTCTGCCCTGCTCCCGTGCCTTTAGGATGGATCATCCCTTTGTGTCGTCCTGCTCTGGCTCTTTCCAGAGGGGCTTCCTCTCCCAGCAGTATCTTGCAGTGCTGGAAAGCAGCCCCGCAGCTCCCACTAACCCGGTGCTAATGTCACCATCCCGGGGCTGCTCTGCACTGTCACGAGCGTGTGTGCCCCTTCTGCAAAGCCTCCGTGGCAGCAATAGCTGCAGCTGCATTTGAATAACAAATCTCACAAGGGGAGGCAGGCAGCCCTTCTTCCAAGGGAACAGCTTTTTTTTTCCTCTTTTCAGACTAAAAATACTCCCTGCATCAAAAAAAAAAAAGGCATCAAATGCAAAGCTCGTGGAGGACAAAAATCATCATGCTGCCAGTGCAAAGAGCTCGTAAGCAAGAAATAGGAAGGAGCACCTCTGTCTTTAGTGAGGGGTCTGTGTTTTGCAGGGGAGGAGGGATGTTGTGTGGCTTTGGGCGCTGTGGAGATCCTTTTCAAGTGCCCCCTTTGGAGGACGTGTTCCCTGCGCTATGCCAAAAGCAAGCCTGGAATTTGGCATGCGAAAGCAGGCGCACTAGAAAGCGCTAAAGATGGATTTGCACTTGAAGAGGTTGTGCTTTCCACCAGCCAGGGAGCAAGTGCTGCCAGGTGACACTGACAGTGTTCTCACTAGTGGTAAAAAGCTGCCTTGGGGGCCATCTCATATTTTGCCTGTGTCCTCTCCCACAAAGACCTTCAGGTTGCTCTGGTCTCTCCACGCTTTATTGCCCAGTCCTTTGTTGTTCAAAACCTCTGCCTGGTTGCTCCTCATCCACAATGGCTTGGTCCCAATCCCTGCTAAAGGCTGTTCACTGATTTCCAACTTATCCACTTGGATAATGATGTGTGAGAGAAGTGGGGTTTGCTGTGAGCTGAGAGGCTTCAAGGTCCTGGTATACTAGAGGAAAATGAACTCCTGAGCTGAGGAACTCTCCTAGAAACCATCCTCACAACAGCCTGCTTTTGACTCATTAAAGGTGCTGGGTTAGGGAGAACTCCCAGGTGAATCGGAACAGGAAGGTCTAAGGATTTCATGTGTGATGGGAGCCCCCAGCCAACCCAAAGGTCTTCCAGGCTAAAACCAGCACTGGGAGCTCTGCCAGGGAAAGGATCTGAAACCAGTTCAGTTTGCAGTGCTTCACACTTCGGAGGATCTGGCCCATGATTTTTGAGTGTTTGGACAAGGAACCTTTCTAGAAGGACCCTGTGTGTCCAGCAGAAGATCCTACAGATGCCTGTAGGAGATGGTGACTGAGCTGCATATGAGGCTTTTGCTCGGATGTTATGTCACCATTTTTTCCATTAGTCCCTGAACCTGACCTGTTATATTTGGTCTGTCCTGGGTTTTGCTGTGTTGCCTCCCCACTTTTCCCTCTGGATGCAGAGGCCATGGGCTGGGTTGCTCCATGGTCTCGCAGGATGTCAGTGTGGGGTGAAGGGGTCTGTTGGGAGGATGCAGGGCGGGTTGTTCCTGTGCTGTGCAAGGCTGAGGTGTGCAGAGCACTGCCCAGCTCCTGGCACCTCTCACTGATGGCATCTGATCTGACCACTCGTTTTACAGTAGGAGCTGTAAACCTAATCTCAGCACTGGGAAGGGAGCATGGAAAACAAGCGTCACCACGGCAGAGTGCTGGGCTGGTGCCACATGCTTGCCAAAGAACTGGATCTGAACAGCATTTTGAGGTGTGATTGCATCTCTTATTCTCATCTGGCTCACTTGGATGCTGAAGGGCATCAGAACACTTTTCTTTTCCACCCCAGAGATGTGTTTTTAAAGACACGAGGGTTTCTGACTGCAGAGTTGCCGCTAGAAGAGCGGTTCTCCATCGCACCCCGTGTTTCCAGCCTGCTGCCCATTCACCACCGCTCTGCGCCAGGCGGCAGGTTCGGGCAGACTCCAAAAAGCCGGCCCCGTGTTTACTTAGAGCGAAGATTAAAATGTTGCCATGACAGCGTGATGGATGTCGTGAGGCAAGCCCAGCTCGGGGAGCGTCGCGCTGGCACATCGAGCGCTCAACAAGGTGGCATTTTGCGGAGAGCGCCGTTCCAAGCGGCACACGCTTCCAACTTGCTACGTTGCTGCCGCCCACGCTCCCTTCCTAGCTCCATTTCATGAGCCCTTTTTTTTTTTTTTTTTTCCCCCCCTTCTTTGGGCATTTTGACTGAAAATGGATGTGTTGGGCCACCCATGGGAAGTGCAGTTTGGTTTTTAGGTCTGGTGGCTGGTAGCCTTCTGTCAGAAGAAGGGTCGGTTGATGCTGCTTCTGGGTGAGGTGGTTTCTGTGAAATTCGTTTGCTTGTCTCTCTCCTTTACAAACTCAGAGCTCCCCTCTCGTGAGCGCCATTGCACATCAGTGCAAGACGAAGATTCTGACCCCTGCTTATTGCTTGGGTCCTGCAGTAGTTGTAATCCATGGGATGCTAGTTCTAATATCACATTTTAGTCCTATATGAACTGCTTGTTTCCTTTTGTAAACAGTGAGGCCTGAAAGGACAGACTGACTAACTTAGACTAAGCAAAGCTCTTAATGATGAAGACTTGGTAATCTCTGTCCACAACCTGCTTATTTAATTGGACGATTCTTTCAGGCCCAATTTTGTCTGCAAGAGCCCTCTGTGATGTGTTTACAGCCATGATATGGACTTGCCTTGTCTCCCTTCTAAATGCCTGCTTTATTAGCTGCGTGACTACATAGCAACAGGCCCTGGTACTGGGGAGACCATTTTTGCAACAGGGAAATCATCCTGTGCTATTGGCTCTGACAGCAATTCCAGCCCCGCCGGCGATGCGGAGCCGAGACGCGCTGCTGCTCCTGCTGTAGCGAAGGAGGCTCTCCTGGGTGCTGCCGGGTCTCGGCTGACCTGGCAGGGATGTCCCCTGCTGATGTGCGGTGACTCAGCCACCACGAGAGGCCCGCGGAAGGCACGGAGCTCCGCTGCTTCAGTCTCGTCACACCCTGCTATTCCCGTGCAGAGATTATTTACTAGGGAAAGATTTTGCGTTTTCAGGGACTCAGGGCGGCAAAGCAGGGAATGCAACAGTGAGACAGGGAGGCTTGAGCTGTTGGGTTAGCGAGACTCCAGAAGGGGCACAGTGTGGGGCTCTAGGGTGACACACCACTCAAGCAGAGGCGCTTCCAGGTTCTCCTTGTTCCTCACGCTTGTTCTTTCTCCTCCACCCTTGTTTTGCAGTAACAATTCCCCAAGCCTTGGCCATCTCACCAGCACCAAGTCTTTCTTGAATGAGCCAACCATCTCCCAGGCAACAAGGCAGGCTGTGAAAATAACAAGTGCTTTCCTGGTTGTTTGAATTCTCTCGCCTCCCAAGAAATGCCCAGCCTTTTATCTGTCTCCCTTGGTCAAAACCACTGGCTGGCAGCAACTCAGATGCTTCTTCTTGGGTCAGAACGGAGGGAGGAAGGGGGTGAGGGGGAGATGACTCTGGCTTTAATGGAAAAACCTGACAGATCTTTTCATCTTGGTGAAACATGGGCTGAAATATTTGTCTGAGGATGAACCCAGACAAGCCAGCCAAGTGGGGATGACTATACAGAGCCTGTGGCATCACGCAGGCTTCTGCTGGACACCCAGATAAGTGCAGCCTACCTGCCAAATTAATGAGTGCCTGAAGCCCTGCTACACTGTCCCCCTTTTGTCCTGCTCCTGTGCAGCAGCAGCAGCCCTTGGTTACATGGCAGGACGGTGAGGTGTCCAGCGCTTACAGCAGCAGATGGGTACTGCGAGGACTGGCTGTGTCCTTGCTGCAGTGACAACAAGGTATCCTGTGCCCGTCCTCTATCAGATAATCACTGAAAAATTCTCAGCCACTCAGTCTCTACCTGTTTTGAGCTCTTCTTGCTCCACAGATGTTTTTATTCCCTTGCTTTCTTTGCCTGGAAAGCCAGTGAGGAATGGGACCCCTAAATAAGCAAAAGATGGATTAAATCCTTGCATGAGTATCAGTGCAAGGCCCAGCCTGGGCCTTGGTGTGGGCAGATTCCCAGGAGCTCAGCCCTGCTCCAAGCCTTTGGCACTTCTCCCTTAGGCAGGGCCCTACAGGCTGGTGGTTCTACCAGTTTCTGGGGCCAGCATTGACCTTCTGTGGCAGGGAGGCCTCAGAGCTGGGATTTCTAAAGCTGGACTCCAGGCCTGTCTCTAACCAGATGAAAACCTACCCTTTTACTACCTGTTCTGGGATTGACGTGCTTGTGTTGAGTTGTTGCTTCCTAACTCTGCCATGTCCCCTTTGCTCCGTTTGGATGCACGGAGAGGCAAGGAGGCATTTTTTATTTTAATAATAATTTACACTTCAGAGACTTTTATAAGGCGGAGGCTGCGTGTTGTGGCCTGGCTTTGCTGTGTGCTAATCTGATTAGAAAGGTCAGGACTAAGCGGTGAACTACAGGCTGACTAGAGGGATTGAAATGCCAGCCCAAGGAGCTGCCCTGCTTCCTCTGTGTGACCTGTCGCTCTTTGCTAGTCGGGGAGCCTCAGCTTGATGCCAAGAGCCCTGATGGTGAGGAAGATCTGCTGGTACCACTCTTCCTCCATCTGCATTCCTGTCTCCTCTGTGGCCTCTCTTTTTCTTCCCGTTACACTCTGCACCGTGCTGAGGGATCCTGGCACTGCATTTGAACTTTTTGGGGGGCTTTAGATGGACATTTTGGGCTGTGCTCTGGTGTTAATGTGACACTGGATGGCAGGATACGCTCCCCTGGCTGCTCTGAGAGGAAGCGAAGCCGTGGGTGATGCTCGCAGCCATGAGCCAGGCACAGAAGAGCCCAAGGGAAACCTGTTTCCCTGAACAGGGAGACTGTATAAATGCCAAATCCTCTGCTGGTTTGTCCTTACACTTGGGAGAGGTTCTTATCAGCAGAGATGGTCAGTGAGACCCAGAACATCTCCTTTCTGTGACTTAGTGATTTATTTTGTCTCTGGCTCATATTTCCTATGTTGATCTCACTTTGACTGACAAAATCCGGGAGATTTTGTCAGGACTCTAACCTTTCCCTTCCATTAAACTAAATGCTGGAGGGATGATAACTGCAGGAGGAAAATGAGACGAGTGAGAGAGGATTTGTTTTTTATCTCGACAGCAAAAGCACAAATCATCTCATTCATGTTTATTAGAGGAGGTTTCTTTTGCTTGTGCTTCAGATGCCATCAGGCTCCTGATCTAAAGGTGCAAAGGGGGAGACCCATCTCCTGCAAAGTCTTGAGGGGAACAGAGTTTGGAGCAGTTGCCTTCCTGAGACCTCTTCTTTTTGGGGCTTAAGTGAGGAGTAGGGGAAAATCCCCTGCAAAAAGATTTGCAGTGGAAACCCTTGGCTGAGAAGGACTTTTAAAATAGAAAAGCTTTGCCTGAAAAGGGATGAACTGTGTACTGTAATACTCAAATCACCAGTTTAATGGCTTCTCTTTATAGCAGCTGGGTATTAATAATAGCATACAATTCTTTGTAAGATTAAAATAAATACTGTTACGTGTTAATACCAGCAACTTTCTGGGGGAGGGCAGCCAAGAGAGGGGGCCAAATAGAAGACTAAGGCCTGAGATTTGGGTTCTTCCCTTCTTTTTGCTGTCGGATGAAGGAATCGCACTGCTCACATCTGCAAAGGGAGCAGATGTTCTGAATCACCCCCTCCCGGACTGTTGTTTGGCTTTAGTGGTTTATTGCAGCCTCGTAAGCCTGCCGGTGTGCACACAGCCAGCACGGTGTGAGACAGGAGTTGTTCCTCTGGGAGCAAATACCTTAGGGGAAACTAGGTTGGTGAGAACTTGATGTAACCTGTTTCTCACTCAGGTAGGCAAGTGAGGATCCCTGCTGCCCTAAGGTGTCTGTTGAAATGAGTGGCATGCACTGGATGTAAGGACAAATCTTTTCCTTGTGAAAATACCAAAGCAGGGGAGCAGCTATCCAGAGACACCGTGCAGGCTCCATCCTTGGAGGTTTTCAAAACCAGGCTGGATAAAGTCCTGGGCAACCAGGTCTGGTTTGCTTTGACTATCAGATTGAGCTAGAGACCTCCTGAGATCTCTCTGACCTGAATTATCTTATGATCCCAGGACAGTTTGATCTCTTCCATAGGAATATGAATGGATGTAACATTTTGTGCAGGCCAGGACTCCATCTCATGCCTGGCAGTTGTGATTAGAGCTCTCCCCGCCGCTGGTGCTTTGCCAGGCCTGGCACTAAAGCACTCCTGAGTTTGCCTCCCATAACTAGGACTTCAAGCATCAAAAAGAAAGGAAATTTTACATTTTAAAGCTGTCTGCTGCAGACTATTTATCAGACATGGAGAATGATTTGTTTCTGTTTTCCTGGGCATAGTTTTTTAGCTGAGACAAGATATGTTGCCTTGCTAAGAGCTGAGTCACTGAGTAATCAACAGATTAATGTATTCAGCTCTAAAGCCATCAGCATTAGTTCTCGGCAAGCTCACAAGAACTCCATTATTGTATCATCTCTGCATTTGGGATAGAAATGTCTCCAGGATTTAGAGTTCCTGTGGGAAAAATCCCTAGACTCAAAGAAATCAAAATACCCCTTTGTGACTGGGAGAAGCAAGTTACCTCTGTACAGCAACACCACAGCAGTGCTTTGGCATCCTTTCCCCTGAATGCTTTTATTATCAGCTGTTAGATAAGGGGGTTGGGGTATGTTGTACATCTGTCATTTAATAGCTGCCTAAAAATAGTTATGATAAACCCAGTGGCTGTAGGACTTGGCCTTTATCAGGACTTTAATCTGAAATTATTTCACTGCCTGTGAAACAAGGTAGTTACACAGTTTCTTCTGTATGGGAGTATGTAAAAAGAGGCTTTGACTGTTCCAGACTGGTGGAAGGGATTTGAATAGCAGCAATGCTTTTCCTCAAGGCACTTCTTTTTGCAGCCCATGTCTTCAGCACAGGCACAAGATACAGGACATGTCCTCACTGTTTCCCCAGGTCTGTCAGGACCCCCACCTAGGTTGTCCTTAGGTGAACACAAAGCTTGTTCCCTGCACAGCAGGTCAGTGCCAGAGCTGGGGAGACTGTGGCTGTTGTCACAGAGACCCCAGGTTGACATTTCTTAAGAGTACAAACGTGCACCATCTGCAACGGCACCTAGACAGTACTTGTTGCACCAACCGCATGGGTGATAGGCATTGCACAGGGAGGCACATCTTCCCCCTCGCGTTCCCTCCCCGACATTTGGACTGTGCAAACGCGCTCTCGGTGCTATCTCTGAACTCGAGCAGTGGCATTCATTGAATTCAAACTCACCCGTCGCTCCTTATCGCCGTATTCGATGCCCAAGGTATCCATGGCACGTACGATAGCTGCCAGAGACTGAATAGTGTTGCTGTAGACCACTGGCTTGTACTGCTTCACGTCTTCTCCAGAGAAGCCATCTTCGTGGATGATCCTGAAAGAAAATAAGGACAAAACCTTAATGAGAATGTTGTTTCAATGAGAGAAACATATTTTAAAAAGCTATGCTCTTTTGAGCAGCAGGTTTGCTGGCTTGATTCACTTCATGTAGTCAGATTGCTCACCACGAGTGTATATGAGTGAGCACAGAGTTAACAGCCCTTCTGCTGTCTCACAAGGAGGTCCTCTGTAGGGTCGACACGTATGGTCCCTGGCCCCCAACCCAGCTGCAAATGCTGAAGCCTGGACACCTTCATGTTCATGTGCTCCTGGATCTCAAGGAGGTTTCCAGGCCTTACCTCCTGCCTGTGGAAACACATCCATTGCTTAGTGACACTCAGGTCTTAACTAGAATCACTTGTTACACCTACTTCTTGCCTAGTGCTTTCCTCAAAACTCTTGAGGTGCCTTACAAAAGGAATGAGAGCTGACATCTCTTCTGTACCCATGGGGAAGGGGGCAGAGAGGAGAAGCAATCTAGCCACATAGCACTTAAAGTATTTACAAGCCCTTAAGCCTCCTCCCTCCTTTAAAAACACAGTGCTAAGAGTTCTACTGCCCCAAGGGGTGTTATATTATCTTTTCCTGAGCCACAAAGGGGATTAGACTACAGTCCTTTCCATTCTGTGCACTGGATACTTGAGTCTCTCTAATAGTTGGTGCTCTTAGTCTTTATGAAATGTTCCAAAAGGAAGTATTCTCTGGAGTTCTTGCAATCCCTTATTCTGATCTTCCCTTGAAGCCCGAGGCACTCATTTGGACAGTCCTTTGCAGTAACTGCACATGTGGTGCTTTCCTGCCTGTTGCACGAGCTCCTAGCGCTTCCTCAGGTCCCCGAGCATCCTCCTCCTCAGAGCCCTCTGCTTCTTCCTGAGGAAGACAGAGCCCGTTCCAGGGCTGGGCTGGTTTTTGGAGCACTGGGCCCGGGAGCAAGAAGGTGGCGCAGATGCTCTTGGCAGCCCCGTTCTCATGCTGAGACCTGCGGCTGGTCCCTAAGCAAGATCCCTGTTTTGTAACTGAGCGCTGCTGCTGCCTAAGGAGATGGGTATCTGTAATTCCTTCATCCCTAACTCAAGATGTAAACCTGGGAGTACCTAGGAAGCAGCCAGGATTGGCAGAGCTAATTGTGTTGAGCAATAATTCTTCTCAATGTAGACATAATGGTTATGATCTTGTCTCTTAATATTAGTAGACAGGAAGAGCTGCTTAGCCAAAATAAAGCCCTTAATGGTTTGTCTTCAGATCTCAGTGGGTAACAGAGATGGTTCACTAGTAAAACCTTAGCATCCTGTCCAATGTTTTTCTAAATCAGAGATGCACCAGCAATGGTCCTGATGGGTGCTGGCACCCCCCAGGCAGGGGAGAGCTGGTGGGGACCCTACATGAGCTGGCACAGGGATGCAGGGCTGGGGTGGCGGTGGGAAGGGCTGGTTGGGTCTTACCCACAGATGACCCCAGGAAGAACAGGGCTGGTTCAAGTGTGCTGGTAAAGTTGAGTATCTACTTGCTGTGGATCTATTTCCCTTCAGTGTGAAGCTCGTGGAAAAGTTTTGTAACACAAGGGACCAGCTACCTGTTCTCCCACCACCACCACTGTGTCTTGTTTATCCCTCAGCTTTGACCTCCAGGGAGGAATCATCCTGCCACAGGCTTTGAATGCTGGAAAATCAGGCTAGAAGCAGAGACAGCCCAAGATGAGGCTAATAGATTGTGCAAGGGAAATTTTCAAGCCCCTTGACCCAAGGACCTGGGCAAAGCACCCCTTGAGGAAGAGGAAGTGGTGGCGATGCTGTGAAGAGCCCTGGTTGCTGAAAGCTCTTCTCACTTAGTCCAGACATACTGATCTGTCACACACCTCTTTCCAGAGCATTGATTTTGATGAAGGCTTTGGACAGTAGCAGAATTCTGCTTCGTACCTTTTATTTTGTAGGACTTCAGAGCTTGCGCTGAGACTTGGAACAGCCCAAGTAATGGAGAGGGAGGAGGCACTGGAGCCACATGGCAGTGTTTGATCTCATGGGCCACTTATTGCTCCTCAGACAAGTTGCTGGACTCTGGGGAAATGTGCTCGTTGTGAAAAGCTGCAGCCAAACCTGAGGAGTTATGAGCAGCACGGAGCAGGGTCTGCACTGGTCCCACCTCAGGCCAAGGGAGAACATGCAAGTGGCTCTGCCAGGTGCAGGGGAGCAATAAATCTCTTGGAGCAGGAATCTGCTCTGGGAGGGAGGTGGGCAATTAGCAAAAGCTTCACCAGAAATAATCCATGCTTTTTGTTGCTTTGGTTTAGTTTGGGGGCCAGGTGGTGGTTGTGGGACAACTAAGAAAGGCTGAAGAACATGACTCATTTGTAGAGGGCATTGATACCTGTTCTTATTAATGGATGCAATAGTGGAAAAAAAATATTTACTTGAATTCACTGACATTGACTTTAGCGTGGGAATTGCAAGCATGGAAGATGGTAGAGGAGAGGTGCAGGGAGACCGTGTCTGCAGCTGCTGGGGCAGGGGAGAGGATCTGTGACCCTGCTCTGGAATATGCGGTGTTGGGCATGGGCTGGATAGTAGGAACTTATCCTTCATGGTGAGAGTGATCAAACCCCGGAACAGGGACCACTGAGGTGGGGAAATGCCCATGTAGGAGCTGTTTGAGACCTGGGCAGGCAAGGCTGTAACAACCTGATCTGGGATGGCCCCACTTTGAGGAGGGGCTGGACCAGATCTTCCAGAGGTCACTTCAGACTGGAATCATTCTGCAAGTTGCTGTTCCTAAACACTCCAACCCTCGAAGCCCCCTATGAAATAAGAGGGCGCCTTGTGTTGAGGAGGGAGCGCTAGGTGATGGAGACGGGTTCTGGCATCCCCTGGTGCACATTCTGCTGACGGGGCAGCGCGTTGACATCATTCAAAGAGCAGACATAAAAGCATTACTTTTAAATGAGGCATAAAAGCGAGCGGAGGGAAAACATGATTGTTGGTCTGTGAATTTTGCTGGGAAGGCAGCCACAAGGCCTGAAAGCAGCGCTGCAGATGGCCAGGATTAAAGTTTTTGCTGTAGGAAGTACCTACCGATTAATCAAACGTGCATTTAGCCCACTGCTTAATATTTGAGTGAGCAAACCCCCACTGACTAGTCCTGTTCCAGAGACTGCTAGGACACTCTGAACTAATTTATCGTCCTATAATGTTTTAGCCAATATTTCTCCTCTTGCTTGCCTTGGTGATGTGATCGCTGAGCTCCTGTGGCAGTTTTTTCCATAGTTCTTGGAAATATCCCTGCTCTTGCTCATCCTTTTGGGAGGTATCTTTCTTCTGGGCTGCCGAAGGACTAGTGTGCTCTATTGCCTAGAGGATGGACCTGCCTGACGTCATGTCTAAAGCACCAGCAAGGCTCTTGAGGTGTATTTGGAGGGGGACAGCTGGAATTGGATAGTTAGAGAGAAAGCTAAAACAACTTGTTTGCCTAAAGCACTGACACCTCCATGTCCACACGTTATTACTCTGTGTCTTGTTTTAGGATGGCAGTAAGAAATAGGTATTTGCTGGGGAAAATTGACCACTGCAGATCAGATCTTCCTCAGGATTAGTGACTCACTGGGAGATGACAGAAGTGCCTTATGGTTTATTACAAAAGAAAAGAAATAGTTGGGAATGGGGTTTGTGTAGCTTGCTTTGGTTTCCACTCAACAAAGCACTTTGCCTTAAAAAAAACCCTCAGCCTTTGCCTAAAAAAAAGTATTAAAAAGCAAAAGCAAAGCTGAAGATAACTGTCCTTGTCCCTGTTGACGTGTGCTGCCATGTTGTGCAGTGGCAGCTCTTGAGCAAAGTATGTGGGGGGTCTAGCAAGCAAGTAGGGCTGGATCTCAATGGGGTGCTAATCCGAGCAAGGATCTCTCCTGCCTCAGTTGCTCTTGGTGGCAACTTGTCCATCTGTCCTAATAACTTCCCCCAGCAGATGCTACCGTTTTCTCCCTACCCTACTCCATCTCCAGCCAAGTTTTTCTGGTGTTTTCCTGCCAACCCTCCCGATCCTTCCCCTGAGTCATGTTCTAGAGCTGTAATGACTCTTTAGTCCTCCTCCAACTTGGACCTATTTCTTGAGGCCCGGTGCCGTGGACTAGATGCAGTCCTGCAGTGGAAGCCTTGTCCTGGGTACAGCCCAAGTCCTACTTCATTTATCTTATATGTTATCTCCTCCTGTTTATACATCCCCCAGTGGATTTTGCCCCTCTACACACCATGGGGCATTAGCTCATGCCCTCTATGGAATCTGCATCATTTTCTTGCAGAACTGCTACCAAGTGATCAGTGTCCCTGCTGTAGCTTGTGCTGCTGGCTAAATCCACCTCAACACTGAATTTTCTAGTTATCTTAATGGGTTGGCATCCCCACTGTTTCAGATCACTTCTCCAACTTAAGATCATCTTAAACTTTCAAACTTAATGTGCTGAAGGTCTTCTCCCAGCTCCCCAACACTGACAGTATAATGAAGACAGACTTTACATCCTGACCATTGATGACAATACTGACCAAAATCAGCCCGTATCAGATCCCTGCAGAGTCCTGGTTCACACAGCACCTCTCTGCTCATGAGCTGCTCAGTAGCTCTGTGCTCTGGGGCAGTTTTGCTGCCTGACCCTTGTTGTGGATCAGTTATCTCAGCTGATACCCAAGCTCACTTTGACAGACAAATGTGACTGAGCTAAATCCTTCTCAAAAACTAGATAGGACATCAACGATTTCTTTGTGACTGAGCTAAATCCTTCCCAAAAACTAGATGGGACATCAACGATTTCTTTTCTACTTCCTCTCATGAAAGGAAATTGGCCTAACAGGCCTCATTTTCAAATAATCCATGCCTGGTGTTACTCATCTCCCATTTATCTCCTAGATGCTCACAAATTTTTTGATTGATAGTTCAATTCCCTTTGAAAGCTGCTGAAGTTAAGCTGCCCAGACTCTAGCTGTTTTACTCCTCTGTGGTAAAAGATGGATTGTTTACATTTTTCCCTGTCTTTTGGTACTTCATCTGTCCTCCAAGAGCTCTCAAGGAGAAGCGGTAAAGTTTTGAGATTGCCTCAGCCAACTCTGTAAATATCTAGCAAGAAGTTCCTTAAAGGTGTCTGGGCTGGAAACATGGACTCTTGCAAAACTTGCTTTCTCTGCACTGTCTGTTTCATAGTTATTGGTTCTAGCAATGCAAAGACTGATATTCAGAAGTAGGGGGAGTGAGTTCCCAGGATCTTCTAGCTGACTTGAAAATCCTTCCCTCCTTTTCTTTCAAAAATACCTTATGCTTCATATCAGAATAAAACCATATTGTTCTAGAACGGCGTGTTGCTCTAGTAAGGTGGAGCTTGAATCAAAGGAAAAGCAATTTTGGAGAAAATTCTATGAGCATTGTTTGCAGATGGGGGAAATAATCCTAAAATTCTACTTTAATAAAGGCAAAGGGAGGGTTGATCAAATTTTGTTGAAATGTCTTCTGCCAGAGGCAATCAGCTCTTTTTGATTTTATTTTTATCTTGATATGAGGCTAAAAAGTTTGTTTACAGCAGAGCTATGTAGCTAAATTCTAGTGATTCTGTTCTCACTCATTTAATAACCCAAAATGCGATTAAAAACTCCTGGATTATGTTAAATTAAATCAACGCAGATGCCCACGACCTTGTGCTTCAGCGACTGCAAAGGCACAGTTCAGAGCTCCATGACAGGGTGGAAATCTCATTCTTAAACTCTGCCTGGGTCTGAATGACATGGTCTGTATCCCACCCCTGCAAGCAGGGATGGAGATTAAGATGCCTGCCTGCTGTTGAGAGGCAGAGCAGCTTCCTCAGGGTCACCCAGAAATCACAAAGTGAACCCATTAAAAATGTCTAATTTTTCCAGCCTGCATTCTTAGCAGAAGACCAAGAAATAGTGATGGTGCCCGGTGATAGACTCTCAGACTTTCATAGAGGAAATACTTTTGGGATCAGTCAAAACTAAATTCTTAACCCCAAAGTACTTCTTGCATGCAGCGATGCTATCATAACTAACCATCTGGTTCATGCTCAAAAACATAAGTGAATCCATCAGAGGACTGAAATACGCTGCCAAAATCTGCAGCCTTGGAAGTGTTTGAGCCTATTCCCATTAATTGCAAGAATTTCTTGGACTTATATAGGGCAGAAATATTCTTTCTCTTGTCAGGGAGCTAAATTTGTGTTTAGTATCAAAGCATTTAAGTAGCACAGATGCTTTTGTAAGATCTAGTTAGTCATGTGCTTCCATACCTTAACCGCAGGCTAAAAACCAACCAGCTGAGTTTTGCCTATAGATGAGGAACTGCTGTCCTAATAATGCTGTTTTTAATGTGACTTTTAGACGTGTGGGGGCCAGGCACCTCGTCTACCTGAAGATCTTTGGCTGCTGCTTGTTTGCGTGTGGATAAAATCTAAGGGGATTTGCTCCTTGTTTCCACTCTAACAGCAGCCCCACCACCCCTCCTGATGCACCGATGTGTCCCTGCAGTCCTGTGGCCTCACTGAAGGCCTTCTCAGGGTTTGTTAGCCGGGGGGAGATGGTTTCCTGCACTGGATTCTCATTGCCCTCATGTGCATCTCTTAAGGTTATGGTTTAGTCTTTGCCCCTCTTCTACCCCTGGGTACTCGGGATGTTCCAAGGACCCTTTGGTCACCCCATGACTCCTGTTTTAGGATGAACGTTTCCTAGCGGGAAGCACCAGGTGTTTTTAAGCTAATGTACAAATGCATTTGAGAGAGTAAATAACTGCATGAAAGGCAGCGAGTTACAGTTGAGAAACGATGCTTGAGAAGGCAGCAAGACAGAGCGGCCAGGGCCCAGCCCACCGCTGTCAAGAGCAGCCTCCGTCCCCTCCCCAGGACAAGGGAGTGCTGGCACAGGGGCACAGACAGGAAGAAAAACCCACCAGGCTTCCTGCTATAGAAGAAACGCAAACAACCTGACTTTTGCTGGGCTAAATGCGTTCCTTCTGCTCCCAAAGCAATGTGGTGTTCTGCTCAGGTTGGGCCCCAGCGAGACCGCGGGCTGGGAATGATGCTCATCCCAGGGCACAGGACGGGGAAGGGGCCCCGTGGGCAGCCCTGCCCTCAGCCCCTGCCTTTCTACGTAACATCAGGCCACTGGTACGGTTCCGTTTTTGCCTAATATTCAGACTTGGCTAACTTTCACAGCGTGCCCTCTCCCGGGGCCTTAGCATGAAGGTGAAACAGCGAATACCCCGCGTGCACCTAATTAGCACTGATTAGGCACCCGACGCGCGGCCTGCTCTGCTCAGCAAGCACAGCAAAGCAAGAGTCAGAAGCAATCAGACTGGGATTTTTCATCCCTTAAAAAAAAAAAAAAAAGGCAAAAAAAAAGGCAACTGGCCTGCACATATTCCCGCAACAGCTTTTGCTATAGATGAAATTGCTTTTTTTTTTTCCCTATGGAAAATGCCTCGGGTCCGAAAGGATTTCAAGTCGCACCAGCGGAGGCTGACAGCTGCGTTCTTCTTTGTGCGTTCCCAAACGATAATTCAGCGAAGCAAAAAGGGTTCCTGCTCCGAGTGACTTATTTGCTGATCCCCTGCAACGTGCTGCAGCGTCAATCTACTTTGTCCACGCTCGCTCTGAGAGCAATGAGAGCCCCCGGGGGGAAAAATCCCCTGGGCCCGCGATGACCCACATGAGAGAATTCTCATTAATTCCTTGGTGATGTTACATAAGGTCATTTTGTTGAATTAAAATTATTGGGATTAATCCTCTTAAATGTTCTCTTAGATGCAAGGGGCATCCAACTGCACTTGGATCATCCCACAGCTGGTTCCCAAAAGGCAAAACAGTGTTTTAAAGCCCCCTAATGGTTTTGTTAAATTCATCCCCTGAACAAGGGAGCAAAGCAGCTTTTTATGGCTTTTTTAGATCACTTACAACTTCTGTAAGCTGTCATTAACTGTCATCAAAGCCTGAAAAAACAAGGCAAATGGCTTCCACATCAGTTTTTCTGCCCAAACCTAAGTAATATTTTTGGTTTCCCATCTGCCTCATCTGCAGTGGTTTGATAGCTAGAAGGTGACTTTGTCTTGCAAAACCTTCCCGGGTTTTGTTGTCCATAACCAACCACTCTGTAGAGAGTGGAAAAGCCAAGGGATGTTTGCTGCCCACCTCAGTATTTCCTCTTTACGGGTGAGTAATATCACCAAATATAGAGCAATCTGAAGTATTTTGCTCCAGTGCTAAGGATGTGACTCTTGGAAAAGCCTGGAAGGATGCAAGTGGTTCCTGGCTTTATGGGGAAAGCCAGGGTTTCCAGAGCTCTGGAATTTTTGGGGATTCAGGGTTGCTTCCTGTGTCTCTGGAGCTGATCCTTGCAGGCAGCAAAAGGTACAGACCTTGGGTGGTTCAGCTCTGCCCACCCCGTTAATAAGGTTCCTCAGCAGGGCAGAGGTTGCATTTGTGGCTGACTACATGTGTTTGGACATAAATTTAAGTCAAATTCTATACACTTGTACTTAGAGAGCAGGTTATTGGGTGGGGAGGCTGATGAGTCCTTGCTTGGTCTGACTTGGCCCGTGCATCCAGAGTCGCTGGGGAAGAGCTTCCCACTAACAACTGCCCTGGAAGGGAAGAGGGAGAGCCGTTGTCCCACAGCTCCCCAGGCCCTTGGGCAGAGCTGTCCAAGGGAGATAAAGTTTCAAAAAGAGTTTGGAGACCTAGGGCATATTCAGCATCTTGTGACACTTCCTCGCGCTGCCAGGACGTGTGGGCCCCACGGTGGTTGAGCCCCCCCGGTTCCCATGAGGACCTGGAGGGCAAGATACCACCGAAGCAGGGAGGGCGCCAGGCTCCCATGCGAGGAGAGGGCTGGTGGAGCCCCGTGTCCCAGGAGCAGTGGGTGCTGCTGACCCCGGGGCGCTGTAGGCTGCGATGCAGGTGCTGGTGCTTTCCTTGAGCTTCGCGTCTGCTCTTGGCTTGGCCTGTGGAGAAGGGTGTGTTCAAGAGCCAAGCGTTCAAGAGCCAAGGGTGCCCTGGCCAGGAGCTCTCCTGCATCTAAAAGCTTGGCCTAGGGCCAGGCTGGCACTTAAGTTCTCCTTGCCCAGCCCATACTCTGGTAATGGGAGTCCCAGGAGCTCTGTGCTACCAAGAAATAACTTGGAGAGCAACGGGAAGCGAGTCGTGGAGCAGCTAGCGGAGTACCGGCACCTCTGCCTCGCTCCTGCTGTCACACTGCTCGCTGGCCGCTACACCCCACTGAAGTGGGCGATGCCGTGGGCCAAGCGGCTGTCCCCAGGTGTCCCGTTTGGCTGGGAGCGCATCACCACCACGGGCTCTGCAATGGGCAGCAGCGCTGCACTGAAATGGGCTGCAGGAGTGTTGAGGAGCAACCGCCGTGACAAACATCTCCAGAAGACATTGTGTTCCTCCTCCTACTTGCATCAGTCTCCGCCATCCCCCTTCATACCTATCTTCAATTCCAAAATTCCTTATTTACTTTATTTGCAAATGCCTGTAAGTCGCTCCTGAAAGCTGAGAACGAGATGCATTACAGTTCAAAGTGACTTTCTGAGCCGCATTATAAGGCATTCAACCAGATTTGGCATCGCAGCCTTGTAATAAATTTACTCCACATCTGATAGTCAGAGTTTAAGCACATCTCCCGAATTATTTAACTGTCCCTGGTGTAAAACACTCCTGGCTTCTGGAGAGGTTTGATTGGATTCATAGAGGCTGAGGTTTAATTAGCTTAGACTCCGACTCTCTCTTCCCACCCACGTAGTAAGTGCAGTGCTGGCAGTTGGATGATGCAATGTCTTGATGGGGTAGGCTTTATTTTTACGGAAAGTATCTTGGGGAGTTTGTGGAGTCCCTCGCCTGCGTTTGCACGACAGGGAACAGCTCGGAGCATCCGCTGCTTTGTTACCGCAAGGTTGTCCGGAGCAGTTCTCCCCTTGGCAGGGGGAGAAACGCGTACGAAGGATGACCCACGCTTTGGAAATCGAGATAAGGGAGCTCTGATTTAGAGTTTAATAGCGTTGCCAGCATGCCGTTTAAACGGCACTGATTGCAGATTGCTAATATCTGTATAATAGATTTACAACCTACAGCATACGGGGAAATGCGTGATAAAAAAGCAGCATCTAATCTATAAGCAGAGGCAACAGTGATGAGTAACCTAAGGCAAACAAGTGGCTTGGTAACCAATTAATTGATAAACTTAAAAGGAATAAGCGGTGCTAAGTGCTGATGGGCTGACCCTAGTGGGTGCAGACAGGCCTTGGTCCTCACTGGCCAGAGGAGAGGAGGTGGTGGGAGCCTGAAAACCCATTGCCTGTTGCCCAGTCTCCAAGGGCTGGAGCCTGCTGCTCCTTCTGCCGGTGGCAGAGTTAAAACTCATCTACTGATCAATGGTCAGTATCCACTGACCACTGGGGTTTCTTCCCCCTAAAACGAGGCTTCTGAAATCATAGATGTGAACACTGTGTGCTAACAGTGCTGGGAGCAAGCTGCACTGGTAGGAGATCTGGTAGCGAACACTGGTTTGGACACAGTGTCACTCCTGCAAACTGGACACTCCGGTCAGCCAGTTTGCCAACCCAGGAATACATTGTTTGAAAAACCCTGTAAAACTGTTGCAAAATGAACAATCACATCACAAGGAAAGCAAATGCATCTAACTTAAAATGAATCTAAATGCTGTGAGGACATAAGCTGATACAGGGCCAGCATCAGCAATATTGGTGCAGCTCTGGATACCAGAACTTAAACTAGCAAAACTTGGTGCCGCCCTTTGGGAACTAATGAATTAAATGGATGGGAGAACAGCAACTTGGAAGAGGTGCTCCTTGCAATAGTAACAGGGGGAAACAACCCATGGTTTGGGTTAAAGATGAGTTTCTTGCTTCTCAGTCTCCTTTTTGATGAAACTAAGGCTGGTTTCATCCAGCACAATATCTTGGCCCCATGAGCACCAGGGGCTCTGAGGGCTGCCTCCGAGCCCTACCGGAGCAGGGAGGATTCCCGTTGCTTCCAGCGAGCTGGATTGGGTCCTGGGCTCGCGTGTGTGTGTTTTCCCCTTGGGCTGCATGGGCCCGGGAGCTGTAATCGGATCAGGACCTGTTTATCTGGGAGAGCAGCAGCAGCAGCAGAGGGAAGAGTGGGAGGGCGCGTCAGGCAGGGAGGTGCAGATCACAGCCCCGCCAGCAACGAAGCCAGCGCAGAAAGCAAGCACCGCAGAATGTTCTAATTCTCTGAATAGATTTAATTCCATTTTGTTCTCTGCGAGGCCCTTTGCTGACAATTGTCTGAGCAGAGGGAGGGGGAAAAGGGTTCCAAGCAAAACACTTGTCCGTGAAGGATGTTATTAAAATGTCCTACTTGAGCACCGGGCGCTCTGCAGACCCGCGCTAGCGCCTCTCAGCAGTCCCCCTCGCTCCCCTCGACCAGCTCTGTGTGGATGCAGAACGTTTGTCAATTATTTTTCCCAAAAGCGCAATTGCTGTCGTTGGCGTCGGAGCTGCTTCGCCTTGGCCTGCCTGATTTAGCACCCACTTGAATGGGGGGGTTCAAAAGTTCAACGACAGCTTGAGTGCTGCAGGGTTTGCAGCAGGCTCAGAAAACACAGAGAAGACGGGATGGAGGAGGACAGAATACATGGGGAATGAGCGTAAAATGGGGCAGAAAAAGGCTCTGCCTTAAGTTAAACACATAGATGCCAACTGCAGCCAGGGGACCATCTGATTTCTCCTCCCCAGGTGTTTGCATTTCTTGCTGGGTTTTGCCACGTTGTTTTGGGAGCAGTTTCCGGGTCCATCCCTCCTCCTACATGCAGGTCTTCCTCCCTGTCCCCAGCAATGCGTTTTGGGAGGATGTGTTGTGAAGACATGGCCTGTGCTGGGACTGGGGCGGCTTTGGCGAGCAGGACACCTGAGGATACTTGCACTTGACCAGAATTTCCCCTTCAGGCCATGCAGTGGGTCTAAATAGACTGGAGAGAGTCACTCGGAGCAGTCGTGGTGAGGAGCTCATCAATTCGAGCAGAGCATCAGCCGCGGGCGAGAGCTGGGCCCTGCGCGGGGACGAGCTCGGCGTCTCCCGTCACAGCGAGAGCCCGGTGCAGATCGCTGCTTGCAGCAGGTTTGCAAGGCGCAAAACTGTTTCCCCAGCTTTTGCTGCGGTGAAAACGGGGTAAACACGCCAGCGACATCAAGAGTCTAAATACTTAGACACTTCGGTTTTTAAATAAGCGGAGCTCTTAGGTATTTTCAGCATCTATTATTCACGGCGTGCTTTGTGGTTGCCCACGTTGTGCACCAAAGCACATAACCGTTTTAAGAGGGTAGAAGATCTCTTCCCGGCACAGCCAGTCTCCCCAGGCTCGACGCTGGTGGCTGCTCCGGGCACAGTGATGGTGCCGGGATGCTGCCCTTTGGGTACCCGCACACAGAGCCCATCACGTCACCTGCCTTCCTGGGCGAGTGTCTCCCTCTCTGACACCGTGTCCTGGCTGCCCCCAGCCCTTGTGCTTTGTCTGTCAGCAGGGAGCCATCATCTAACCAGGCCAAAGCATCCAGCTCATTAGCACTGCCTTTTAATTGAGTTAAATGCCCTTCTTTATTCTGAATGAGGTGGCACCCATCTCCTGGCCCCTTTGTGTTACCAGTCTGCATCCCTTCTCCTCTCCCCTCCAGAGCTTCCTCAGTCCTTATCCCACTGTTAAGACTGCGAGATCTGTAGCTGGTTGGAATGCGTCGGGTTGACCCCAGATCATGGGGTACCAGTTACACCTTTCCCCATGGTGTGGAAATGCCCTCCTGCGTTTCCCCTCGGAGCGGCCCGCGGTGCGCGGCTCCGACTTGAGTGCTGCCTCCTTTCAGTCGTGCTTTTGTGTTGCCCTTTTCAGCGGGGTTACAATTAATTAAAAATCCCGGTTAATTAAAATGTTTTGCGGCAACAACAACAGCAAAATTTGCTTGGAAAAAAAAAAAAAAAAGGCAAGCCTCTGTGGAGTGCAAGTAGGGCCTGGCTAGGATGAATATGCATGGATCCCGACGTGCCCTGTGCAGCCTGTCCCCAGAGCAATCCCTGCAGCGGAGCAGAGGGAAGAGAGAGGCCTTCTGCTTCTGGGGCTTCTGCTCCATCTTTTTGCTTTCCCCAATGGGGAGAGTTTTACAGGCTGCTTTCCCCTCCTGTGCTTCGGTTTCCCGAAGAAAGGGGAAGTGAAGCAGGGAGAGCGCGAGGCGCGGTGCGGAGAGCAGCGGGCGCTGGGGCCGGGCTCACCTGCCTTTCACCTCCGTGCGACCCGTGCGGCCGCGGAGCCGGCTCCACTCACGGGGTTTGGGTAACGAAGGTTCCTGCAGCGCCGCGAGACAAACGGCGCCTTGTTGCACCGAGGGTGTGTCGGGACCGGGTGCCTGGTCCCATCCCTGCACCTGCTCTGCTGGGCCCTAGGAGATGGCAGCAGCGGGGATGATACTTCTCCCCCCTCCTTTTCAGATTTATTTATCTCTTTATTTATTTTCGTCAGGCATCACTTATGCTTCAGTGATGTAAATGCTATAGGGAAGACATTCTCTGATGGAAGTGCAATTTCAGAAGACCCGTGTCTACACATGGCGCATGGCTCGGTTACGGCTCTGTTTGGGGCACACAAGCTCTGGATCTGGGGATCTGGAGTAAGATCCCCAAACACAGCCCTGGGGAGGCAGGTTTTCAGGGAGGCATCAGAGACGTTAAGTCATACCTGTTTAAAGGTAAGAAATTGGTGCCCTGAAGCATGCAGAAGCGTCTGTTTTAACCTCTGAAAGCAGAAGGTGCACAGAAGGTGCACCAGACCCCTTTCTGGCAGCATTTGGGTTTGAAGCTCTAGCCTGTATACTGCAGATACTGATATTATTACTATTATTAATGTTATTTTATTTAACCAAAGCTCTCAAAGTGTGAGCCTCTCCAATCCACATGCCTCTAGGGGCTTTTAGAAAATTCCAGGAGATACCCTGAGAGAGCAGCAGGAACGGGAGCACTGCTGTGGCTTCCAAGCACGGAAATGATCACACTGCAACCACAGAATCCTATCATTACAATGAATTCTTTTTTTTAAGAAAAAAATCAATTTGAGCTTGGCAACTATGCCACACTACTATTTATTATGGTAAAGTCCTGTTAAAGTTCACTGCCTGCTGCAAAATTCAGATATCCAAGTGAAATGCATAATACCCCGTGTCTGCTTTAAACATGCCCAAGGCCACTTCTACCCCACTCCAGATTCGACTGTGCTCAAAGAGGGACTGGGGGGTTGTTAGTCAAAATCTAGCAGCTCGTCAGCCAAGGGGCTTGTGAGGCAGCCCCAGCTGCACGCTAGTAATGTGAGCGCTCAGGGAATCACATCCGTGCCCTCCAAAGGTAGCAAAAAGTCACGCCGAATCCTTCCCAAGAAAATAAGCGGCCATGATGTGGAGTCCTTGTCACCCCAAGAGGCACCAGTCTGCACTTCCAAATGCTGCGGGCGTCTCTGGTGCTCCAGCCCCTTGGGTGCACCAAGCTGCTTTAGGCTGAGCATGCTGCAGTCCTCCTTAGGCTCAGCTCTGCAAGCAGGTCTATTATCCCGTGGGATCAATGGGAGAGAAGGGAGGTCCCCTGGGATCTAGTTCGCTTGGCCAACACATTGCCCAATGTACCTGCTGGTCCCCAAATGTCACCGCACCTCTGTGTCCCCACCTGGGGAATGGAGAGCTGACCCTGGTCTCGCCATGTGGAGAGCTCTGGGGTTTGCTCACAAAAATGCTGCAGACGGGTATTTTTCTTATGCATTCGCCCAGTCTTGCTGCACCGGAGCCGGGTCGATCGTGGGGGAGCACAAAGAGCTACTGTCCCCTTGCACCAGTAACCGAAGGCAGATTCGGGCTCCAAAGCGGCCCTGCCGATGTCTCGGCCTCGCTCTGCAGGGCGCCCGTACAAACATCAGGCGCTTCTTTTCCCCAAATAAGCAGCTATTTGCCTGTGTTCGAGCACAGGGCACAAAAGAGCCTGATTCTGCAAACATAAACTGCCCATTCTGGTTTCTGACTAGTCCTGTTGGTTTGAATGGGAAGTGCTCGTGAGTGAAAGCACACACAGGACAAAACGTTTCTATTATATGTGATATAATTATAAATGGCAACTACACACCCAAAGTATGATGAACGGTAGCACGGACTTGTTCTCTGCCGGAAGGTGTGCGCGGGGTGGATCTATTTTATTACTTTTCCAGACTAAATGGGGGAAGAGGAGCTGGGAGCCCGGTTTTCAGGTCGTATTTCCTAGCTCTCTAGGTAGGTTAGGGAAGGCTGTTGGAAGTGCCTCTGTGTTGCTGTTATTCTATTTATTGAGATGGGTTATTAAGCCAGGATACAGTTTTCCTCGTCAAAGCAATGGTCCAATGGGGAGTGCTTTCGGATGGGTTTCAGGATGCCTCTTTGCCTAGAAGTAATTAGGTTAAACGTTTGTCAAGTGGGTTGGGAAGCCGGGGCACTGGAGCCCACACGCCTGATCCTCCGCTTAGAGACACGGGCTGCTGTTCTGTGCTGGGGAACGCGATGGGATCTGGGTTGAGGCGCAGCTGACACAGGTTAGAGCTCAAGCCCATGGCCTGTTGCCTCAGCTGAGCTGCTTTTCCAGGGGTATTTGCAGTGCTGACCAGTGGTTAAAATCCCCCCTCGGTGAGATGCGCAGAAGCACTCGGCATCTGCCAAACGAGAGCAAATGCACCCGGAGTGCAGGAAACGTTGGTGTCCTGACACAATCTCCAAGCTGAACGGGGCCAAGCAGCGCGCAGTTGTGCTCAAATCCCGCTGATGTTTATTTACTAGGACAAATATAGCTGAGGGTAGCAACTTATCACCGCTCGCTTTATTTCCAGAGCAAATTGCTACCCTGGAAGCAGACATTTGATGTTTCCCTGCTATGGGCCAACAAAGAAAGCTCGTGCCTAGCTCGGCTAACGACCGGAGAAGCTGCCTTGCGTGGCTTATAGAATGAAAAGGACAAAAGGTTCTAGATGAAAAATAACCATTTCCCTGGCTTGCTTTTGTGATCAAGCAGCGGGAAATTTGTAGTAGAAAACTCAGCTTTGAAACACAAGAGTAACAGCAATGGTGAAAATAAATGACAAGTTCTTGGTTCTGGGGAGTGTTACTGAGGCCGAAACCCTCCGAGTTTTGCTGCTGGAGAGTGCATGAGGATTCATTCAAAAGTCAATAAGCGTCAGAGAGGGATTAGTGCCTTCCAGCGACTGCCGTAAGTGCAGGGCCTTGGAGAGGCTCATGCAACATTCATCGTGGCCTCCCTTTGGGCTGGCGCGTGGCCCTGGGTTTCGCGCACACCGTGTTTACTATGATGGCACCGAGACAAGCTTGATCCGAGCAGCGCCAGCACAAAACCCAAAAGCACCTTTGCATAAAATCTTAACGCTTAATGGCTTTTGGGAGATGCTACAACCCAGGCTGGCTCTGCTGGAATGTGGCATACCTTCTTCGTCGCATGCTCTGACCACTTCTGCAGGCAGGGCTGTGCACTAGGGCACATCCAGGCTTTAGGACTAAGGTCCTTTCCAGTCCTGGATGGACAAAACTGGAGCCCGCTGCCCCTCAAGCAGGTCAGACGGGCCCAAGATGCTTTCAGCTTCTTCTGTGGAGGCACCAAAGAGCCTCACGCTGCTGTTGTGAGGCTCTCTCCCCATGTGCTGCACATCAGATGTGCTGAAAAGCCTTGTAAGAAATCACTTAGAGATGGACAGTCCAGTATGAAATGAAACTGGAGCATCTATGAGCTGGCATACATAGCTAAAAACTCCAAAAGATTTCAAATATGGCATCAGTTATCTTAACACAGCTCTGAAGATGCTGCTTTTTTTTGCCCCATTTTGAGTTTGAAGTCGCTCTTCCAAACAGGTCAGTAAATAATATTTTGCTGCTATTTCTTATGGCCCAAAGCTCCCTTCTGCTTTCCTGCTCAAACTTCCAGCAGCATGAGGAAAATTCTTCCTGAGCAGGTTTGTGAATCGAGTGATTCTCAGTGTGTTTAACTTAGCAGCTCTGGTAACAAGACCATGACTGAGGCCTGGGTATGAATGAGACATGGGCAGAGCCCTGCCCTGAGGCACGGGACAGGCACTGGCTTCCCTGCCAGGTGCTATGGGGCCTGCGGAGCACGTTGGGTCCAGAGCAGGTTGGTTCCAGGACCCTGTGAGTGCAGGCAAGGGCAGACCTGAGTGTCCCTGAATCCTCAGAGGAGCCGGGAGCTGATCGGGGAGAAGGTCGTTCTTGCAGCTTCGGATTCTGTTTGTTTTGGCTGGGAAAAGGGATCTCCCCTTTCTGATGTGTGTCTTGGAGGGAACTGCTCGGGAAGCTACAGCTTGAGAAATGTGAGTGCCTCTGGATATATCCCTGTGGGGATTTTTTTTACTGGAATAACAGGGGTTGGGAAAGGAAGCCTAGATCCACTTTGCCCACAGTGGGAGAGATGCAGGCAAAGAGATGAGGCCCATAAAGCTCCTACAGCGGCTGCAGCCGGTGCCTCCTTGTGCAAGAGGGGCCGATCCTCCTCCCTGCCGGAAAACAAAGCGTCCCACAGCTGGGAATAATGCGGCCCCTCTGCCAGGCCCCGGCAGTGCCAGCGGGCGCCAGGCTCCGCGCGCCGGGAGAACAAAAGCACCAGCCCAGCTCCCTTGGGCTCAATGGAATTCTGAAATGAAGAAGCCCCCGGCGCAGATAACCCCGTGTTATCGTGGCCGTGCGTTCAGGACTGGGGCCAAGGAGCGTAAAGAAGGAGCCAAATCTCTCGTGCTTAAAGCCTGGCCTAATGCAATAATGTAGTGACTTGTCTGGACGTTTTGAGTGCTGTTTGTTGTGATTGCCTTAGCCTATAGATGCCAGCAGATAAATAAGAAGCAAGAATTTAGCAGAGCCAACCTCTCCTCCCAGCAAAACCAGCATCTGTGTGCAAGTGGGCTAGGGCTAAACACGGGTCCAGGCCACCCCTGGCTTCCATTCCGCTCCAGCTTAGGCCAAAGCTTTGGCTGCAAAAGCCAAGTTCCCCTTGGCAAAAGTGAAGTTCCTCTTTTGTGCCCAACCTCTTTTTGACCGCTGCTGAAGGTGCTTTGCACCCAGAATCTGACCAGCAAGCCCACTAATGTCATTGAGAAGACCTCAGTTCAGTGGGTTCTGGATCAAGCCTACACAGTAGGAGTTGCTTCCAGCAATGTGGATTTCTAAAAGAGTAGTAACCCTGGCTGTTGTTTAGCTTCCTAGTACCTGTAATAGCCAACTATTATTTCCATTTTACAGAAATAAACCCCAGATCAATTCCTGATGCTACGCTGCAGGTTTAAAATGGCTTTCAACTACTATTAGCAGGCCTTTAAACGTGATAGTGGTGACATCTCAATAAAAGCAAAATACTTATGGGAGGAATTAAGGCATTGGAAAGAGTGGAGTTATGCTGAACGTGCTCCGCGTGCAGCTGGCAAAGAGCAAGACCAAGCGGGAACAAACCGATGACAAGCACTTTCTGGAGGAAGGAGAGCTTATCTCGACAGAGGAGCTGCTCTCGTAGGACGGAGCGGTACCCCGAGCACTCACGGGCCTCTTGCATGAAATGGGAAACCAGCAGAGACCAGAAGCGTGCACCAAGCCAGACCATCGTCTGTATCTTACACCGGTATAACGCGGCCAGTGAACACAAAATGCCACCGCTCTGACTTTAATAATAGCCACTTGGCAGCATTTTGGCTGCAGAGGAAGGAAAACAACGGCGAATTATGTTCACTGACCATTTCAAGTCTTCCAGATGGCAAATAAATTCAGTTCTTTAGGAAGAAAAATTCCCTTGCATTGGACAAGTTTTGGAATGGTTACAAACACAAGATCTATTGTTCTGGCTGGATTTGTTGAAGCTCTAGGCATATAATAAAAAAAAGAGTCTTCTTTGAAGGCTTTTATCTTCCTGGGCATCTAATTTAGCTCCTTCCAGGGTGGTCATTTCTTTTCTTCTGTTGCCTTCTCGGTTAGATTGAGAGATGAAACCAGGACTCGTCAGCAGCCTTGAGCAGAGCGTCAATGCTGGTTTGGATTTTCCCTGTCTTCTGTTTAATTGAATTTTCATTTGTAGCTCCTCAGCTGTTTCCCCTCCAAGGCCTTTCCTCCCCCTGCTCCCTTTCTCCACTCATCCATATATATATCACACGAGCCTTTCTGGCAAGCACCAGCTGCAGATACTGTGAGTTCTTGGGCATCTTCTCCTTTTAGAAAAACCACCAACAGGCCAAATAGCACCAGTGATTGTTCTGTGGAGCTTGAAGCGTGATTTTTTTTCAGAAAGGCCAGTCTCTCTCTTAACTCAGCACTCTGAAATGCATGGTAAGACTTGGAGGATTGCAGGGCCAAAGTCCTACGTAGGCTTAAGGCTCCCTTCCTGGTGGGTTAGCTCTGAAATAATATTGATGGCCCAAATACATCTCAATAAAAAGACTCAAGTACAGAAACAGCCTTCCTTCTCCTGGTGGTGCTGCTTCTTTCCAGAGTTATTTGCTCAGCCAGAACAAATAGCTCTGTGATGGAGATAATTTTTATACCTTGGATTGTTTGGGTTTAAGCTCCGAAGGGAATCCAAGGGTCTGGTAGACAGGCCCCCTCTGGGATTCCCGTGGCTGGGAACATGCTGCGTTGGTGTATGATGCCTTCAAATCTAGCAAATTATTTTTGGACTTTACAGGATGGGCAGAATGGGAAAGGGAGGCATGCAAAGGTTTCTGTGAGCACCTCATCTCCAGACAGTGCAGCACATGCTGAAAGGAGGTATATTAAAAAGCAAGGCAGGCTCTAGATTTCTCATCTGTGTCCTCACGTCCACAAAATGCAGAGACTCAACTCAAAATGTAGCCTAGCCAAGCGTCGCCTATGTAAGACCTCCTTCCTCTCACAACAGCATTTCTTTTGGCATTCAGTTTGTTTGCTTGGACACGGGTCATTACGAATTCAAATTCACATAGAGGGAGCCAGGACACAACCGCCGAGATGTTTCCTTTCTACCTTGAACTGGCATCACTTCCTCCAGCTACTTCCTACCATTATGGGGCCTGAACAATTCACGTTTGTGCTTGAAGACAATCCCCCTTTCACTGGAGATGTTCCGCAGGGGGAAGGTAAAGCCCCCGCTAGCTTCTCTGGCCTATCTTTGGGAAAAAGACTATGGATGCAGCTTAGCTCAGAGCTTCACCCGTTCAGATTTGTGCTGTGGAGACTGAGGATGTTCAAAGCTCATCTGGACTGGGAGGTGATAAGAGGAAATTTCAGAGAAAAAGATCAATCTATTGGGAAAACCTAGTAGATGCTTAAACACTACAGCTAAGAGTGATGTATGGCTGTAAAAGTTTCTGTGTCTTTAAGCCTTTTTAAACTAAATCATATGAAATACTGAGGAATACGTTACACAGAGTTGTGCATTAGGACAGGGCTGGACTAAAATGACCTTTCCATGATCTATTCCGTCACTGACCTGCACTATTTTTGCTTGTAACCCATTACTGTGAAGCTGTTTACCATTTTGCTGTGACAAGGGCAGCCTTCATCAATCAACTCGTGACTTGGAATTTCTGCCTTTTTAGCCCAGTAGCTTTCAGAGGAATCCTAGATTTTTGTTTGAATATTCACCTTTCTGGCTCCTGCGCGGGGCGCTTGATCCGTCCCTGAGAAGCTGACATTGCCTTTGACTGCGACGCTCGGTCAACCTGACACAACCTGAGAGATACTGAGGTATGTTTTGCTATTAAGTGCAAGACTGCAGCACTGCCCGCCATTAATAATTCAGCATGACTCTCCTACTGGATATGAGGTCTGGTTTTGCTTCTGCATATGTTTGCATTTATTTTTGCGCTTGTTCAACTCCTGTTGGAGAAAGATAAATATATATATATATGCTGCATGAACTTTGGGCAAATGCTCTAGTGCTTCACATTACTGCTGTAACTTATGTTACAGCAACTTATATCAAGGAAGTCTTTGTGAAGAAAGTCAATGGGAGATGGCAGAGGGCAAGATTTTGAGAGTGAAGTTGAACTGAGACCGTTTCTTTCCCTTTCCACCTCGCTTTAGGGTTGGCTACAGAAGTCTTGTAGCTAGTGAAGACGTGGCTCTTGCTCCTGCAGCCTCCTCGTGCCTCGTGTATGCTTTTCACCGTCTGCACTGAGTTTTACAGTCTTTTCCTTGTCTTGACTAGGGCTAGTCCTTTCTCTCCTATTTGTTTATGTGTGATGTTACAAGTCAGCAAAATAAATGTGTTTCCGTTCCCGCAGGGAACAATGTAGGACCTTAGTTGAAGCTTACAGGTCATGGGTGTAAAAGGCAGTGGGAGAGGTGGTTCGTTCAAACTTCAGGCTTTGGAAATGAGTTTTCTTGCTATTTCCCAAATGATTTAATGAAAGCATTTTCTTCTTGGGGAAAAAGGCTCATTGCATAATGCCTGTTTCAAAGGAAAGAGGAAATACAAGACTTAACAAGAAAAACTGGCCTAATGATGGTGAGGGCAAACTCGCTTTGAAGCTCTTAAGAGGCTAGGAAGGAGATAATTACCTTTCATGAAGGATTTTTCTAGTCTGATTTACTTACAGCAAAGGTGTCCACAAAGGTGTCTTACTGAAGCTGTGAACTAGGGAGTCCTTGGAAAGTAGGGAGCACAGGAATAGCTCTAGCTTGGATGGGAAACTCAGGGAAGGTGGTGACTCCTGTGCACACTGCTCTCTTCTTTAAAGGGCTGCAAAGTGAGCAGAGACTTGTGCAAAACCAGCTTGGGTGCCTCTCTCAGACTAACTAGGGCAACACGAGGCTTTTAATGCAGGCTGAAAAACTTGTGCCCAGTAAGATAGAAACTGAAAATACCATTTGTTACTTGTGTATAATCAAGATTCTGCAGCATTTGGGCAGCCCAGGGGAGGAAAGCTACCATAAAACTTATCCAAGGCTGAGGGGAAATGAAATCTCCAAAGCCCAGGACAACTAAAGCGTGTTATAAAACCAGAGAGATCATTCTAGTGTGAAGCAAACCTGAGCTCTGCATTAAAAATGCAAATGTGATTGAAATAGCATACCCAGGTAAAATGGATTTGACCTCTGTTAGCGAAAGAGATGCGCTAACTGCGATGAAACGGCAGCAAAGAGTGGAAAGGGCATTTTCCTCTTCACTGCACTTGTCTTGTGGGTCAGAGGAAACTTATCTAAAACAATGCAGTTGTTTCAAGCTAGTGGAAGATCTTGCATTTCTTTTACAGGTACTAATATGAGAAAATCAGGCTTGTTTTTAAAAAGGTCATTTAAAACTTTGAAGTGCATTTAAAACACTGAAGGTGCCTGCAGATTTTCAAAAACAAAAGTTTTCAAATATTTAGGATGTAACTGATTTGCCTTGAACAAATCAATCCCTAGCTTGGAGAACTAGCAAGGAGTTATTGAATCCATCAACAGGCTTTCCTCCCAGCCGTCAGTGCTGTATGAAAGCATTTGTTGAGCGCTGCTTTCTGCCTTTTTTCTGAGCTACGTTAATCCAGCTCAGCGCCAGAGCCTCGCTCCCCGTGTCACCACACGCGCAGGGACAGCCAGCAATGAATGAAACCCACACCATTAATGAGCAGTGCTGTTAATCAAACCGCAGGTTAAGATTTCGGAGGGCTGCCTGCAAAACGCTGCGCAGGGCCAATTCAGGGAAATGACATCTAAAAGCACAGAATCCAACCCAAGTTTGGAGGGGGATTAAAAGCAGTAAGCAAATATTTAAGGCTGAGCCTAGTGTTTTGTGCCTTCTAAAGGAGAACTGTGCCAACTGTGCAAGTTGACCGTGACGAGTTTCCCCATAGAGATGTAGTTGCCTAGTTAAAAGAAGTTAAAACTTTTGGATAAGGAGACTTATTTAGGTGTCCTTGTCATAGAATCTGTGAGTAACTTATATGAGAGGTCCCAAGTGCAACCCTCTTCTCACAGCAGAGCGCCCAGTTGCTTTGAGGCTGAAGGGCCAGCGCGGTGTGATTGCCTGGCAATATCTAGCCCCAAACAATTTCAGGCAGTCTCGTTTCCAAAAGTCATCAAATGCACCTCTAAAATGCTGCACTTAAATGTGTACTTTCTAAAACCAGACAGTTTTATCTCTTGCCCCTAGTACTGGTAACCCAAAAATGACTGTAACTGAAACAAATCTGAGATCTGGTCTGTGAGAGCCCTCGAGGCAAGATCAGAAGCAGGGTAGCACGGAAAGGCCATGACGAAAGAATCCCCCTCTCCCGATCTGTCCCTCCCAAGAGGCATAAAAAGCCTCTGCACAAGCATTTGGGCAAAGGCTGGATTCACATCATGACACTAAAACTGGGTGGTAATTGGCATAAGCAGAGATGAACCCGATGTGGTCTCCAACGTGTTTGAAAAGTGGCAGCAGAGGGACAGGCTCGGAGCAAGGCTTGGGAAGATCAACACGAACGTCTTGCTGGACGAGGAGGGTTGTCCGAGAGACACGAGATGCATTGAGCAGCTTCAGGCAGGCTCTGTACTGGGGGGGTTGTGCCCAGATTAACAAGGGAGCTACTAGGACTGTTATGAACTTGCTTTTCAGAGGACACTCCAAGAAATAAATGTGGCAAAACCCAGAAAATCTGCACACTGAACCCCTGCTCTGGGTCAGTTCAAATTAGGAAACGTATCTGAAACTTTCCATCAGGCTGGATTTAGTCCCATTAGGGCAAAGGCAGAGCCTTTTGGCACAACTGTCTCACCCGGAGCAGGGCTTAGCTTCCAATTATTTTTCTGTGCAAGTCTCTGATCCTTTGTGCTTACCTGTGTCCATATGAATGGATTTGCACAGCTAGCAAATTCTGCCTGGGACACAGTGAAAAACCTGAGGACTTAATTTGTTTTCAAGTTAAAACGTTCAATTTATAATGAGCTTTGATTCAGCTGGAATTGGGTTTTTCTCACCTGGAATGCATAAAGCTTAAATACTCATCCAAAATTCAGCTCTGGGGAGAGGAGGATCCTTTCCTCTCAGAACTGATTTAAAAAAACAAGGTATATTTATCCAATTATTATGAAACCTAAATACATCATTTTGGCTGGGTTTCTCTCACTGTTCTAGACCCTTGTGAGAAGCTTTTTTCATTGATAAGAAACTCTAGAAACCTATTTCAAAGTCCTATGCAGGAACACTTAAAAAAATCAGAATGAAATTTTAATCCTGAATATCTGCTTGTGCCAGAAGGCCTCACCTATTCATTTGACCGCAGTTGCGAAGAGGACAGCGCAGTTTGATCTCCCTAATTAGAACTAAAAGTATCAGTGTAATAATTAAAGTTTCATGCCCTCTCATGTAATAAAAACACCGCAAGGAGGAATTTAACAATAAACCTATTTCTTGACATAATGTGTAACAAAAGTAACTAAATACTGAGTTAGTTACTGATGCATGGGACGGATTACTAATTTATAATTATAATCTCTTCTTCCTAACACTGTTTTGTGTGGGCTGAGTGCACGCAGTGCAGATGCAGGTAGCAAACCAAGGAGCACCAGCTCAAATGTCTGATGTTCGCTTGGACATTGCAGATGTTCATTCATTTAGTAGAATCACGTTTCCTGCTTGAGAACTGGCTGGGCAGCAAATACCTTGAAAGTAACAAGTTGATGCGGCACTTTGCGGTTTTTTGCTGAGCTGTAAAGCAGGACCATGACGATTTATCCCATAACTAAATAGCAGAAAACAAGGGCATGCTGCTAGGAGCTCACTGCTTTATTCAATAAACATTTTCCTGTTCATATGGAAAAGAGATTTGAAAAATCTCATTGCTTATTTTGAAGAGACCCAGCAGTGGTTGATATCAGCCCAATTCAAAATTCTTCCAAAAATACAGACATGGCAGAAATGCCCAACATTTTGCTGCGAGCCTGCTGTGCTGAGGCCCGCGGGACGGGGCTGTACCGAGTCAGTGGTGCCGTATGGAAAGCAAGGCAATGCCACTGCACCCTGCTCCCGCGGACCACCGGCTGCAAAACCATTTTTATCTAGATTATTATGCCTACCGTCCATTTTGTGTGCTCAGCCTTCCCCTCCTACCTAGTCCTTTAAAAGCTCTCTTCCAGAGAGCGCATAAATCCCAGCGTTCTGCTAGGGGATAGCGTGCATTTTCATCACTTAGGTTGTATTTTCCTCAGCACAGGTCTGCTCTATCTCACCCGCTTCAGTAACAACTCAGGGCATACAGGAACCCTCCAAGCGTTTTGAGGTGCTGCTCTGGTTTCTGCACTGGTGGTTACGTGTCACAGCAGGGATGTGCACAGAGGGGACGCAGCCATTCCTGCCCTCCCAGCTGAGCTGTTAATATCCAGCCTCCCAGCAGGTTATCTGTGGGGTCTGCTGCTCCTCAAAGCTAATGTTTGTTGGTCTGGGTTTTCTCCTGGGCAGCACTCAAGCTCATAGGTCCTGCTGGTGCCAAAAAGATGGGAAACCCAGACCCAGTGTAGACACAGAAGGATATGACTGCCCTGGCCTTTTTTTATTTAAAGCTATTAAGATATTTTCAAATAAAATTTACCTCCTCAGTATGGGATAAATAACTTCATCAAACCAATACCAGGAAACAGCTGGAGCCTGACGGGAGAGAGACAAATGCAGAGTGCTGCTTTTAAATGTCTCCTTGGGTGGATTTGAGCAGCAAAATAGTCCTGAGCTCGGACACACAGAAGGTGGAAGCTCTGCAGAGGAGCTGATATTGCAGTGACCAAGCAGAGCAGGTCATGCCCAAGACAAAAGGGAAACGAAGCACTTTTTAGCCCTTCCTATGCTCCTCTTTCAGGGTCAAAAACATTATTGATTGGTGATTAGAAAATAGATGTGATATCAACTTCCTGCATGATTCCCCAGGCCCCTTTCTGAGCGAGCGGTCCTCGATTCTTTCTCAATTAACTTAAAAGCTGGGAAAGCATTTTTAGTGGTAAGCCAAGAAATGCCTCCATCCAGGGTTTTATTTTATTGCCACAATAAGCGGGCAGTGAGGGAGCTTTGGATTAAAGGGCTTTTTCTTCCTTTTGCTCAGCACTAGACAACTGTCACTTCTCTGCTTTGTGGTATCCAGTAGCATTTTCCAGCCTTTTGCATTTTCTGATATTAAGCAGAATAGTAATCAGGACTGTAATTCTCAGGCCTCCCTGCATCTGCCATTTGCATGAGTGGTCTTAGAAATAAAATGAGAATGATTCAGTTAACGATTTAGGGGAATTTTTATATTAGGCAGAGCATCTTATTAACATTCAGAAAAATGGGGCAAAATTTGTTAATATTTCCCTCCAAGAACGTAATTAAAAGAATTTTTAAAGAAAGGAAAATGTCCTCCATTTGTGAATGAAGCTTAGCCATTTTCAGGATCCTAAATGCCCCGCAAAGATTTGAAATACATTGGATTTCATAAAAGCAGTACGCTGGGCAGATATCATCTTTGATATGGGAAGAATTTGGCCCAAAGTCCAGTGAGGTCAAGGAGAGGATCTGGGGCCACAGCATTCCAACTGACCCTAAATAAGTGAGACCACTGGTGTCAGTCTTGCTAAGGGGAAAAGACAGGAGTCAAGCTTCAAAAATCAGCAAGCAATTGAGATCTGGTTTATTCCATTTGGGCTGTTCTTCATTTTGCTCCCAATTCTTGCACGTTTAAGCTGGAATTAGGGCATTAAAAAAAAATTCTAAAGTGAGGAGAAGTGGAAGATTTATTTTAAAAGCAACAACAAAGAAATAAGGAAAGAATGCCCTGAAAACAGAGCTTGCTGCCCACTCATTATGCAATTCCAGGCCCTATGGAAGCAATTTCAAGCTCTGAAGAAACCATAAATCTCATGAGATTTGCAAAGGCACCAGAAAGGGTGGCAAAACTCTTAAAATCCCCTGGCCCTGTGATTCTGAATGGGTCTGAGAAATTTTGCCATTTCTCTTTTGCCAGACCCTCTCCTCTTTTATTCTTTCTTAAGAATCTAGGATCAAATTCTGTCTTCCGCACCCAGTCACGCTCACAGTTTTAACCATGAATTTTGGAGCCTATAGGATAGATTAGTCTTCCTCCATCTGTGCTGTAAACTGCTGCTGTAAGAAAAGCTTTTTACCTTTCTCATGGCTTGAGCAGGGAGTGAAGGAGGACAGAAATCTGCAGAACCAAACTCTGCTTGCATTGGGCTTTCTGGGGAGTCAAACCAGCAGCTCATTCATCATTTTGTCTCCTGCAAATCCAGGAGTTACTGGGAAGCTTGACTGCTTGCAGGGACAGGCTTTAACTCCGCAAAGGCGCTGCATACAACTCACTTGATCACAGGTAACTAATCATGATGCCCTAAGACTTTATTTATTGCCTGGTTCTTAATGTCCAGGTGACCATCAACCTGCTATTGCCTTGGCTCACGCTGAATTGGTTCTTTATTTCCCTCTTCCTCCCAACCAAATCAAGTAGAAGAGCCAAGAAAGGGCCTCTCTACCTCCCTTGCTTTGCCTCTTTTCCCCTTCTTTCCCCCTCTGTTCTCCTCCATTCCCACAGGCAGTGGTCCCTGGATAAGGGTTCATGCTCAGGTGCGAGCTGTGTCCTGGCCAGGCTAAAGAGGAGAACCACAGCCTTTTATTTTAATTTGTCATGACTCAGTCTAATGCCTCTTACAAGTGCTGGGTTAGCCAAGCCAAACAGAAAACAAAGCAGATCCCTGGCCGCATTTGGGGAGCAGATTTGTCTCTTTCTTCAGAGCTCATTAAAAGAACTGCTTTCATCTTGTTCGATTGCTAAGACATCTCCAGCAGGACGAGATGTGTCATGTCAGAATATGACAGGCAGATTTCTTTTAAGATTTTAAAACTAGGTTGGAAGAGGAGAAGCTTTGCAGTTCAGTGTTGTCACTGAGAGATATTTTTACTATTATGAGCGCCTAAAACAAGAAGCAAATTAAGAACTGTCAAGGAAAAGAAAAAAAGAAACCAAACCCAAGATGTATTTTGTCTTGCCTGCTAACGTTGCTACTGCAAAATCTCTTTCAGCATATTAACAAGTATTTTGAGTATAGATAGATGCACTAGGGCTGTTAATATTCCTGCTCTATACCCTGCAGCAGCCGCAGCCACCGGCCTGCAGTGCTTCCCCCTTGCTCATCCAAACCCAGCCCTGCTCCAGGTCATGGTGACCAAGAGCATGAGCAGCGTGGGACGAGTGACCACGGCCACTTTGCTGCATGGCCACCTTATCAACCCCCACGGCGTGGGATATTCCCTGGGAAAGGGGCTGCTGGTGCAAAACCACTAAATATTTGCAAGGTGGGCACACAGAGCAAAGAACGAGGCCTCAAGTGAGTGTTCACAACCCCTTGCTACATTTCAGTGGCGTTTCCCATAAAATTGCCGAGACGGGCTGTAAAGGCAGAGGGTGGGGACTGCTTCTCACTCCAGAGAACTTCATTAGATTATCCGTAATTCAGTTACTTAGAGAGCTAGTAGAGCCTGGGGCTGTTTCGAGGGGCTTTTTGGAAAAGGTCAAAGCAATATATCAGGCGGCTACTGGGACTGATGGCTTTTGGGGAAGAGGATAGTAGATGTTTAAAGATAAGGAGCTGGAGCGTTGCACGTATTTAAGTACTCTGCTGAGCAGCAGCAGTGAGACACGCTTGGTGTCTTCCTAGGCTGGGGCCTGCTGACGAACAAACCTCTTCACTAGCATTAGTTACAAGCCCCCATAAAAATATCCCAGAATAACCACTGCCGTCTTGCCTCCATGTTACAACCTAGAAAATAGGACTGCACGTTGCAACCTTCTCACATCCTCCCCGTTTATTTTCAGGCAGAAGATATAAAAAGTGATGGCGTTCGTTGCAGACCTACATTAAAGGGAATTTACAGAGGTGGGGTGATGCGAGTGGAGGACAAATTTCTCCAGTACAGTAACTCTCTTGCCCGTGGCTCCGTGGAAGAGCAGCCAGCCCAGGCGGGCGCAGATCCAAGGGTGTGGGATGGGGGACCAAGCGCCCTGAGTGCCAAGGGGAGGGCTGCTCCTAGGCCTGCGCTGCTTGCGCTGGGGCCCGTGCCAACCTCCTGCTCCACCTCTGCCCATCCCCAGCACCTCTCTGGACTGGGTACCTCCCCACGCCGCAGCTACAAGATACCTCCAAATATCTCAGCCGTGATTCATTTCATAAATCTTAACCCCCATCCCAGCCGCACTCTCAGATTACTCTAATTTTCACCTGTCCCTTCCTCTACCCAGTATTTCAAAATTTACTGTGCAACCTCCTAAGACTCCATTGCCAATATCTGTCCCCTATTCCTTTGTCTTAGTACTTTGATAGAGATTCCCATGCTGCTCTTCAGGGCAACAGCCACATGTGAAACCACTACAGCCACCCCTAAAGATGGCTTTTATTATCTAGAAGCACCCTGATACCACAGTATTCAAAAAATAAACCAGAATAGCCATCTCTTTCACCAACATCTAATGACACCTGCGCCCACAGCGGGTGCAGGAGAGCAGGGGGTGTCTGGCCCTGGAGGCCTCGTCCGGACCTGCCATTCCGGGTCTCTCTGTGGGTAACGAGTGGGCCCCGCTCTGCACCCCCGAGCGCCCCCCGAGCGTCTCCGAGCCCCTTCGGCTCCTTCCGAGCCCCCTCGGCCGCTCCCCGAGCGCTTCCGAGCGGCGGCCGAAGGGAGCCGAGCGCGGCGCTCGGGCTCCGCCGGGAGGAGCCGAGCGGCGCCGAGGCGGCAGGTTCGAGGCCCCGCTGGGCGCTGTCCACCACGGGAAGCGCCTGAACGCGGCCGCCGGGCC
>PTEX01000072.1:2847540-2893720 GCA_003342815.1 Eudromia elegans | reverse complement strand
AACAAGACACACTCCCTCCTCCGCGCGCGGAGCGACCGTTAGGGCCGTTATTCCCCCCCCCACCACCTCCATCACCCCCTCCCCGCAGCGCGGCGGCACCTACTTCATCTGCTTCACGATGGTGCTTTTGCCCGACTCGCCGGCCCCTGTGGAGAGAGGAGAGGGCGGTGAGCGCGGCGAGAGGGAAGGGAAGGGAAGGGATGGAAGGAAGGGAAGGGATAGAAGGAAGGGATGGAAGGAAGGGAAAGGATGGAAGGAAGGGAAAGGATTGAAGGAAGGAAGGAAAGGATGGAAGGAAGGAAAGGATGGAAGGAAGGAAAGGATGGAAGGAAGGAAAGGACGGAAGGAAGGAAAGGACGGAAGGAAGGAAAGGATGGAAGGAAGGGATGGAAGGCAGGGGCTCGCTCTCACCTAGCAGCAGCAGCTTCACGTCTTTGGCGGCGCTGATGCCGTCCTCCTTGAGGTTCTTCTCGATGGCCTTGCTGCGCTCCAGGGCGGCCCGCTCCTCGGCGCTCAGGGTACATCCCATGGCGGCCCCGAAAATGCAAAAATTAAAAATAATAATAAAAAAAAATGGGGGAAAAAAAACCGGGCGGGGGGGGCCCCCACCGCCGCCTCGGCTGGCTCCTCCGCGGGCAGGGGAGCAGGCAGGGGCAGCCCCGGTCCAGCGGCGAAAAAAAAATATATAATAATAATAATAATAATAATAAAAGAGCCCCGGCACGGAAAGGAGGAAAAAAAAATTAGAAAAAAATATCAGGTCGGTAAATCTCAGGGCGGCGCGGCGAGTCCTCGGCGGGCGGCGGCTCCCTGCTGCCCGCTCCCTGGTGATCAGCGCATCCGAGTGGGCACCGGGCGGAGCGGGGCTGCGGGCACCGCGCGAGCGCTTCCCGGCGGCGAGGCGGGGGCGGAGGAGGAGGAGGAGGACGACGAGGAGGGCTCGTGGCGGGGGGTGGGCCGGGCCCCTCCTTCCCTTCCCTTCGCTTCCCGCCCCTCCGTGGCGCGGGCGGCGGCGGAGCCTAATGGAGGCGGCGGGAGTGGGGAAGGGGGGGGGGGGGGCTCGCGGCGCCGCCGGCCGCGCCCGTGACGCGCGCGCTCCGCGCATGCTCGCGGCGGGCCCGGCCCGCGGCCACTAGGCCCCGGGTGGCCTGGCCCGTGGGGCTGGGAGCGGCCGCCGCTTCCCGTCAAGTCTCACCACCATTTTGGATGCGTTTTCCCTCGGCCCGATTAACAGGTGGGTTTTTTTGCTCCTTCCGCCGCTGCCCCCTTCCTTTTTTCCGTGCTGCAGTGCAATCACGGATGCCTTCTGGCTGCAGAGGCTGCCTTGTTCTCAGAACCCCTCCACTGCATCCAGCGGCTCTTCAGGAGCGGTAGTTAAAACGCTGCAGTTTTCCTGCCTGGGTTCACCATTTCGTAAGGCTAGAAATAGGGAAGGAACAGAAGATGTCAATGAGGAAAACACACAAGACCGTCAATGAAATGCTTTCCCAGTGCCCCAGACAAGTGACAATATACTCAGCTCCAATCCATAACGTTGACTGAAATGAGACAGTTTGACTACAAAAAAAAAAAAAAAAAAAAGGAATAAAAGGATGAAGTGCAGCAAGCTAAAAGGCACCAACCCTGTGGATGAGCAATGTCACGGAGGGAGGATTTTCCACTTTGGACTTCTGCTCACTGCCTCTTCTGAGCACTTATCCCATCCTGCTATTGAGTTCTGTGGTCGCTGCATCTACACATCCTTCCTTTAGGGTAAAATATCATTTCTAATAGCGCTTCCAGTATGTTAAGCACTGCTTCCCTGGCACTTTCCTTCCTTCATCTCTCCTCCCAGCGCTGTTTCCATCACATTCTCCTTCCAGAATCTGTATTTTTTTTTTTCTTTTTTCCCTCTACCCCTATGAAAGGATGAGGAGACAGATCTGGTGCTTAATGGGGTAAAAATGGAGATGGAAGGAAGAAATGGGTGAAAAAGAAAGCAAAAGGTAATTCATGAATAAGGTTAGTGTGCAGTGATATATGCTGCACGTTTGTGAGCTAACAGGTACCATATATCTGAATTTGGGGTAATTTGTATGTGGAAGCTCCTTGGAATGAGATGATACATACACAAAAGCCAGTTGGCCACATGTCTTCAGTTGGGAATAAATGGAGACGTGACTGATTACAGAGTGGTTCCTGTTCTTTCATAGCCATGCAAATCCTTTGTGTAAAATCAATGGGATCAGAATTTCAATCAATAAGTTTCATTTCAGCGGTACTAGCCAGAGGGCGTTAGGAGAAGCGCAGGAAAAGAAAAGCACAAACAAAACTGCGGAGGCAGCGTCCTCCTGAGATGGCCGTGTTTCACTTGCCATCTTCTCCAGCAATCTGCCAGCCTCAGAGTCTTGTTGGGAGATTCTCCAAGGATTTCTCGAGGAGACTTCATCTCTCGTATCAGCCTCTGGCTACTCATTATGTGACAAATTTGTAGCCTCTGCCTCCTGCCACGGAGAGAGTGATTCATTCCTGCGTGGCTGGTGGTGGGTCTGCACGAGACCTTCCCCCCTGCGCAGTCCCGCTCACTGTATGTGCCTCCTGTTCCCTTTCAGAGCAGATAACCCAAAATGAACAAGTCTTCTCCTCCGTGTCTCTCCTCTCTGATTCAGGGGAGCAGCTGTGAAATGGAGATGTTTCTGAGCCAAGTTTTGCAGGTTTTATGTCACTGCTAATCGAGTGGGCTGCTGGGAAAGTTTCCTTTGGGCTTTTCTTAGAAGGGAATTTCATTTTTTTACAAATTGTGTTCATATGGCAGGTGGGTTTCAAGAGGTACCTGCCTCGCCTACCAAGCAGTGAAAATATATAGCAGTCTACTTGGCTTTTGAGATTAATATACTGGGTTTTGTGGACAAAAATAATATTCCTACTTATCAGAGTCTAATGGGAGTCTTAGATATGTATATATATGTATAAACTTACATGAAAAAGCGTTTGACTTCAGTAAGAACTTAAGAGAAAATGGTTTTCTTAAATATGCAAGGTGTTTTTCATGACAGGTGTGAGGCAGAGGAGTTTTTATTATCTTCATAAACATAATAACGGTCAGTGTATTTTAAACCAAAAGCCTCCTTCTCCTCTATCACTGATCAGTGCCTTCTCAAGAACAGGCTTCTCTTCACAACCTGTTTTCAACTGTTCCGTTAGAAAGAAAATTAATTAGATAGTCATTTCTTTAAGACATGAAGGAAGAGATGATGTTAATGGCACTGATAGATGCCTTTGAAACCTGTGGCGCCAGAGTGATGTTACAATTTATATTGTCTTGTTCCAAGGTATATTGTCATGTTGTCATCTCCAGGGTGTTGCGTCCCTATGGGTGGTCAGGTGTCTGTGTCTACATGGTGGAGATGTGTTCTCCAGTGAGCCTCGCAACTACCCAAGGGTTTGCAGAGTGCCCTGGCTTCCTTTGACCTACACCCCTTGTTTTCTTCCTAATGGACACGTGGTAGCCAGTGTGGTGGAGAGGAGGCCAAGGAGCACATCCAGAGGCAGGATTTAGGAGGCCCTTGTGGGGGTTACAGTCTGTACATAGCCTGGGGGAGCGGTTGCAAAAGCCTACACAGATCCAGCCATGAAGGCAGCGCATGTTCGCACATTGTAGCCAGCCCAGACCTCCCAGCTTGCCAGGAGGTAATAAAACCGTCTGGGAAAACTGTCCTGAGTGAAAATGACTTGAGTACCTTCAGCTTAAACTCCCACAGCACTCCCTCCAGCAGAGCTGAAATGGCAGGAATACTGGGAGGGACCATCGCACTGGATGCTGCCCCCGGAATTAGTTGCTGCTGTTGGTTCTTCCTTGGTGAACCGGTGCACAGTGTGAAGTGAGAACAAGGTCAATCTCGGATGCCGTGACCATAGGAAAAAAGCTACAGTCCTGTTCAACCTGTCTTTCCCTTCCTACTTCAGGACTCTTCTCTCCAATCTATGGTTTTATACCTCTTCAGTATGATTTTAATGCACACGTTAATGACGCTGCCACCAATCCCATGGAGAGACAGCAATGCATTCTGGCACATCGCACCATTAGGAAGTTTTCTCCGGATATTCAGCCTAATTTTTCAATCTTTAAATTGATGTCAATTACCTCCCAGCTAAACCTAGTTATACGGTGGAAGACAGGTTTAAAATACTGCATGATCTCACTAAATTGGAGAAATGGACTGAAATCAATACAATGAGAGGCAATAAGAACGCCCAGAAAGGTTAAGTGGTTGTTGGAGAAAGGATTAATGAAATGCTCAGATACTAGGTCAAATTACAGATATCTTTACCTCATTCTTACTCGCTGTGTCCTACACAAATATGTTCCACACAGGCAAACCCAGTGAGGAGAATTTGGCTAGTGACAGAGAAAGTACAGACCAATATTAAGGGGTTGAGGTGAATGCAGAGTATATTACAGTCAAAGTGGAAGAGACACCACAAAACTCAGCGTAGCTGTTGTTATTGCCTGTTACCTCCCTTTTGGGGATGCAGATAGACAAAGTCTTCATGTTCAAGGAGGAGAACAGAGAGTGACTGGGATATGTTTGGAGGAAAGAGAGCAAATCATAGATCATCTGCTGAGGAAGCTGAAGGTTGCACGTAGGTGCGAAGGGTCTGTCCACCAGGCCCTCGAAAATCCATGCGGAAGGAAGATGCTGACCAGAACTGTGGCTCACACCAAAGATTTCCCGAGGAATGAAATCCATTGCTGCAGAATTAAGCTTTTCATATAAAATTCAAAGCTTCTGCTACTTGTTATAGTGAAGAGAAACTTTAGGTGTTGCATGAGATCTGTCATTATCTAAATATATAGAGAACCCCCAGTTACAAAGGGTCAAAGTGAGAAAGAACTTGTCAATAAGCCTTAATGAGGTGTGAGCTTCACTTTTTTCTGCAGTGACTATTCCCAACCCCCAATTTTTTTTTTTTTTTTCTGAATCAATGTTTTCCTTTTTCTATTAATTTAGGGACACATGGCAGATAAAGAGAAAAGCTCAGAGGCCTAAAAAAAGCAGAAGTCGAATGAGTACCTGACCATTTTACTGCTGATCACTGGGTTATTTTCACTGTTGGGGAGAGGTTTGCATAAAGCCTCACTCTTCTGCGCTTTTCTCCAATCCAGCTCCTGTTTGTATGGCACCACGGCGAGGATAAGAGCGAAACATCCTTTGTGATCAAAGCGTTTGTGCTGCCGCGGTGATGTGAGAACCGAAATGGGACAGAACTGCAAGTGGGAAGAGGCTTATTTCCATCGACTTTCCGCAGTAAGAGATGTATAATAACACGAGTGATTCAGCAGGTGGACTGGCAACCTCGAAAAGCGGTGACGCCGGAGCCACACAATGTAGTTCTCAAGGCCGCCGTGAGTGCCGGGCAGTGTGGGCAGCCTTGGTCAGGGCATAAAGTAGACAAGGGCCATATAGTAGAAAATCAACCATTGCTTGGATCTGATAAAACTGAGTGTAATCTTCCGCATCAACATCCACGCTCAAACAGGCGGCTGATTGCGCAGAAGTGTCATCTCATTCAGCTGCTATCATCAGATGCAAGATCTGGGCATACAATTTAAGCAGCTCCATTTACAGCACTTCAGGAGCATTCCTGTTTTTATATCAATGCCATCCAGAAACCTCGCAGCTCTCATTCACACAAGTAGTCCTGATGAGTGATCTTACTGAGGAATGCTAATTTAGTCCCTAAAAATATGAATGTATTCTTGCTTTACGGCTCATAGACACTCATTCCAAGTACAAATCAGTTAAATTCAATTCCTACCTTTTTTTTCCCTCCTCCCCACAAAGCCATTACTCTGCATTTTGTGTGGAATCATTACATTGTTCGTTCTCCTATTAGAAATATATAAGCATCTCCTTTCCGAGTTGTATTTCAGTGTCATGAGATACTTCCTGATGGTAAGTACTGATGTGGTTCGTGAAGGCAGGCATTAGCTGATGGAGGCTGTAATCAGGGAGGAAGAAGAGAGGTGCTCCTCGAGCAGGGGATGAACAGTGGGAATCATCTCTCACTTTTGATTGTGAAGAGAGCCTATAGAAACTGTCAGTCCTTGGCTGAAGTTCGCATTCGTGAGCATCCCCACAGTGCCCTAAACCAAGGACTTGCTTTTACTGAAAGAGAATGGAGAAACAACTTATACATACACCAAAAGGGCAGGGTTATTCTGAGAAGATCAGAGTTGGGGAAACTTCATCTCAGTCGAGAATAAAAGCAGGAATGTAGCACTTTTGGAGCATCGATGCAAATGGTTTACGTCAAAATATTGGCCGGGTGCTAAAACTGGTACAAGCTCACAGAGCGTTACGAAAATGTGGGAAAAGGAGAAAAACCATCCATGAGGGCTCAAAGCTCCTGCCTCCAGGTCACAGGCTGTCAGGAGCTGTGAGCACAAGGGGGGAGGATTGCTCTACAACAGGCCTTGCTCGTACACGCTCCTCCTGCAGCCTCCGTGGGCCACTGTGAGGTCTAGGCAGACCTTCCCTCCAGCCTGGCCTAGCCGTTTTTTGCATCCAGAGTTTGACTGTATCCAGGAAAAGCTGTAAAACCTACAAGGAGGAGCACGTGCCACCGGCTGAGTGCAGCTGGGAGCCTCTCTGCTGGAGTCCCTTCGTGCCAGCGTCAGCAGACACTTAGTGCCCGGCCCGCTCAGGAGGGCTCTGTGTTCGTGACCTGGGAGCACAACGGGCTGGACTGCTCTGTGTACCCAGGAGAACTAGGGGCTTTGGCGACCGGATTGCAGCCCGGCATGGCTGCGCTGTGCCAGGAGAGAGGCCGCAGCTCCACCGTTCAACCTGCCCCGTGACAATCACTCGTCTCCTTGCACCTTCTTTGGGGAGTGAACGTCCTCGCCGGTTGCTGGGCGATGTCAGCACCGCCTGTGATAACAACGTGTGCTTGCGCAGCGGAGCTGGTGCGGGGAGAGGCTGGCGGGCGGGAGTCTCTGCCTGGAGTCTCTCTGTCCTTGGGTGAACTCCTGTCTTGTCTCTTATTCTTGGCTCCCGGCATCTCCTGAGCCACAGGGAGGTTGTTGTGTGTCTTCCTACGAAACAGAAGACACGGCAGAGCGCCTAACAGGGCATGTGTGAGGTTAAATTAGCAAACAGGACAGCTGTGGATTCGTATGGAGGTCTATCCAGCCTGCCTTGAAATGGTTCTCGGCAATTCTGTCTTTCTGCTCCTGACTTTTCATTCCTCTGTTTATTGCATTGGCTTCTGGAGGAGGCCCCACCCTGGCATGGGGCACCGTGGCTGCCCCTTCCCGTGGCAGGAGAGGTGGAGCAGGGAGCACAGCTCCGGCTGGGGCCTTTTGCTGTAAATTACTGCCAGGAGGGCCCTGACAAGAACCCCCAGTGCTGGGGACCACCTCGAAAGGGGCTGCTCCACTCCCTCAAATTAACTTGGGAAATTCACCTGTGGTGCTACAGAGAAATACCCACTGACTCCTAAAAATGCAGGGATACAAGTGCTGTACAGGAGAGAGCAGAGCAGGTCACTGAGTTGTTGAATGTAGGACATGTAGGTCCCTGTTGGCTCCCTCAGAAATCCTCGTGGTTCCCTCATATAGCAGGAAGGACGAAGGTGGCTCCTGGTGCCAGTGTTGGGCACATGGAGTCGTGTCCTTCTCTCCTAACTGCTCTCCCTCGCTTCACCGCACGCTGCCGTTTCCAGGTCTGCTTCCAGGTCCCATTCCCGCTTCCCATTCAAGAGCCCAAAGGCAGCACTCTCGGTGTGAAATCTGCCCTTGGGCTCATACCCATCCTCGGGCCGAGCTGAGGCATCTGCGAGCCACAGATAAAAAACCTCCGCTGGTTGACAGCACTGCAGCTACTGGCCAACCCTCCTCCGGTGCCACCCGCACCTTTATCCTCCTCCATCTCCCTTTAAACCGCGCCCCAGCCGGAGCCTCCCTGCTGCAAGGGCCAGCGCGGTCCCCGTTGGCGGCGATGCCGGGGCGGGAGGCGGGCGGGTGCCCTGTGCTGGTGCTCTGCGCCGTCTCCAGGCTCCGTGGCGCGGGAGTCACAGGCACCGGGCTTGAAGGCAGCCTGGCGCGTGGCAGATCCTGGCGGAGCGGACAGCCCCGGCCCTTGTCCACAGGGGAGGTTCCAAAGGGAACCCTCAAGTGTCGTCTGTCCACGTAATATTGTCATAGGAAAGGTGACAGCTCCTGGACACGCGCTCCCCTTAGGGACAGGACTAGGCACATGGAATGGAAGAGAGAGAAGGAACCAAGGGGCAGCAGTCAGCTGAAATTCCCATTCAGCCACCTAGGACATTGCTTCTCGTGCAGGATATTTAACTTACAGGCCACGGAGGTGGCACCACCAGCCAACGCAGAGCGTTTCTGAAGTTTCTGTTGCTGCTTCCTTGCATGAGCTGGAGCGAGGGTTTTTATTGCATTGGTTGCTCAGGCAGAGAAAGGGAAAGACGAACAAATCAGTGCAGCCCTCTTGAATCAGGATTGATTTTCACAAATTATTCTTCTTGATTTCGAAACACAATTGTTTCTAAAACATTTAATTGATTCAATTTTTTCTTCTTCTTCTTGCTTTTCAGCAACACTTGTCCTCAGCCATTTGCCACTGCTGGGAGAAGAGAGGTAGGAAAAAAAAAAGGAAAAGAAAATAAGCTCTATGTGAGATCAAGATTTCAACGCATTACACACCAAAACATTTGTTGCTATTTACTTTTAAAAGTGCCCTTCTGAGGCAGCCCGTCTCGAGCTGCCATCTGTTCAGGATTATGCTTTGGAACTCCTGGTTTCCCTGCAAACCTCCGGCCTCGTGCGTGGCTCCGGGTGCCCGGAGGAGAGAGGGCACAGAGGATAATGGGCTGCGGCGAGAGGAAATGCAACTTTACAGCTGGATCTGACGTTCTGGCCTGGTTGTCAGGGAACCGCAGACATGGGCAGAGGAAAAAGTCCTTGCTGTTGGAGTTGACCCCACGGGGCATGTTCTGAGGTGCGATGGGGGTTATTTGGTGCATGGCCTTTCAGTGCAGTAAATCCACCCATAAAGTTGTCACTCTGATTTTTCCCTGTCCTTCCCTATTACCTCCAGGGTTGATTCTGGGTGATGACAGAAGAGAAGACTTCGTTTTTTTGAACTCAGAGTGAAACCAGTTTAATGATATATAGGGAATATACGGGAATAGGGAGCGCAGGGCTCCTTAGCTTCCAGGTGTGTCCATTGCACCTGGGAAAGCCTCTGAGCTGCTGGGGCCTCCTCAGCTGCAAACAGTTGGTGGGGGGATTGAGATCTTTTTTAAAGCACAGGTGGCAAACATGCAGTTGCTGATGTGGCAGGAGGATAAATGCAGCCTTGAGTGCAGTGTTCTGGTAGGGATGTTGTGTCCTTCAGGGCTGGACATTTGGGTATGGGCTAAGTAGCTGTGGGCATTTAGAGAGCTCTGGTGAGTAACCACAACCCCTGGGAGGTACTGGCTCCGTATGGAGTGTTTATGTCCCTCTTTGGAGGCTCTGAAGGCAAGAGATGCCAGGTATGAATGTGGCAGTTGTTGCCTTTTTGGCTCTAGCTCTCCTTTAAAGCTCTCCCTTGTCCCCTAGCCTAGCCTGGTTCTGGTAGTAGTGACCTGTGAAACAGTTAAGCTCCATGGTGGCTCTGCAAGGCTGCAGGTGGGTCTTGATTTACCAGCCTTACAAATCCATGTGCTGGGGCATGGAGAGAATGGAACCTGGAGCCCGCCCTCACCACAGGCCCTGGCAGATGGACCTTATGCTGAGCGTGTGTCAGGGACCCCTAGAGCAGGTTCCTGCCTCATTCAAAGGGTCTTATTTCTTTTTTCCCCTAAGCAATCTTTTGGGCCTAAATGTGTGTGTGTTTGCTCAAAGATGTAAAAACAAGTAATGGTTTTTTAGAAGTGTTCAGCAAACAAGCGTTCCTGTTCTGCTGATGCAGTGCAGATGCAGAAAATTGGCTCCTTTGGGCCTGATTTTGGGAGCTTGTGTGCATTTTTGAATGTCTGGGCTCGGTGACCTGGGGAAGGTCTGGCAAACACTCAGCGTGGTACCGTGGCGTGCTCTGTGTGCCCGGGACGAGCTGTAGGTCCCCAGCGTGCTGCTGGTGTGGAGGGTAAGTGGATGTGTTCTAGTTAGCCTATTGCCTGGCTTTGTGAATGTGCCTGGAAAAATGTGCCTCTTCAGGCACAAATGGAATTCAAGACCTTGAGTGCCTAAGCAGTTCTTTAAAATGGATGCTTCTCAGTTAGCTGGATAAATTAGAGGAACACAGTGTCTTATGTTTCCTATCTATGTCTTTATGCTTCCCCTCCACAGAAATACTTGCCTAGCTAGCCAAGGGCTGGGCTGGGTACCTGTCCATCAATACCCTAATGGCACCATCGCTGTTCAGAGCGGCGCTGCTGTCTGGGCATCTGTTCAGGCCATGGGTAACCCAGGCCTTGTGGTTTTCCATCACCCTTGGAGCAGCTCGGGGGGGTTTTGCCGTGTTCAGCCCCAGCCCTTGGTGCTCGGCAGCAAGTCCGAGAGGGAGATTTAAATCCCAGGTGTTGGGGCAGGAGGAAATCGGTGTCCTGCTCCTGCCTAGTTGTTGGCTTTCAGCCATAGGGAGCTGCCGTGTGCAGTGCAGCTGCCATGATGGGCTCATCCAGCTATTCTGCTTCATCCACACGCCAGATTTTTGTCGGTTTATCACTAATCACTTTATATAAGCATGATGGAAGCATATGCAAGGTTGTCCATATAGAGGTTTTACACTCATTTAACCATGTTGGCTCAGAAATGAGTTTTGACTAACCCAGTGCAGGAGCTGTGAGAAGATGAGGGTGATGAGGAAGCACTTTGCTCTCCTAGTGGCAAAGGAGGTTATGCTGCAAGGTGCAATAATCTAGCAGATCTATTCTGGAACAGAAATGCCTGTTAGAACCTCTCCTCTGGGAGGAAGATTTTCCCTAGCGTGTGTTGATAAGATCTGGACTGGGTGTGCCTGCTGCTGCTCCGGATAGTGCCACCGAAGAAGCAGAAGCCTCCAAGAAGCTTGAATTCCTCTCTGCAGCAGCACGGCTGGCCTCCAGAGCCCTGAGCAGCTCCTCCTCGAGCGTCGGCCACTTTCTGCACACAAGCCTTGCTGGGGTGCAGGAAGGGGCTGGGTGCAGCGCAGGGGCTGGAAAGGGCTGAACTAGCAGCAAATGGAGAAGAAATAAATAATGAATTGATGCCTCTTCCAGCGTACGTATTCAGCACTTTGCAAGCCCGCCTAATGGCTGTAAGGATGTTGGCTGTATGCGGAGCTTAATTTAAGAGCCACCTTGTCAGCGCTGGTCTGGGAAGGCACTGGACAATATTTTCCTCGGACTAATCACATCAGGCAACAGAGCCAGTAGCAAACTGTGTCACAAGGAATGTAAAATATTGGCAGCTCCCCAGTCCGTTCAGTTAGGGCTGGATTTCCCGTCCTCTCCCTCCTTCCCCAAGCCCGTGTTACTGCTGCTCTTTTTTGGGAATTAAAGTATGTCAGATGCTGGCTTGTGTCGCGCCGCGGCGGTGTCAGACCTGCCTTCCTGGCGAGATGCTGCGCCGGGCCCAGGAGAGCTTCAGGGAAGATGCTTTCTAAGGTTATGAAAGCAAGGCTCAGATTGTAATAGAGAATTAATCTTTTCCAATTGCCCTTTAGCCTGTGCAGTTCGGACCGGTGCGGTATTAATATTTTAAGTGGATTTTATAAGCTCGCTGGAAAAAGCAGGGGTGGAGGAAGGGGGAGAGGTGGCCTTGGTGGATAACACTGATGTTTAACCCTTTGGGCCCAGCACCCGGGCATGGATGGAGCGGTACTGGCTTCTTGCTGAAGACTAATCTTGTATTTCAGAGGCAGGTGGGAAAGGGGACATAAACCTGGTCGTTCTTGTGCCGTGTTCTCACTGATGGTCCTGCCCTTCCAACGCTGCCGCTTGCTTGAGCTCAAATCCAGCACCTCCCTGGGCAGAGACCAAACCCCTTCTAAAAGAGCTGCTGTTAGTTGTACTTGGCCCCTCATCAAAAGCCACCAGTCTGTCAGTAAGAGCTGTTGATGGATGCCCAAGGTGGCACATCTCTTCTTCTTTATTGCTGGTGAGGTACAGGAGGTGTTTTTCCCTGTCTTGGATGTGTGATTGTGTTCCTCAGTTCTCAGGCAGTGTTTAATTACTTAATTAGTCATGCAAATCTAGCCTGAATTTTTGTACATCTAAATCATTACTCCAGCAATTAAAAGGCTGCTTTGATTAGCTCTCATTACAGCACGCGGCACCGTGAAGCTCCTCAGCTTTCCTCTGACAATGCAGCGGATGGATGGGGCTGTCTGCAAAGTGACAACGTGGCTTCATTTTGTGGCTCGCTGCAGAAGTACCAGAGATCCAGAGAGGAGGGTTTCCATCCTGGCAGTGGAAGAGCCACAGGACTTTGCTCACTGATCATTTTATCAACACTTGGGCATCTGGAGGTGAGAAACGGTTTTCTCTAGGAGTAAGTTGTTGGCCTGAAGCATTGCACTGAACTTGCTGCTTGCGGCATCTCTGATGCTAGTGGAGTAATAGGGAGCCCTGCTTTGGATGTACTGCCAGCCGTGAGAATAAGCAGAAATCTTCCAGCTTCCCAACTTGCTTAGGCCTCTTTGTGATCGATGTGGGCAAATTTTCATGGGGCACATGTTGTTTTTCCCTGAGCAAATAGACCAGTGGATTGGAGGAAGCAGCAACGAGAGTTATCAAGAACCTGGGGAAGAGGGGAGAGATGTTTGCTAGAGATGAGGAGGGGTAGGGAAGAGAGAAAAAGATGCAGAAGGCCTTTGGGATGTGGTTAGTGCACAGGGGAGGTGGGAATGGAGGAAAATGCAGGGAAAGGAGAGAGCGTAGCTGGTGAAGGTGGGAAAGGGCTGGGGAGAGGAAGAGGAAAGAATAAGGATCTACAAAGATCAAGGAGCTGGAGGAACGTGCAGGAAGGAGGAGAGGAAGAGGTGATCAAGTTTTTGTTGATTATAGACTTGGGGACAGAAAAAGCTTTCATGTGCAAGACCTTGGCCAGCAGAGCTGCAAGTGCTCTCCAACGAGGGCATCTGAGGCTGGTTTGAACATCTGCCTTCAGACCAAATTCTCTTTTGTGCCCAAGCCCAGATTTGACCCCCTCCAAAAAGGCCAACAGAAATGGAGGAACCACAAGCCTTAGACTTGTATAATGGGAGCAATTATTTTCTTGGAGTGTGTGCATGTAGCTGTATGTCCAGGCCGTGAATCAACATTCATAAGGACTAGTGGGTTAGGAGCAAGCAGAATGAAAAACTGTAATATCGGACCCTTAGAAGTATCTTCTCCTGAACTGGGATATTGTAAAGAACTTGACTGTGTAGGGAAGTATAAAATCACAGAGAAGCAAGCCTGTTGTCATATGGTTTTTAGCAGAACAGACTGGGCCTGGTAGTAGCAATAGGATGGGAAACCAAATCGAACCCATCCTCCAAGAGGAACTAGTGAGAAAAGGTGATAGTTGCGTGAGCCACAGGAAACTATTCTCAGGCCAACACAAGATGCAGGTTTTGGCCTTCATCCATGGGTATAAAGTGAACTCCAAAGCTTTGATTTCCAGTTCTTTGGAAATCAGCTCGTTTTGTGTACGACCTCCTTTTAAATTAGGTTCGGTTTCTCAACCCTCAATCACTTGACTTTATCAGATGCGGTTTGGTGAGAAATGAGTCTCAGGGGGTTGCTGTTCCTTTTCTAAGGAAGCAAGGTTTTAGCTATTGCTTTTCCCTCTCTCCATCTTACTCTATTAATATTTATTGCACTGGCAGGTAGGATCCTGAATTAAAGTAGCTGTTATTTCCCTGTCTCCCTGATGCTTCCTTGTACTTTTGATCAGTGTTCAAGGTGCTTTCACTCTGTTTCCTGTCCAGGCTTTTCTGCTGCAGCCTCTAAGCTGCAGCTGTGTTTTGCTGGCAGGTCTGTTGAATCCATCCCTCTGTAGAGCTGTCATCTTCTGCTCTGCCTTGCACTCCCTCAGATCCTGCTCTAAAGAAGCAGCTGCCTAGGACTTGGTCACCCTCTGCTATCTGTTCTAGTCAGTGTTGTATTTGAGCCATACATCTGTCAACACTAGGGAATAGCTGGAAACACATTTCATTTCTGAAGGTGGCAAAGAAGTTTTCCATGGGGAAGGCATTAGCCTGAGACACCTTCCTGCCTGGAACAGAAGCAGTCTTAGGCATGTGATGTGTTTTGGCCTGAAAAACTGCAGTGCAATTTCCTGCACTTCTGTCCCACTCTTAATAAGCTATAAACCCAGCCCCGAGTTTCCCTGCTGTGCTCTGGAGAGCTGCTGTGTCTGCACAGTGAGCCGGCTGAATGCTGCTCTTGGGTGGTGGACAGTGGCTTTCCACGTGTGGCTTTGCTCTCTGTTTCCCCATCTCCTTTGAAGGAGCTGGACAAATCTTGGCTTTGCGAGACTTGCAACTTGCCTTTCGGCAGGGCAGCGATCATGGCGATGACCAGCGCTGGCTGCCTTGGCCGTGATGCCCTGCAGAATCCAGGTGGTCACATCTGTGCTGTGCTGGGATGTCTGGTACCAAAGACCTTAAAAGGGGCGGTGGGCACATGGCAGGAGAGGCATCACCCTGCTCACGTGGAAGAGCTATGATGCCTGGCCGTGTTGGGGTGGCTGCTTTGCTGCTTTGCCTGCAGCAGGTCTGATGATTCCCCTGGGAATGAGACTGCCTTCCTCAGTGCAAATCCCTGCACTGGGCTGGGAAAGTAGCGGAATTAGGTGAATCCGCTGAGAAAATGCACTGAATAGAAAAATGCCATTTGTGCCTTCTGGAGCTGAACAATTTGGGGACCCAGCTGGGGGCATCGGAGCAGCCGCCGTGCCAGGATGGCTGCGCTCCTGTGGAGCAGGATGCAGCTGCTGCCCAGCACAGCATGGGCTTCCCTCCATGCCTGCGGCCAGCGGGCCCTTTGGGCATGCGGCGCTGGGGAGGACGGTGGAGAGGAACTGGGCCTTAACATGGCAAACGGCTGCTTGGAGCCAGCGTCCTCCAGGTCTCCTCCCCACCCCTGCTCCAGGAGGTGGCTGTGGACCTGGTGCTTGGGAATGAGGCTTCCCTAGTCCCCTGGCCAAGGGGACAGGGGTTCTGCTCCCCTTTGGGCCCGTGTTTGCTGCTCAGGCTGAGGCAGCAGTCATTGTTTCCTGCAGCTCGTTGTTCATCCGTGTTTCCTTCCTCTGTGCCCGCTCACCTTGTGCCCTGTGCTGGGAAGGGCCCAGGACGAGCCCTGTGACGTGATCTGAGGGGACGGTGCTGGGAATGGGGCTCACAGCTGATGCTTTGCTGGGTATTTGGCCTAGCCCTCCCTGTGACCTCCTACAGCCCCCGGGAGAAGCCGGGCTCTCCTGTTGCCCTTGGGCTGCCTCGGAGCCAGGAGGAGAGCGGAGGGGAAGAAGTCCCCACTTCCCTCCTTCCTAACAACACTTTGGAGGGGATGGGGAGGTTGGGCACCCTCCTGTGCTGCTGCCTGTTTGTTCTCGGTCTTCCCCTGGACTCAGAATCCACCGCTACCTCTTAAACTAATTTCTCCATGAGGAGCTAAGTTTGTGGCATCGCCTCAGGGGAAAAGCGTGTTTAGATGCTCTGACCAAAGTGTCTTGCTTTGATAGTGCCTTATTTTTAGCCTGCGGTTACGTAAGAATGGGCAGTTTGGAGAACCTGTTCCTCAAAGGCCTCTGCCTTACGTAAAAGGAGAGATGAGCAGGGCTGCCTTGAGAAGTGCTGAGCGGCTGGGCCTGGAGGAAGCCCCCTCTGCCCTGGTCATAGGTGTTTTGCTCAACCTCAGCTTGTCTCTCCTTTCAGATTGGGTTAACCTCAGCTTTCCAGAACTTGCTTTTAGCCTCCCACAGACTTGCCCAAGCAGCTGTTCTCTACCATAGTTAACAGAATTGCACCTCGCCCAAGCAGATCGCACCAGTGATCCATTTGGCCACCTCTATCTTCCTTCGTTGTGTGTATTTTTCAGCCTTCCTTGAATGTGGCAGGAGGTAAAACCAGAGCAGAGTTACACCCTGCAAAGAGAATGCAATAGGGCTGGTGAGCAGGGCTGGGGTACTGGGGGAGTTACTGGTTTCTAGAGCATCTTGGAGAGGCCAGAGCTGTGATAGCCCCAGGAAAGCCAAGTCGTGTGTTGGCTGGGGCCTGGGTGATGCTCTGTGGGGCTCTCCTGGGAGGACTGGCTCCTCTAGCCACAGCTCCCTGGAGGAAATCCCTGGGTAAAAGAGGAGTTCCTGGGGCCTTCTGCGGTGCCCTGACAACACTTTTCAGAATTAGTATTGTCCTCCTTAATAAAAAGGAAGAGAAGAAAGCCTACTTTCTCCATCTTGCCTTGAGTCTTTGTCTTTTTGGTTGTCTCTTCTCTCTCTTTCCCCTCTCCTTGTGCTTCAGCCCTGCTGCAGAGGGCTGACAGTCCTGCTGGCCTTCCCAGCCCGGCCGAAAGCTCTATAAAGAAAAGAAGGGGGACAATTTTACTGCACTCCTAAAAATAAAACCCCTCTGCCTTCCTGGAGTCCTTCCCAGCTACTGATTTCAAAGATCCTCAAAATTCTCAGCTACAGAAGCCTCTCAGTTTCCCGAGAGGGAAGCACTGGCTCTTAGCAGGTGGCCAGCCCTGTGCAGGAAGGCCCTGGTGGTGCCTTGGAGCAAGCAGAGAGGTTTCCACTTCTTTAAATGTTCTTCCACTCTTCGTTAAATGTTTGGTCCCAAAGCAGTGAAGGACAGAGAAGGCAGAGGCCAAACTGAGCCTCTTGGACCTCTGCCAGGCCTCCGAGAGGGGTGTTTTTGAAGAGACAACATGGATGTATTTTAAGAGCTGTGGCTGCTCAGAAATTCTGGGAGTTGTTTTGGGCTTTGGGCAGGCTGGAAAGGTTCTTGGAAGTTGATCTGCCTGCTGTGGGGAAAAACTCCCAGAACTGGAGCCTTAGAGCCCTGCGCAGGTTGCCCTGTAGCTACAGACGTGGCTGCAGCTCCAGGCTACTGTGCTGACACCCTGCGAGAGGCAAGTGGGGGGTCTGGTGCCCGTGGGACTCATCCCGATGCACGGAAGGATGCGTGAGCCTTGATAGCCTCGCTGCTCTTTTGATCTTTTTGATCTTTCCAAGAGTCTCTCTTTTTTTCAGACATATTTAAGCACCCTCGTAGCTAAGGCTTTCATGTGCAGAGGCATCAAAAGCTTTTCTGAAGACCAGTGTGAACCATGCCCACTCCTTCCTCCTCTCCATATCCCTCTTTCCTCAAGGACCATCTCCCCTGCATGGGCAGTTTCCTACCTCAGCATCCCCCAGCACGGAGCGGCTCCAAACAGACCCCTCCTCACCTCGCCTGGCTATACACTGTGAACCTCATGTGTCTCTGTGCCCTTTGCTCTTTTTGGCAAGCAGAAAAACTGCTGGGTGGGAGTGGAGCGGTGCCCTGGGACCTCGCTGCCCTCGTGGGAAGCTGCTTGGAGAGCATGGAAGAGCCGAGGAAGCAAATGCACCAGCAGGAGTTTGGCTGCCCTGTCTGAGCCCTTGGGGAATATCCTGGAGTCTGATGATCCGGAAAGGTGGCAAAGCAGGTAACAGGGAGCTGGTGGGACTTGCTGCCAGTAAAGAGTCGGGGGAAAAGGAATATTTATTTTTTAGTGGTGATCTCCTGAGTCAGTTTTAGATCCTCCCACACAAATGTGAATTGCGGGTTTACAAAGTGTCCTTTGTATTTTTACCTTATTACTCCAGCGTGCTGAGTGTTGCTTGCAGTGACGTGGTTTGTAGCTGGCCTTGTGGGCACCAGAAATAAGGGCAGAGCTGCCACACAGCCCTGTGGGTGCATAGATGGATGCCACGTCCCTGCTTTGGCTGTGTTCTGCCTGTGTGTTGCTGTGCATGGTGTGTTGCTTTGGGTTTACACTGCATGGGAAATGCACCAAAAAGTGCTGCAGGTGCTTTAGGTCTGTTCTGCTCTGGTTTGCTCCATGGGCAGTTTAATTTGGTGCTGTTTATGTCTCTTTGCTATGGCCAGTGTTTTGGGTCTGTGATGCTGCTGAGTATTCATTAGTGTGTCCCTAATTGTCTTCAGCTGGTTCAGGACTAGAAAATAATAATGACAATAATAAAATGAGATTTTGTCCTTTGCCTTTACTTCATCTCCAGCCTATGTTTTTAGCAATCAGGCTCCGGGCTATTTTGCCAAGTAGCAAAGCCTGGAGGGGCAGCGTGGGACAGTGAATGTCCCTGGGGACGTTAGGACTTCGAGGCGGCCTTTGGGTCACCTCCAGACAGCTGCTCCAGGCCCAGCTTGGCAGATTCCCGGGCAGAGGCCATTGGGAAGCGTTTGCTGAGCCGGGAAGGCTGAAGCGGGTGCTGCTGAGGATGCAAAACACGAGCTCGCCGCCCTGCCCCGGGCAGGAGTGCGCCCAGCTCCCAGATAAGGATGCAAAGCTGCTGCCTCCCGCTTCCTGTCGCCAGCGGCCACGGGGCCGTCGGCTGCCCTGGCTCCCATCGCGCTAAGGGGGCGAGGGCGGCCGCAGCCTCCGCAGCGGTTGGGCTGGGATTACGCGGCCCCTCTCCAGCACATCATGGTAATAGAAAGTGCGGCTGCTTATCGGGGCACCGGGTGGGCCCATTTAGGAGATTACTGTATTCCCAATCTCATTTCCCGGGAAAAGAGGATTGGTGCCCGTGTGCCGCCGTGTCTGTTCGCGCGCGGGACACTTCCTTGTCCCTCCTGCGTCACGGCGAGAGGGATCTTTCCAGGAACGGGCGTGCGGCTGCAAATGAGCAGCCTCTGGCGTCTTGCTGGTGTCGGGAACAGATATTTGCCCCCATGGGAACAGTTAATGTTTGCCTGCTCCTCTTTTCCAGCCTTGCCAGGAAGCTTTTGGCTGGATTTGCCTGACCCCAGCCTGCGCCCGGGAAGAGGAAACCAGGTTTCTAATCCCATGGAGAGCAGAAAGGCCCTGGTGAAGCAACACGATGCTCCAAATTCCAGCATTTAAAAACCTGGGCTTATGCTCATGCCTTCATACAGTGTGTGTCTGACTCTTAGCTGCTCTTTGCAGGAGTGTTTGCTCCAGTTTAGCAGCTCTCTTCTCCACCCCCTGTTGCGTTGCAGACCCAAAGTCATCCCCTAAAATCACCCCTTCTCCTCCTGGAACACCTGTACTCTCTAAGGTTAACGTAAACGTGACCAGATTGCTGGAAATAGCTGGAAACAAGATCTCCTCTTTGAATGTTTTATAAATATATATGTGGTTTTATATATATTTATATCTTATGCTGCTCTAATTTGGAAGTCTGTGTTTGCTTTTCCCCCTGCAACTATCCGCTACTCAGGTGTTACCCACGGGGTTTTAGACGGTGCAAAAGAGCTGAGAACTTGTGCTTTTAAAATGCTCTGTGCCCCAGCCCTTTGCAATAGGTAAATAACATTTGTGACATTATTTATGCACTGAATTTAATGCAAGAAGCGGCCTCATGGGCTCCTGCACCGGCCCTTACCTTGGCTGTGGTACTGATGCCCATTCCAGCCCCGGAGCAATTAATGATTAACACATTGTCCAGAAGATCTCCAGAAATCTCCGGCTTTGCTGCTGCTGCAGGAGTGCCTGACGGCTTCCCGGGTTGTCTCTGGCTTTATGCAGAGCAGGAGCAGCCTGAACTAAGTGCTGTGCTGCTCTCCACACCATGAAATCCTGCTTTGTGTCTCCTCTGTGAAAGATGAGCTGCTCTTCTCCCTGATACCCTCCTGGAATCTTTCCTCAGGTGTCACAGGAGCACCTGGGGTTGTCCTAGCGTGGATTGTGGCCCTGGGGAGGGTAGAGGAGGCAGCAGGGAGCTGCTCCAGTAACCAATAGGGATTGTGATGGAATGGGAAGCAGTTGCCAAAGGGGCTGTTTGCCAAGTGCTGGTGAAGCTGCAGGTGTTTGTTTCTTTTCTTTCCTGGCTTTCCCAGCTAATCCCACTTTATCCATGGTAATGCCCCGTGGATGTGGCGCAAGGATGCCAGCCCCCGCGGAGAGCAGCGGCAGGTGGAGACCGATGGCGGTGCGAGAAGGGGCACTTGGATGGGGCTCCACGCTGTCCCGCCTGGGCACCCGCTGCCGCCCAAGGGCATCGCATGGGCAGCGGCTCCTGCTCGCAACAACTCGAGTTACAAATGTACGGGCAGAGGAAGCGGCTCTGCATTCCCGGGATATTAATTGCATCTAAAATGGCATTTTTTTTTCCTGTTGCACAAGTGCTTTAGGCAACTGGATCTACTATGTGGTAGAGAAGGAGGCTGAGAGCGGGCACTGGTGTCCCCATGTGCTCGCTGCACTGGGGACCTCATGATGTCCTGGCCAAGTAGTATCCAGCCTCCAGCTGCATCTCTATTGTCCTATGGGCTATTTTTCCCTCTTTTCTCTCCCGAGGGGCTCACGTGCGTCTCTGAGTGTCGGGATCCCCCTTCCCAGTGGCTGTTCCCAGGGTTTTCACCTGAAGCGGGCAGGCAGCGTGGCTGCCCAGGTCAGCTCAGGTTAAATCTGATGGAGCAAGCTGGCCCACAAAGAGATTTAAAGCACCAAATCCCATTCTGACCCTGAAGATGGATGTTCATATTTCACTCAATGGAGGATATTTACCTACTTAGGACAAAATAAATAAAATAATGCAGCACTAAGTGCTTTCTTCAGCCCGGGTGCTTTTGCCTGCCAGTGGGTAATCCTAATCCGCCGTCACTGCGGAGCTGCTGGCCGAGCTGCTTGGTGCCCAGCAAGGCCATGAGTGTCAGATCTTGCTGGAAAAGCGCTGGAAACAGGAGCAGAGTTTGGGAATGCTTCCCTTGCCTCGTTGTCCCCCGCCTAGGATGAACCAGTGCCTGGATTTGACTCCTAAATCCAGCTCTAAATCCATAACGTTAGTCTGGAATTTACTGTTGTGTCTAACATGGGGAAGGGATGCTGAAGGAAGAGGGAGCCGCTCTCTGTTTTCCTGAAGAAAATCCCATTCCCTGGCGCTCTCCCTCGGCCAGGCGGGATTAAGCTGCGATGCCGGGTCTGTACAAACATCCCCTTGTTTTCCCACGGCTGAGCCGGCTCCAGGGCTTACAGGTCACTGCTGGAGTTGGGGCTGGTTTCGTAGCGAGAGGGTGACTCAGGGAACAAGTTCAGGTTATGTTATCGTAGGATTATGTGGAGTGGGAGAGGAAAATCTTCTTTAGTGTCCTTGGGTCCCAGCCAGATGTCAAATTCCACTCGGAGCATCTACCCAAAGGAGGCTGGCTGCGATAAGGCCCAACGGGGAGCAAATGCAGGCAAAGGGAGCGGGTCTGCTCGTGCCAGAAAAGTGCTGAGGGATCCAGCCCATGCACTGGCATCACTGAGGCCGAAGGGCAGCAGTTCAGAGCCTGAATTGCTAAAAGATGTTAAACAGATAGAATTCCTCCCCAGCAGCTCATGCAAAGTGTTATTTTCCCCAGGCAAGACGTGGGGAGATATGGAGTTACTTGGGGTATCGTGATCCAGTAGCACTAGGACATTTAGGGGGACAAAATCCAGATCTGGAAGATGCCGATGGCTTTGGAACCAAAGAGCAACTTTTAGATGGGGATTCAGTAAAAATCCTGCAGTTCTGTCCCAGAGGGAAACAAATCTGGAGCTCTTGAGTCTAAAGGAAGTTTCAGAGCACTAAAAAAAAAAAATCAAAATCTTACCAAAACCAGAGAAATTCTAACTACTGCACAAAATATTACTGTTACTAAACTATAGCAAGCTGAATAGGCATTAATTGGGGCCCTGGAGAACACCGAGGGAGTCTCTCTTGGCGGGACACCCAGGGATGGTGACGCGAAGCAACGTGAAAATAGACGATGAGTCTGTGCAAAGTCTTGGCTATTTTGGTTGTCGGAAAACGAGATGGCTCCTCAGCCCGCTGGGAAGATGGAAATAGCATCCTGTGGTGCTTGATGGTGGAAAATATTTGCAATATTTTTAGAAAAAAAAAAAGAGGGAAATCAGAGTTATGTTTAGTAACTGCAGCCCATCAGCTCCCCCAGGCTGGACTACAAAGCGGATTGAATAGTGCTGGAGCTCCCAGATTACCCAGGGCCCCTTGATATGGTCCGGGCCCAGGTTGGGTCTATGTTTAAGACCACCGACTTCTTGTGCTAGGAAGGGGCTGGGGCGGCTGCTCCTTTGGCCCTGGGGTGCCAACCAGCACCCACGTCCACCCAGACAGGGCAGGTGACCTCCTATCCCCCCTGCTCCAGGTGCCCAGGCAAAGGAAGGGGAGGTTTCTAAAGCCCGGGTGAGGTTCGGGCTGTGCGGTGGTGTCAGCCCTTACGAGACACCAGAGCATCCCGGCAGGACCAGGCTCTTTTATACACTCCTTCCATCTGTAAGGATGTGTCTCATCTAATCTTTTATTTTGTTATGTATTTATTTTATTGCATATGAGTAGGAAGATATAACTGACCCGGGTGTTGGTTTATCTCCCGCGCGGCGAATCCGTGCAAGGCAAAAGCCACCCCGGGTGCTTCTGATTAACCTCATTCATATTTTATGCCTTTCTCGGGCCTGACGATACGGGAATGCTGCTCGCTCATAAATAATGTGTGCCAGCGCGAGGCCACGTTAAACCTTAATGAGCTCCCTCCCCGTCGCGCGACGACTTGGCCGCTACCTGCAGCCCTCCCTGCTCCCAGCCGGACTCCCATCCCGCTCATTAGGTGCCGGGAGCCCAGGAATATCCACCTAGGGTGGCTGCTCCTGGGAGCAGAGGCTTGCGCGGCGCTGCCCAATGATCTGGGTGCGTGACCGGGAATCGCAGGGATTTCTCTTCTATGCAGGGAAAAAGGAGCCTGGCGCCGATCCGTGGTTCCCTAGCAACCCCGTGTGCTCCGCTTCCTTTTTTCCCTCTTTCTTTGGGGGCAATGTTGGCGCATGAAGCTTTCAGAGCCACAAAAATGCATCGTCCTCCCCAATGAGTGGGCCCAGACAAGTCTGTGGGAGCAAATCGGGTGGCAAGAGAATGGAAAAATCTTCCCTGGCCCTTTGGTAGAGCAAGAAGGAAAGCCAGGGCTGTGGGTGGCATCACACTGCTCTGAGCTGAAAATCGATAGAAAAGTGAATTTCCAAACAACATGAGGGAATTTCCAACAAAATGGGGGAATAGGGAGATCCTTCCTCACTCAAGATCAGTCCTTTGGCCTCTTGGTTTTGGGAGCTTGGGGTGGGGTTTGGAGGAGAGGGGTGGTTCAATAGGGACTGAGAGACTCCGTCCTCCTTTTGCAAGGCTCTCGTCTTGCTCAGTTTGGGAAACAAGTGCCACCGGTGAGGATGCCCCAGACCAAGAGACACCTCTTGAGTCTGGTCTTCGCTTGTGCCGAGGCCTTTCTAAAACCACTCTTAGTCTTGTAGGGGACGTGAAGCCAAAGAGGCTCCTCTTCCAGCAGCCTCCCCCGCACCTCTGGCTGCGACTTGCCCAGATCCACTTTGAAATGGCAAAGTCCTGAGCAAGCTGCATTGAGGAGCTCCGCAGCGGTGCTGCTCATCGTCCCGCTCCGGGGGAGCCCTGGTGACCGACGGGGGCCTTGCTGGGTAAACTGCCCTCCTGGAAGCCTGGAAGGAGGGTTCTCGAGGAGGTTCCTTCCTGCTGCCCCCCGCGGGCACGTTCCTCCGGCCAGAGTGACGCTCGCCAAGCCAAAACACAGGGGAAATGACCCTGGCTAAGGGAGCACCCGCTTGTCGGGACCGATGGGTGGGTCTAAATGCACAGGAGGTTTTCCTTAACAATGCAGCCGTGAACATATAAGAGGAAATTACTGCAAGTTAAAGCAATTACGTCCTTAAACAAGAAGGGGAAGAATTCTAAGGGTGTATTTAAAGATATTTGAAAGTGTTTAAACAGGGGATTTGGGGAGGTTAGTGGAAAGATTAGTTTCAGCAAATTGCTCATCAAGTCAAGTCTGAAAACTATTTGGCAGCGTGTGGAGAGGCTCCGGCAAAGCGCTGTGGGTCAGAGCCAGCGATGGAGCCCCAACGGGGCCAGGCGGTGCCGCAAGGGTCCCATTCCAGGAGTGATGGACTCGCCTCTCTCTTTACTTCCAGGTAAAAAAGCCTGCCAAAAGTGGACAATTTAGTGCTTTTGTATTTATGAGTATATATTTGCATGGAAATTCGTAACAGAATTATAACGTTAAATGTGCTTTCCCCCTTTCTTGCTGGTAGGAGCATTCCCCTTAAGCTGGAGACGTTATCCCAGCCGCTGGACTGCCCCGCGTAAGGGCGTCCTTGCCTACAGCACGAGCGGCCCAGCCGGTTGACGCCCAGTGAAACGGAGGTGTCGGCGCCGTTCCCTTGGCTTGGTTTCCATAGTGAGGAGCATCCTTTCGACCAGCTTCGCCCCCTGCCCATGGCCAGCACAGGCAGCACCATCTCCTGGCCGGAGCTCGACGGGCCGCGTGGCCAAGCCCGGTGGCCTCTCTCCACGGCTTAGCTCTAATCCCACGATTCCCCCCTTTGCTCAGCTCTGCCACCAGCTTCCTAGGCCGAGCACATGAGCACGGGCTCAGCTTCGCACAGGCCGCCCCGTCCCCTCCTCTTGTCTCCTGCACACAACGCTGCCAACACTGGCTTCTCCAAGAGCCTCCCTGCGAGGGGAGGCACCAGGTTGACCTGATGGCCAGTCCGAACGCTTCCCAACCCACAGTGCTGGGAAGCTCCCATTTAATCCATGTTATCTGTGGCAGGAAGATGGTGGTGGTTGCCCACGTTGGTGCCCAGTTCCACTGACGTTTCTCCATCCCTCTCTGCCTCGTGGCTGCGAGCCCGGCTGCTCCTCGCCCTGCGTGGGATGACCCACACTTTCCCTGGGCTCCGCTGGCCCCAGCCTTGCCCATCTCCCCGCCTGACGCATTTCACCCGCGTCTTTATCTCGCAGACCTTGCAAGCGGCAGCGCGGGGTCTTATTTACATTTTTCGAAGGCACAGGAGGTGGTTTGCAGCAGGCCCGGCCCCTAATCGCAGCCGGGCAGCGCAAGCAGGACCCTTCACAGCAACATCTTTTTTTTATTATTATTATTATAATTATTTTTTTGAACGAGGCAACTTCATCCCTGCGGGTTGCGGGAGGAGCGAGCGGCATCTGATTATGAAAACGCTGCTGGCACCCAGCCCACAACCTACTTTGTGCATTAATCTCCAGCAGCAGCTGCCACCGCGGGAGCGTGGTGGCCAGGGGACAGCGTCGGGCCACCTCGTCACCCCGCTCAGCCCTGTCGCCGCCAGCCTGAGCAGTCTGGCAGGACAAGTAGGCAAATGCAGGAGTTGTCCCAAAAAGCATTAAACCGTTTTGGGACATCAACGTTTTCCCACCCAATGTACTCCAGTTGGGTTCAGAGAAGGGATTCGGAAGACAAATTTAAATATTTTGCCTGGTTCAGCGGCCTCTTTTATAGCACCAAGGTAAAAATGAACTTTCATTTTCATCCCATCTGAAAGAAGCTTCGTTCTCGATAGTTTTTCTGTAGGTTGTTCCTACGGGAGGGGAATCTGCTCGGATTGCTGCTCTTCCAGCTGCTGGTGACACACACAGCATGCCTGTTGCAGAGACAAATCTGATATATGAAGGACAGAGTAACATTCTGGATACAATTTATATAGTATTGGTAGCATTGTACAAGGGCCAATCACCCACCCAGGAACTTACTGAATGTTCACACTCTCTTGGTGCTTTAACAAGACCCTGGGGCACATGCAGGAAAACCTGGCCTCTCAAATGCATTTTTCCTCTGTCACCCCAGCCTGGGGACAGCGGGGGCATCTTTAGCATCAAGCAGCATCAGCTCGGAGGACGCCAAGGCCGGGCTTGCAAGGTCTTGAACTCCTTGTCTTTGCAGAGGGGCAATGACAAGGGAGCCCCCAGGATCAGCCCTCAGCTGGAACTCATCCAGGCTCCCGCCCAGCAACCAGCCCCTTCCCAGCACCTATTTACTGGGATGAAGAGGAGCAGCTGCTTTACTGGGGGCCTCAGGAAGGAGTTGCTGCTGTCCAGTGAGGTCTGCTGGGGTCATCACGCCCCCAAAACCCTTTTTATGGGGGGGAATTCTGCCACTGGAGATGGTTCCTCTTCCTTTTGTGGTGCTGGGCATGGTGCTTGGTTGCTCTCCCACCATGCCAGATACTCAGAGCAGATGAGCTGCTGCCTGGGCTCAGCCCTCCCTTCCCTGGAGATGGAGCATGATGGCCCTGGCCAAGCCCAGAGCAGCTCCTGGGCTGGCGGATCGTGTTGAACTTTATTTGTCCAGAGCAAATCCGCAAAGAAATCGTGGTGCTGTTCTGGGGTAAAACCCCTGAGCAGAGTCACTGTCTATCCTCCTGTGGGATGCTGTGAACCCTCTGGCCCTTCCTTAGGGAGACCTTGGCTACCTCGGAGCAGTCCTGGTGCTGGAGCACGTTATTTCCTTGGAAAGAAGCAACTGTGTTTGGATAACTGTGGAACTACATGAAAAATAGCTGGAGATATTGAGATTCTTCTAGTTCACTTACTTTTGCCACTGGTCTTTAGCAAGAACTACATCTAAACTCTTGAGTTTCGTTTAGCAGGATGGGAGAGGAGGTTTCCCGCCCAGCTGCGCCGGGGCCGAAGGCTTCGGTTTTGCCGGTAAATGCTGCCATCTGCAGCATCTTCCTAGAAGGAGCCGGAGCCCGGGCTCGGAAGCGTCACCTTCGCTGTTTCTCTCTCCAGCTGCTGGAATAGGTTCTTCCCTCCCTTTGGACCTTCTTCACTTCCCAGCTTCACCCATGGAAAGCAGCAGCTCTTCCAGGTGGGAGATCCCTTCTGCATGGAGGTCTTGGGTGGACCTTCCCTGGACCCATCCTCAGGGTCACTCAAACTTGGTCTCCCACAAATGGCTCCTCTCTCCCGTCTTCGGCTCTGGGTGACATGTAGCTTTTCCCCCAGGGAAGCTGAACAGGAGCTAGAGGAGCAGACTGAGGGTGCAGGTGGAGACCTCCAGTCACAGGGTGATCCAAGACAGCAAGCTGGGGGTGGTGACCCTGGAGCAGGGGTGTCCAGAGCATCCTATAGCTGGAAGTGCCCCGAGTTCTCCACCTCCTGGGACAGCTAAAACCCAGGTTTGGAAAACAGCAGAAAGGCTGCAGAAGTGTAGGTGAGACGTGTCCGTCATGGCCTGCACGTGTTTCTGGCCGGGTGCCTCGCGTGGTCAAAATACATTAAAACCGTCATGGGGAAAAGCCGCACGGTGGCACCTCAAACAAGGCTTTGATTTTCCTCCTCTCGTGCCAGGATTTCAAAAGCAGCCTCTGCTTCCTCAAATGCTTAACACCCCGCAAGAGGTGGCTCTTAATACGGCTTAATGCAGCTGCCTCTGGCCGAAACGAGAGGAACTGCAGACAGGAACGCGCCCTGGGAGGAGGGCTGCTCGCTCCCGGGCACGAACGCTGCGTGTTTGCACAGAGATCGGCCATAAACTCATGGGGGCTTGAGGTTTATTTGGCTTCGTTTTCCTCCCTTCTCCCTATTCTTCCTATTGGAGCACTAAATCAACACCAGATGATGTCTGGTTCGTTTTCTCATCACAACAGCTCCCTTAACTGTGTCATTTCCCGGCTTCAGCTTGGCTCCTGGAGCCACACAGTGTGTGGGGAAACCCCCGGATTCTGCTCCCGGGTGTCTCCAAGGGGCAGGTTTGAGCACCCGGCGTTCGCCAACACACGCAGGTCCCTCTGACCGCAGCGTCCTGAGGTTTTCCCTCTGTCCATCCACCCAAAGGCCAGCGTGTCGGGATAGTCCTTTGGACTATTCTGCTACCTGGTCTAGCTGTTCTGTCCAACCTCGAGACCTTGTCACTTTTCCTGCCCATCATCACAGCTGGATTTTCAGGTCTCCAGCTTTGCTTTGGTCAACCCGAGGAGTTGGGTTGGGACATGCTCATTCCCGACCTTTTCCCTGCTCTAATTCCCAGGTCTAGTTACTCTTCCCATGAGAAAGTCATCTCGAAGCAGCTGCCATTCCTTGTGCATGGAGCCTTCCTCCAAGGAGCAAGAGGATTATGGAGTTCAAGATGACTTCAGGCAGCCTCGAGATCCAGGGACCAAAATTTGAGGAAAATCTTTGCTCATCATGAAAAGTATAAAAGCTGACAAAAAGCACCCCGAAACCCAGACTTTCTAATGGCTTCCGACACATTTTGCTGCCCAGGATGAAGTTTATGGAGTAGCAATGAAAGCTGGGGTAGCCTCGAGCCCCGAGCCTCTGCAGGGAGGCCTGCGGAGGATCCCGCTCCGTGTCCCGCGGGAAGGGGCTGTCGCAGGGACGTTCCCGCTGGGCGTTCACAGCTCTGTCCCCCAGGCTCCCCGGCCAGGGTCGCCGCAGGGTGTCACCTTGTCCCCCGCCCGCGGAGCCGGCGGGTCCTCGTCCCCATTTCCAGAGGCCGCTGCCATGGAGGTGCCGGTGACACCCGAGGAGCCTCTGGGGTTAGCGGAGCCCCATGGAGCCGCCAGGGGGCGCCGTGCAGCGCTCCCCCCCCCCAGCATTTTGTGTTATTTTTAAATTTATTTTTAATTTATTTTTAATTTTATTATTCTTTATTTTAATTTTATTTTTTATTATTTTTAATTTTTAATTTTTTTAAATTTATTTTTTACTAGTGGGGAAAAAAAAAATTGTTTTTATGTGGCTGAGGAAGCCCAAGTGACGGGAGCGAAGCTGCAGCAGCACCTGGGCAGGGGGAGCGCGTAGCCACCCCTGTGCCCAGCACCCTTCTCTCTGTACCCATCCACACCTCGCGTCCCACCCTGAGGGAGAAGGAACCAGAAGGAACCAGCCCCGCTGCTTCGGGGCCGCGGCTTCCGTCAGCCACAAGGGGCCTTGTCGCCCGCGCCCATCACCGCGGCGTCGGGCCCTCTCCCGCTGCAAACGCCGGTGGGGAGGCGCCAAGCGGAGCAAAAGTTGTGGGGGGAGGAATAAAATAATCCTAGCAAGGGCGCAGCGCTTTAGTGGCAAAGCCAAATGCGGTTCAGCCCCCCCGGCTTGGCTCGCACCGCAGGAATTCACCCGCCTGGCGCAGCCCTGATTCGGCAGAGGGGCGGCCGGGAGCGCTGGTTTCTATGGGCATAAATAGTTAAAAAAGAAAAAAGGGAAAGGAAAGAGGGGAAAAGCCTCGGCGCGGTGTCCGGTTCTCCCTCTGTGAGTCACGCCGAGGGCCGGGCATTTCTTTCCGTGGCTTCCCGGAAAGGCGGGCAGGGCCGCGCCGGGCACCGTGGTGCTTCCCGGGCCCTGCGGGAGGGTTATCTGAGGACGGCCGGGTGCAGCGGCCTCGCCCCAGGCGCGGGCTCCGCGCGTGGGAACGCGGCCGCTTTGATCGGCCCCAGGGAGGTGGGGGGAGCCTGCGAGCCCCGGCCCCATCGCTCCTCCAGATAAAAGGGCGAGGAGGGAGAAGATGGGGAAACCCCCCAGCCGCCCCCGCCGCTGCGGGCAGCAGGGCCGTCCCCGGCGCCGCGCGCGCCCTGACGGAGCCTCCCGCCCTTCCTGATTATTTTCCACGCGGAGATGGCCGGGGGCGGTTGCATTGCAGCCGTGGGGAGGGCTCGGAGTCAGGGAGCACGCGGGCGGCCGCGGAGCTCGCGGGGAGCGCGCAGCGGAGCCGAGCGGGGCGTCTCTCCTATCCTGTCGCCAAGGGCTCCGCTTCCCGGGGCTTGTGCGCTCCCTGTTTTGAGCGGGAATACGTGATTTTGTGTATTGTCATTATATGTTTCTATGTGCGTGCCCTGCGGAGCCCTGCGGTGGTACCCGGACCTCCCCGCTCTCCTCCCGCTTTCGCCCTCCGCGGAAGGTCCCACGGCGGCCGCGGGAGGCAGCGCAGCCGTGCGCACCGCGGGCACCCTCCTGGCGTGCCGCCAGCGCCTCCCTCCCCACCTGGGTGCCGGCTCCTTTCCAGCCGCCGCCGCCGCCGTCTGCCTTGTGGTTCGCTCTCACAGGCCGCCCCGAAGCCCACACGGAGCGCGGCCGCCGGGCTGGCGTTGCCGGGCCCGCACGTAAGCTCTGCGGCTGCGGGCCGCGCCGGGGCAGCAGCACGCGCGTCCTCCCCGCACTGAACACTCGCTCGCACACGAGCAAACGCCACGCGCAGCAGCACCACCAGTGACACGGTCGGACACAGGGACAACATGAGTATCCAAGGTGTGAATTCCTCATGGACGGCTGCTTGGAGCTGGGATGTATTTTGGAGCGGTCGAGCAGGAGCTGGCTGCGATTTGGAGCCATCTCCCTGCCTTGGGCCCGCCAAAAGGCCCAGCCGTTATGATTTATTATTATTATAATTATTATTGGTATCGTGTGTTATCGAGTGGCCCGGGCGCCGCTCAGCCTCCACGTTGCCCCCGCGCCTCGATGGGCCGCGTCCCGAGCCGCCCGCTCGGGGGTGCCGAAGGGCGGGCAAGGAAGCGCAGCACGGCCGGCACCGCGCTGATCGCAGGAAAACTTAACGGGCGCTTGCGAGAATCGCTGCAGAGCGGCGGCCATCGATGTACACACGTTCCCCGCTCCCCTCAGACATGGGGCTCGCTGGAGCGGCCGCTTGGAGCGGGTCGGCGCATGAGGCCGGTGCAGAGACCCCAGAGCTGCCTCCGCGACGCCCCCAGAGACCAAAAGGCCGCGGGGAGCCTCCGCGGAGGCCGGGCGCTCCGTGGGCCTCACGGGAGGCTCGGGGCCTCGTGGAGGTCGGGGGAGGCCACCGGGTGCTTGCCGTCCGTTCCTCCCTCCCCGCAAGATACACAGGCACCCGGCGGGCCAAACCGCAGCGGCCGCGGCCCGGCCAGCGCCAGCAGCGTGGCGAGGAGGCGTCGCGAGGTGCCCTGCAGCAGCCGCCGCCGGAGGAGGAGGAGGAGGAGGAGCGGCGCGGGGCCGGGAGACAAGCGCCTCATTCACTGGGAGGCCGGCCCGGGCGAGCGCCCCTGCCAAACGCGTCCCGCTCCCGCTGCCTCCGCCTTGCCCCGGCTCCCGGCTGCCTTGAGCCAGAGGGCCTGGACGAGGCTTCGGGAAGGGGGCAGCTCGGGCCCCCCCGGAGCGTCCGGGCCACCCCCAGTGTGCGGGGTGCCGCAGAGGAGCTTTTCAGCCCGGAGCAGCTCGGGTTGCGGGAGCGGGGTGTTGTGCGGCGCTTTTTCCTCAGGGCGATGACGAGGAGCACGGCGAGCGGACCCGGAGGCGGCGCCGAGGCCTCGATGCGCTCGCCCGGCAGCGTCCTCGCCGCGCCGGCCTCTCGCTGCCTCCGTCGGCGGCAGCATCCACACGGACGGGGCGGCACCGCCGCTCTAGCGAGGGGCTCCCTCGTGCCCGCGGGCAGCAGCTTTGGAAGCAAAATGGGGCTCGGGGGGCCCCGGGGAAGCGGCGGGACCTGCCCGCCCGGGCGTGCTGGAGGCTCCGGGCACGGCTGCGGCGAGCGAGGCCGCGGAGCGGGGCCGGTTAGACCTGTTCCCCGCGGAGCAGCGGGAAGCACCGACGCCTTAGGAGCCGCGGGAACGCCAGGGCTGCTCGGTGGCTTTACACCTCCCAGCTCCGGGTGCTTCTTTCCTGCCAAAAAGTGGGAATGTGTTGCCATGGCGGTCCCTGCTATTCCCACTCCGGATGCAGCGACGGCTGCACGCAGGTTGGGAGCAGGAACGAGCAGGGGAGCACACAGGGTGCGGCGACACATTTTGCACCAGGAAAACAACCGGACCGGAGCGTTTGGGCAGAAAACGTGTTCTTTGTGCGGTTTTCTGCCCCTGCACGGAGTCTGAGAGACGAGGGATGAGTCATGTCCCCTCCCCGAGAGCCCAAGCAGTTTTTATTGGGAAAAATAAAAGGACAACTCAAAACCCGTCTGCCACTTTAATCGCGGCTGCGCCTCCCGAGACGCAGCCGGGCCGGCCCGTGAGGATGAGGATGAGGCTGATGATGCAACCGGGCCGCCCTCCTCCAAGTGTCACACACACACGCGGGCAGAGCTCCCGACACCGGGAATGCTGCTCCGCAGCCCGGCCGGCACCAGCACCGTTTGGCAGCCACAGCCCGCCACGGAGATTCCTTTTTCCCTTCCAGTTCATGTGAAAACAAAGCTCGCTACTTGTTTTCAAGCAGAAAGGGGTTTTTTAATAGTTGTTATTTTTCATTTTTGCAGCCACGACACTGTAAGAACAAACCAGCACCGGCAGCTCCTCCGCTGCTTCCTTGAGATCGGAGCGCCCGGATCCGGTCCCGGAGCCTTCCGACAGCTGCCGCCCCGAGAAGCGGGAGCAGCCTCATTAGCTCACTCAGGCGGTAACTCTGAAGCCTAATGGGAACGGCTAGAAGGGCCGCTCTGCTAACGCGCTCCCTCAACCCCGGGGGCGGCCCTGACTTGTTATTCCGCAGCAGCCCTCGCGTTTCCCTTGGGCAAGCGCGAGCTCTCCGCGTCTCCCGGCGTGGCAGGGCAGCTCGCACGATCCACGTGTCTGCAGCGCACGGGAAAATGAGGCGCTCTTGGGAGAAACGTGCGACATAAAACACACGCTGTAAACCTCCCAAAAACGCGTATTTGCTGAAAAAGTGTTTTCGTTTAAACACGATGCGCAGGGGAAGGGCCACCAGCATCATGACACGGAGCTCCAGGGGGAACAGCTCCGTTCTACAGTGAGGAAACCGAGGCTGGGGCGAGCGAGGTGGGAAGGGAAGGACGGACACAGGCAGAGGGCTGCAGCCCTGGGGGATGGGAAAGCACCCAGCAGACGGGCACCTTTGGGTTTGCTTCCCAGCACAGCGGGACCCAATTAGTGGCCCTAATGAAGCAGTCTGGCCCCCACCTGGGGCTCCTCAGGCTTTACTGAGCACGGTAGAAAAGGCTGCAGCCCAGAGGGGTAGGTGCTTTTATTAGAGTCTCTGTGTGTGTGAGGGCATGGGAGAAATAGAGGGTAGGTTTTGAGCTGCAACTCCCCAAAACTGGAGTCTCCTTTAGCTGCCTGGGGTGCTCCTGCTTCCAGTCTGGTGTCTGCTCCCCACGAGAAGGCAAGAAGTGCTGCAAAACTGGTAAGCTCAAAGCAATGGGCTCTGGGGTGGATAAAGCAAAGGATGAAAAAAATGATGAGACAGGAGAGGAAATTAAGACTCCTGCCTGAAAAGGCAATAATTTCATTAAAAATGCTTTGCTGAGCTGAGAGCTGGTCCAGCAGTGTGGGAGCAATGATGGGGCTGGCTGGGGGGTCTCTGCTGTGGCTTGGCTGTGAGTTAAGGACATCCTTGTCCTGTGTCTCCTTAGCAGTGTGCTGTTCCCTGTGGGATGGGCTTGGCCTTGGGAAGGCAGGTGGGAAAGAAGGGGGAAACCTCCGTGTGACTGACAGGTTTGTTGAGGGCCACCAGGTTAGAAGCCCTTGGTGGCTCCTGGATTGTAGCGTCCCTATGAGGGTGGCTGTGGGAGCAGCCTGTGGTTGCCCCACTTGGGATGGACCCCTTGCTGATGCCACCCAGCAGTGGGCAAGTGCTTCAGGAAGGGACCTAGGGATGAGGCAGGGGCTGCCAATGCTCACAGAGGATGCACCAAGTTGTCCTCGTCCCCTGTCTTGGCCCTGCTGCCTTTAGGCTGTTCCCAGTGACGTGTCGAGCGGCTCCCCTGGAAGCAACGGGAGGGCAGGATCCGTCCGTCGGTGCCTCCTCCAGCAAGGCCGGGTAGCGGCGCGGCCCTTTGTGCGCAGCGGGAATGGAAACAGCGGCCCCGGAGCCTGACCCCAGCCAATTGTTCTCCGCAGAGAGGAGCGGGGAGGCAATTAATAATGTTTAAGTGAAAGAAATAAAATAGCAACGCTGTATCTGGAGATTCTTCTGAGGGCCGGAGGCATGACAGAAAGATATATGCGGTAGCGTTTCTGCTGGAATAAATGACCCTCCAGAGAGAAGTGTTTTTTTGAGACTCTTTCTGCCCCACTGGACATAATTTAAGAAATGCATTACCACTAAAAAACAGCTAATTTTAGCCAGCAGATGAGTTGCAAAGGGTCATATTTTTCCTCCCGCACTTGAAGGACAGCGGATGTGTTATTAGAGACCCGTAAAGCAAACAGGAGTTTCTGATTAGAAGAGAACGTTGTCAGCACTGCCCCAATTAGGTGGGGGAATCGAGTTCCCCGGTGCACGAAGGGGCTGTGGGCGCAGCCCGGTCTCCTGAGCCGGGAGCAGGATCACAGGAGTGCAGCCCGTCCCCTCGGAGCGGCCGTGACCAACCACCCATCCAGCCCCGCTGGGACGGGACCACCGCTAAGCATGAGAAGAGAGGGCGTTTGCCACGTCCCCTCGGTGGCCGTGCCCTCGCGGGGATGCAGGGCGATGCTGGTTGTCCGTGACGTGGATGCTGGTCCCTTGAGAAACGAGCCAAGGCCACCACGTTCGGTTTGCTGAGGCCACCAAGTGGCCACGTGGGACCAATTCGCTTGTTGTTGCTCATCCCCATCAGCCCTGAGCCAGTGACCAGCAGGTGAAAGTCCCCAGGTTGGGTTCCCAACAAGGTGCAGACCAGTCCAACGAGCAACGGGAAGAGCATCCTCATAAAAACAGCATCTTGGGTGCTCCTCTGTCAACCACTAGCTCTTACTAACCCAAACCCAAGGGCCAAGTTCAGCCAAGCTTGGAAAAAGAGGTGGGAGCCCCCGAGCTGCTCAGCTCGGTGATAATGGGCTGCTGACTGGAGGAGAATGGCTCCTGTTAGTGACAATTTAGAAGTATTTTATAACTTGAAATGCTGTTTTAACTTTGCATTTGAATAAGCAACGTCTGGTTGCTTTGTTATTTTAAATTGCTATTCTTAACGAGTTAGTAGCTGAAATCATAGCTTTATTTATTGAAGATACTGAATATGCAATCCCGAGGCCATATTTATTGGCCTGTGTGTATTGAAAATTCATTATTTAGATGAGCATATTTAACATAGAAATAGATACAGCCTTTTAATTAAAGGAGCGTGGCCTTGACGGGCGAATTTGCTGCCTGCAAAGTCAGTAATTGCTCCACATGATTCAATTCTTAAGCTTAAATCTGGAAGATCCACGGCTCCTCTTCTCAGCCAGATTTATGTGCTCTTGCACAACCCTTTCGGGGCAGTGTGCAGGGAACAATGGGATCCATTGTGGGCCCGAAACGCGGATTATTTCAACGTGGCCCGGATGCCGGCGGGTCTCGCGCGGCTCCGAGAGCTGCGTTAGGAGCCCGGGCTGGCGCTGACCTCCAGGGTGGTCGTGGTGGTGCCTACGTGGGTCCGGGAGGTGCTCGGGGTGGCATCGAGCGTTGGCATCGCCCTGTGTCCCTGGCCATGGAGACGCGCGCCCCGTGTTTACTACTGTTTAGCTTTTCCAGCCTAAATATAGACCAATTGTTCCTCCCCTTGGAGCGCTGGAGACCTCGACTGCTGCCTCTTCCAAACCCTTCTCGAGAGGGGCATATTTATCATTGAAACGAGCTCTTGCTCCCATTGAAACAAGGCCTTGCTCCAGCGGCTGTTTTTGTTCGGAGCTTGCCCGGCTTCGGCGCGGGTGGCATCCCACGTCGGCCCCTTTATGGCTGTTTTAATTGGGACGTCCCGATGCCAAAGGGCTGCGCGGCAGCCCGGCCTGCCTGGCTGCTAATGGTGTTGCACAGTAGAAACCTGAAGACTGCTATTCTGGGTTTTCCAAACCACGCGGCCCAGCCTACACGGTGTTGACATAAGGGGAAAGCTCTTGGAAATTGCTCCAGCTTGGAAAATAGTTGGTCTTTTTTTAAAAAAAACAAAAATCCTGGAGTTAATAGAAACAATATTCTTTCTGATTAAAACTCTTTAAATGTTTACTTTGGTGCACTTTTAATTTCCAAATAAATCGGTGCCTCTCTGGAATTATTCAATTGACACAAATTTGTTCCACCTAAAATGAACAGCAAGCCGGAGAAAGCAAAGGGGAAATCGTGAATTCATCATTGCACGACTTCCACCAGCATATATTTCCCCTAATCAAAATGCAACCAGATATTCAATCCAAGGAAAACATTTCAAAGAGTTCCTCGTATGCTACAAGCTTCCAAATCTTTGCTTAAATCCGATAGCAAGAAAATATCATCTGTCTTAGTCATTCCTAAAGGCTGTGGAAAGAGGAATGGAAGGTTCAGCTCTTGCCACAGTTGCAGCAACCTGTAACTGCGGTCCTTGCACGAGATTCATGAGCTGAGGGAGCAGTGGGAGAGGGACGTTTCGATAGACTGTGTTACACTTTGGGGTTTCTATGTTTAAACAAGCAGAAAAAATACTCAACCTTTCAGGTCTGTCTTAAGGAGAAACGTGGGGGGGGTTTGGGGTTTTTTGGCTTTTTTTTTAAGCATAAAAAGGTCTCCTTCAGGTCAATGGGTTTGGGGCATGTGCTGAATAAAACTCTTCCTGAAGTGAGGCGACGCTTGGGAGCTAAATGCAGTGGGAGCCCCAGTCATTGGAAATGTATTGACAGTTCAAAGAAAATTGCTGCTCTTGCTCTATCTTTTGGGTCCCTAGCAGTTGGGGTAAAGCTGTGCTTGACAAGGCAGCCCCTTGGGGAAAGGACACCCCTAAGAGGAACGATCCCTAGGAGGAAAAATCAGGCTGCAGTTGACGTTTCCCTGCTGTTGGAAAGCTCCTTGGGGCTCTGGGCAAAGCGTGGGGTGTTCTGCTCGGTCTGGGGCTGAGAGCCCCGTGATCGTGAGGAGCCTTCGCGCCCTGCGGCATCCCCAGGGCCCTGCTCGTGGGGCGGGAGAGCGGCTCGAGAGCTGCGGAGCGCCGGTTGAAAGGAGAGCTTAGTGCTGAGCAGCTCCCGTGGAGCCCCAGGCTCAGCATTAAGGGGTTGGTGTATGACCGGCTGCTGCAGGAGGCTCAAGAGCTTTGACTTGCGGTTGCTGCTTTGCTCTAGCTCCTCTTATGCAGCCGAGCGGGAGCATGAGCTGCGCCTCAGTTTCCCCACCTCTGCCTTCAGGATGTTGGGTTTGTTTCTTTTTCTGTCTTTCTCTAAAGCGTTTTCTGAAGTCTCTGAGCAGACAGCAGGATGCAAACACAGGCAAGTGCTTTTTGGAACCGCTAATGAAGACGAATTGCTGCATTTTAGTCTCCTTTTAATCTTGCAGCAGAGTCATATGCTCTCCGGCTCCACGTGTTTTCGCAGGGAGAAGGGCGCGATCAGCTTTGCATCCTGCATTGCCACGAGCACTTCCTGCTCAGTTCAAAGGCGTCTCGGAGGAGCGCGGACTCCGAGACCCGTCTCCACGTCCATATTCATGCGCGCCTCTGCTTTGGCTGCGCTTCCAGCCCGGCTGCCTCATGACCCGGGGCCGGGGATCCTGTTTTCCCACCCGTGTGTTGTGGCTGTGTCGTTCCCTCGCTCGCCATCAAACACAGCGCCGGCGGGGGCGGCTGGGGCGAGCGGCGCCTTCGGCCTCAACGCCCAGGGCCTCCGCGGCTCCTCATCCCGGTTTTGCCTCCGTAAGCACGACGAGACGGATCGCAGGTGCTTCGGAGAGGAGCGCGCGGCGTGGGCTCCCTACGTGACCCGGCGCCGACGGGCAGGGATCAGCCGCAGCTCCGTGCCCCGGGCTGTGGTGAGGCCTTCCCGGCGAGTTCATCAGTCCCAAACGCGGCGTTTCTCATAAACGCCGGCAAGTGGGTCCTTCTGGGCCTGGGCGGGGAGCGTAATGGTGTGCGGCTCTGACACGGAGCTCAGGTTGCCGAAAGAGCGGACTGACCCGACCAGCTCTGATTTCATCTCGCTCCAGAGTAATTGCCGTGCGTTTTAGGGACTGTAATTAATTGAAATTAAGGTGAATGGGTCTCCTTTCCGAGGATGGAAAGTGGAAGGTTCTCCCAGCTTGATGGTCTTGTGGGAATGTGTTTCCCGGAGATGCTTTCGGGAGTCTCCGGCGTCGCCAGCAGCAGATAAGCTCAGGCCGTGTGCCACGTAACCCCATCTCTGCAGGTTCTGAGGGAGACCAGGAATGAGACCCGGGCTCCGGGCCGCTGCTTTGGAGAGGCCGGTGGTTCGTTTCGCAAGAGCCGTTGCCACAAGCCACGGCTGGTGCTGACTCTGCACGGCGAGCAGGTCACCAGCCCTGCCGCAGATCCGGCGGCCCGCCGATCCTGGGGTGCCATTAGAGGCTCTCCGGGGTACACGTGCACCCAGATCACCAGCCAAGGCAACAGGGTGAGTCCTTTGGATTCCTGTTGGGCTTTTACTGCCAGAAGGAGCTTAAACACCTGGTTTCCATCCCTGGAAATAAATGTTACTTGGGTTTCTTCCCAGATGAAGTCGTGTGGGAGAGCAGGCCTGAGGAAAGGCTCTTTTCTGCTCTTGTGAGGAGTGCACTGCCATTAGGACACCGTGGTGGACAACAAAACGAGAGCAGGTTTGAGAGAGGCCAGGATCCACTCTAGAACATCTGAGCTTGCGGAGCATGAAATGAGAGCAGAACCTAGCAGTGATCCCAATGGATGAGGAAGCCCATCTAGAGGCAAACCAAAGACACACAAGTGAACAGTTTGGTGATACCAAGAAAATTACTATCAATGTTAAGGTCAGGAAAACCAAGTCTACAAGAGATTCTTGCTGAGGGAGCGGGAGAAGGGAAGGAGAACCAATTTCTGGATCTGTGGGTCTCCAAATCTTCAAAGGAAGCTTAAAACTAGGTCAGGTTTCCTGGCCCATGAGAAGCTGGAGGAAGCTGTTGCCACCAGAGCAGAAGTGTGAGGAGATGCCCTGATCGTGGGGTAGTGAGCGGCCTCCCCAGCACTGTTAGCAGGGCAGGGGTAGGATGTTCTGGTCCATCTTTTGATGCTGTCCAGAGGTTCCCATTGATTCCAGAAGGATTTTTGTTCGAGTTCCTGCAATCAACATGTGATCTTGAAAGAGAAGGAAGAGGAAGAGCAAATCTCAGCTCCATGAAACAGCCGGACATCTGGTGAAGACCTGCTGGGTTGGAAAGGGAGGAAAGAGGAGGAGAGAATTGAAAAGGAAATCTGGAGGGGAAAAACTTGGAATCCAGGCTTTTTTTTCTCAGAAGCCAGCACACCAAATCGCTAGGTGAAAGGGATGGAGCAATGCTGGAGCAATGAACAGCGTGGAAATCCCCTGGCTGGAGAAAAGAAGAAAGAGCATGAGGTAGATTCTAGGGTACTGTGCTCAGGTGAACCCTAGAGCGGAGGAAGAAAGGAGCTGCATCAATCGGTGGTTGTGAAAATATGCGTGAACTTCTCTGGAATTCCCAAGGGAGAAGAATGACTTGGGCTGAGAGGGCAGGAGTGGAGAGCTCCAAATCCCGGTGTCATCGGCCCGGATTAGCTCTCTGCAGCCACGGGTAAATCACCCGACCTCTCTGGGTCCTTCGCTGTGACTCAGAGCTGCTGCTGTTCATCCTGTGTGCCGCAGAGCACAGACCTTTTAGGAACAAACTTCCTGAGTTTTTGTACGGGATTTTGCACCCACTGAGTCTAGCTGGTAGTTTTCTTCATAAGAAGCATTTTTTTGGCTTACAGCCTTGCCAATTCTCTACTATTCAGACCAAAGATTTCCTACCCCTCACCCACCTTCTCCTTCTCCTTGCTTCTCTGTTTTATAACTCAGGCCAAGCTCTCAGCTGCTGGAGAGGGAGCGTGGCCAAGGCCGCCGGTGCAGGAGCCGGATGGGGAACGCGGGCGACGGGACCGGTGCAGCGCAAGAGGTGCCCGCTGCGGCCGGCGAAGCGGAGCCCGGGCCCGGCACATGGGGAAATTCCCCTGCCGGGGCTCGGCATGCCTTGGCAAGGTATGCCCGAGAGCCTGAAATACACCCTTGGCCTCCAAAGAGATTCGCTCGGCCACAAGCTCGTTTTGGTGCTGGATTCTTGGCAAAACGAGGGGTGCCAAATCACTAGGTGGGGGTTTTTTCCCCATGTTTTCCCCCTTCCTGCACTATAAATCTTTGAATCCGCAGGTCATCTTCAAGCAAACTCATGAGGGGGAGGGAAAGAGGCTTTGGGAGAAGGGCTGGGGGTTCTTTGCAGCTTAATCGTGGCCTTCGTTCCCGCTCGCTTTGTGGGTTGGTCTCGAGGGTTGCTGGACGTCTGCAAGCGCCGTGGTGGCCACAGGGGACCGCAGGGGTGCTATGGACCGAGGAGAAACCTTGGCTTTGTGGGACTCCCCCGTTGGGTGAGAAAGCCCAAAAACATAGCGAATAAATTGCAATTTTAACAACTTCAAGGGAGGGAGACATCCCCGTGTAATAGGAAAATCCTATGGTAGAGCACGCTGAGGAATCTGGCTTGGGACACCACCAAGGAAAAGGGGATAACTAAACACATCCTTCAACCCGGAACGCGCAATCAAAGGCGTGTGGGCAAATTCTTGCGCTCTTACGAAGCCAGACGGAGGCCCGAGCCTGCGTTTTGACCCGGGCTGGGGCTGCGGGAGCGGAGCCATCCCCATTCATTAGGCACAAATAGCCGAAGCCACGGGGGAGACGCGCGAAAACAAGGCTGCTATCAACACCGTGCCTCTTTGAAACGCCTTCCAGATCCTCCCCGGATAAGATCAGCGCGCCCCAAAACAATAACAGCAGTGTATTAAAAGCAGGTGAAAAGGCAGCTCCCTGGGCCGCGCACGCCCCGCGCCCGGCTCGCCTCTCCCGGGGCAGGTGGAGTTTGGCAAAGCGCCGCAAAGCAGCAGCCGGGTGAGGGTTTTTAAGCTCCTTTTAAAAGCAATATTTCCGCGTGGACTTGATTTGAGAGGCAAATCGAAGCATGGCTGGTGGCAGCCCGAGCCGGGGACGTCGCCTCCGTCTGCTCCCGCTCTTGCACGGTGGCTGCTCTTCCCGTCTCCATGTGTCTAAGCACGCAAGAGGCTCCGTGTGGAGCCGCCTGTCTCCGAAACCATAACAAAATAGCCAGGCATCCCTTTGGTTGCTTGGGCGTACTGATATATACATTTTTATGATGTATTTAGTATGTAGTGCTGGAGCAGAACTTCATTCTGAAATGCTGGAGGTGATAGTGTTCCTATAGGATTTTATAATAATCTGTTGCTTTGAAGGTTGACATTGATTTTTATAAGACAAATCTAAAGTGTGTGTGTCCAAGAGGAAAAATTTTCACTTCGGGAAACCTCCCTGGGAAGAGCGCAGGGTGGTTAATTACCACTAACATTAAGTTGTGCTGGTAAAAACCCTGGAGATGTCTCCAAATCTTCTGTCAGAACGTGGAAGTTGGGAAGAGGGAATTTTTGTGCTCAGGTTCCTTTGTCTCCTCGTGCTCTCTGTGTGGGACCGCTTGGGCCCTCTGTTTCCTTCAGCGTGAAGGGGGCACCAGGAGTCAAGGTGCTCCCCGCGGGTACCGCAGCGCTAGAGCTGGGCTGTGCCGGGCCCGAGGAACGGGACCCGTTCCTATCGTCCGTCCTTGCGTCACCTGGGGGAAGCCCTTGGGATCCGGACGTCTGCAGGGACTCTGCGAAGACCTACAAGATTGTGGATCTTGTCTGGCCCTTTTTATGTCTTGTTGTCCGTAATATTCTTTACAACATGTAAAACGTGCTCTACTAGAGCATCCTTCCCCCCTATAGTGGGTGTATCTTTAAAGGAATTATTAATAGGCTAGAAAGTATAGTGTAATGACACCGGAACAGTACATAAGACATAAGAAAAGCTTGACCAGCTCGACCAGCACGCACGATTTTGTGCCATTCCTGCTGCATGCGTGTGGGAAAACAGCCCAGCAACATCTTCAGACCTAACTTAGCACCGGGAGTTTTTTAAACACTTCCTTTTATGTACGCGGGCTCGGGTGAGTCACGCCTCGCCCTCGGTTAAACTTTCTCCCCATTGCTCAACATTGCGGGCAAGGACAGCGGCTGGTGGGGAATCAGGGCACGGCGGGGGAAGGAAATGCCCGGAACGATCAAAGGCCAAGCTGGAAGGGGCACCTCGTCCTCTGCTCGCTAGGTGATGGAGACTGAGTCTAACAACATCTTTTTTTCCCCTGTTCATGTTGCATTAAGTAAAATGAAAAAGAGTTTCTACATGAAAATTGCCCAAGTCCATTGCCAAAAAATGTTGGCAAAGAATCCTTGAAATATATACCTATTTCCCTCATCGATGTTTCTAATAATAAATCTGTATGAAAATCAAGGAGTCTTCTGCAATCCTCTGGTTTAGTTCTCTAACAAATTGCCTAGCTGAGCCCCGGGTGCATCATCAGAGCAATGACTGGGTCTCGTGTTCTCCCGTTCGTGTTTCACGTTGGTTTCCAGAAATGTCTCTGCTTCCCTGCCTCACTGAGCTTGAACAGATTTCAGCTCCTTGTGATGTGGTGTTTTCCTGGGATGTAGGGAAAAAGCAGAGAGTCCTCTGAGCATCGGGCTCATTCACCTGGTATCACAGTGCACGTCTGTCGCTCCACATGTCCCTGGTCCTTCTATATCCTCGTTTTTTCCAATGGAAGTGGCAGAAGAGCATGTTCAGGTGGGTGCTATAGGCTGTACAGGCCATAATTTTTTGGGGTGCATATGTATAATTCCAAAACCAATGATTTTTTGGTGAACGGTGCTATTAATGTGTCACTGCTCAAGACCAGCAATAGTCCTGGGTGCAGAGCTCGGCCCCAGCTCGTGTCTGTGTCATTAGGCTGCAGAAGGAGGGTCTGCCGTGCCCTGGCCGGGTGCCCAATCCCTTGGGAAGATCCTCCGTGGGCAGGAGTCACGTTCTGGGGAGAATGAGGTGAGCCGGGAGGTGTTGGGATGGTTCCTGCGCGTGGCTGTGTGTCCCCGAGCTCACCGGCCGTACCCCACGTCACCGGTGGGACGAGGCCAGCAAGGAAGCATCAGTTGCAGCAGCAGGTGAACAACAAGGAACAAGTTAATTCCAAAGTTAATTCAGCGCTCGCTTCCCCCTTTTCCCCAGTTCCGTGCACCTCCTCAGCGGAGGCCTTGCCTAAGCGGATTGCGTTTCACATTTAATACGCATAATTACATCTTGCCGAGCAGTTCATTAATGGATCTATAATCACAGAGTATCGCTGGTACACGCACAGCACGGCGGGTGGGTCGCGCTGCAGCTGCCGCAGATGGACCGATACCCAGGAGCGTCGCCCGCCGGCGTCTCCCAGCGTCTGCCCCGCGTCCGCACCGCGTTGGCACCGCGCGGGGTCCCCCGCGGGCGCCGAGGATCCGCTACGCGGCCCCGGCTCCGGCCGAGGACAGCAGATACCCACGCACACGATGCTGCGGCCGGGTTTTCCCAGCAGAGACGCTCATTTCCCAGTCTCCCCTCGGTCTAGGTGGGAACGGAATAGAACGGGAGGAACGTCCCGGGACCTGTCGCCTTATTGCGTGTTTAGAGCCAGCAAAGGGCCCCGCGGTTACGGGCGGGCCGCGTGCCGGGTCCCATCCCAGCTATCCCGTCTCTGCACCGGATCCGCACTATGAGCGATAACTGCGCATCGACCGACCTGCAATTACTGCTTAATTACTCGAGGATCTCCAAAGGCGCCTGGCATTTCGGGAGGAGTTCCTTGAAGCTGCTACTAGTCTCAGTTTAATTAAGACATTATGCAACATCAATATATTGATATATATCAATATAGAATTAATATATATATTTATATATATATCAATATATAATTAATATATATCAATATATTGACCTATATCACATCACTTTTTTTTTTTCAATCTGTGTTTCCAATCTGGGGTTTTTTTCCAATCTCTGTCCCTTCGGATTCGGCATCGCTGAGGGGACCTTTTTAAGCCGTTCTTATAGCACTTACGTCCGTCTCCGCTACAGCCCAGTCCCGAAGAGGAGGGGGCGCCTCTTTCCCCGTCTCACCCCGAGTTAACTGCGTTAAAACTTCCCGCAGAATATTTCCTGTATTAAAAGGAAACATATATGTATTTTAAAGAAGATATGGGGGGGGAAAAGAGGGTATTGGAGGAGCCGTGGGGGGCGCGTGGGGACGAGCCCGGGGAGAGCAGAGGCGCCCCTTGCCTGGAGCGCTGTGGGGAGGAGGAGGAGGAGGATGGGGAGGAGTTGGAGGAAGGGGGTCCCGCGGGCGCCGGGCCCGGGGCAGGTGCGGGGGCGGCGGCGCCGGCGCGGGCGGAAGCGGCGCAGACGGGGCCGGGGCGCCGCGCTCCCCTCGGCCGCCCCCTCGGGGGGCGGCGCGGCGCATGCGCGGCGGCGGCGGCGGAGTTGTGAATGGTGCGGCTGTTGGGGCCGGAGTTTGCGAGGCGGGAGGAAGTCGGCGGCGGCAGCGGCGCGGGCGGGCAGGGGGGGGTCTCACAAAGGGCGAGGCGAGCCGCGACCACCATGCCGCGGGTGGTCCCCGACCAGCGGAGCAAGTTCGAGAACGAGGAGTTCTTCAGGAAGCTGAGCCGCGAGTGCGAGGTGAGGCGGCGGCGGGGCCGGGCACGGCGGGACGGGCGCAGTCTGTGCGCGCCGCTGCGCCCTTATCGCGCCCGCCGGGCCCGCCTTGATTGCGCGCCGCTCCCCCGCAGATCAAGTACACGGGCTTCAGGGACCGGCCGCACGAGGAGAGGCAGGCCCGCTTCCAGAACGCCTGCCGCGACGGCCGCTCCGAGATCGTAAGTGCCTCGGCCCCAAAGGGCGCTCGAATCACCCCAAAGTTGCCCTGGGGGGAGGCGGGCATCGAACCCGCGGCCGGGCCCTGCCGCATGACGCTGCCCGGCGCGGCCCGGGCGCCGCTCGCGGGTTTCGCTTTTGCCCCCCAAAACTGCAGGACCCCCCTCGCCGCGGCCGTGTCACCGGCCCCATGGCCCCAAAACGCTCCGGAGAGCCGGAAAACTGCCCCGAAAGTGACTTTTTTTCCCCCCCTTTCCTTTTCCCTCCCGCCCCTGAGATCTGCGCCGGGCGAGCGCGCGGCGCCCTGGCCGGCAGGGCTGAGAAGCGCGCGCAGGGAGGGAAGCGGCGCCCGTTTGGGGCGAGAAAAAGCCTTTTCGGGTGCTCGGGGCGAGCCGCGTCCTTCAGTTTTCCTTTTTTCCCCCCCTTGTTTTTCGTGGGGTGGAAGTAGTGGCTTTTGAGGAGCGGCGTTGCGCCGAACGCAGCGCCGCGAAACCCTCCTGCACGCTGCTTTTAATGTGCGCTGAAACTACTGCTTTGGAGACCTGGCTTTAAAAGCTGGGAGCGCAGCCCTGTGTTTCCTCATTCATTAATGTCAGTTACAGCCTTCCCCCCCCTTCCTTTTTTCTTTTTTTTTTTTTTTTTTTTTTTTTTTTTTTTTTTTTTTTTTCCTGAATCAGAAATTAAAGTTAAATATGGCTCGGAGTAGTCAAGAAGCGACTGGTTATTTCCTGGTTTGATTTGTGCCCGGTTCCTTGTGCGAGATCGGTATCTGGCAGCGCTGCTCTTGGGGATCTGCTCTTAACTCCTTCTTAGGTGCCTTCAGCTCAGGATGATCCCTGCTTCTCCCGAGAGCTTTCCGAGGAGCCGGCAGCTCTGTGTGGTGACACTGCCTCTGTAGCCTTAATTTCGCTCCTTGTCTTTTAAAACCTTCTTTTTTTTTTTTTTCCACCTAATGCATCTCCTCCCTTTAAAAAAAAGTCACCAGGGAAACAATGGGTAGGTAAAGAAAACTGGATTTGCTTTCATTTTGAGTTCCTGAACAGGTGAAAGTGCAAAATGTACTTGAGCCCTTCCCTTTTGATATAATAAAGAAAGAAAAAATCGGCTTGCTTTGCAATTAGCTTGTTAGGTGCAGCTCATACATGCATTTCTGTACGTGGGGAATCGCTGCAGATCCACACGTGTACTTCTAAGCTGGCCCCATCAGAACTGCATCCCGTGGGGCAGCTGCTGGTGATGGCTGTTCTGCCTTTTTTTCCCCCTTTTGCTTAATTACGAAGCCACCTCCCAATTTGTTAACCTGAAACATCTGGTTTTGTTCTGCAAACAGGGCATTATTTAGAAATGCAGTGTGCACAGTGACTGATGTTAAAAATTGAGCCATCTTACCTTTTTTTTTGGTCTCAAATATAGAGATAAAGCATTTATTCTTTTATTTTTCCAGGGGGGCCTTTGCAATTGACTTTACATATTTTAAGCATTCCCTCTTCCCCCCCCCCAAAAATGGCCGCAGGGGGAGCGGGGCCAGGGGCGCGCC
>PTEX01000072.1:2488437-2847493 GCA_003342815.1 Eudromia elegans | reverse complement strand
AAAAAAAAAAAAAAAAAAAAAAAAAAGGAAAGAAAATGGCTTTAAGAATTTAGTTGTAGAGCTTGCAATAGATTGGTTACCTTTATCAAGTAACTTGCTGGAGTGAGAAAAATAGTTAACAGCGAAGTACTAAATGAGCTTAGTATTTCTTTTGTAGTAAACTGCTTTGATAACCTGGAAATAATGTTCCGTGTTAAGTTTGTTTTGAGAGGCTTTATCACCGTGTACTTGGTTGGAAGGCACTTATTGTGTTTACGGTGCCTACGTGTAGGTCAAGACACCCTTGTGTGGCTGATAAGGGTTTTTGCTAAATTTGAGCATTTATGATAGTGCTTCTAGCTCTTCTTTAAAAGATTATGGGTGGCAAAATATAATCTTCTCAGTTTCAAGCTTAAGACCAGCATGGTCCTGTTTTGTGCTTGCTATTTTTTTCCCCCCGTTTTTTAACTTAAAATTCTCGGTTCTAGTGCAGTCCTATGTTATTACCAGCAAGGTAGTCCTTGGGTTTTTCAGTACTGGCCGATGGTTTGATTTAGGCAGAGCGTGGGGGAGTTCAAATGGTGCTTTTATCTTTTTTTAAAGAGAGGAGATGCACTTCAAAAACCCAGAGAATATAAATACCTCCATAGCTTCCGAATAGCCCGTGGTCTGAGTGCTGGTTACACGATTCTGGGAGGATGTAGGAATTTGTGTACATTCATCCTCCTGTTTTTCCCCTCTGTGCAGGAATTCAGAGATTTTGGAGGGGATTGGGTGCTTAATTTCCCTGAAAGGGAGTTTATTACTTACGGTCTGGGGTCCTTGCGCCTGCAGAGACTTTAGTGGTCTGGAAGGCTGCAGATATCAGTGGGTTTATACCCCAAAATCTCGCTCCTTGGTGTGGGTGGTTTTAAGCATGTAAAGGGAATAGTCTAAAACACTCTTGCTAAAGATACTTTGAGATGGGAAGGTGCTTTTTGAAGGTGCAAAGTGGTGACCAGATGAGTCAAAAAATATTTAGCGGTAGGGTTAGTTTTATTGCTTAAATAGAACCACTCAAAAAACCAAATAAAATACAAGCCGGGCAAATAACCTGGTAACTGATGGGCTGTAGCCCTTGCTGATTTATGCTTCCCCATTTGTGCAAATGTGTCCCTGATGAAGCTTCTGTTAACGTGGCTTGAAATATTTATCTTTAGAGCACTGCGTTGAGACAAATGCTAACATACCAATACAATCCTCTCAGCGCTGGGACGACTGATCTGTCAATTTTAATGGCATTGCCCATGTGCTTAATGGGAGAGGCTTTCTTAGAAACCGCTCTTAGAGCCCGGAGTGGAACCTGATTGCGGAGGATTTGTCTCCCTTTAAATAAAGATAATTTAGCGAGGCACTTCTGCTTTCGGAATGGGAGGAATTAGTCCTGTGACAACGTTGCAGTAGCGTGACCGGAACTAAGTGACATGTAGAGCTGTTGTGTCACGGAGAGCGTCGGGGTGATATTTATACCGCGAAGCTGCCGAGCCGGGGCTGGCTTGGCAGGAGCTCCCTCGTCAGAAAATTCCAGCTGTGAGAGGGGTGTTTATGCACCTTTCTAGGACAGCTCAGTTCTGGATTGATGACCGCTTCGGTCTAAGCGATCACGGTAATCAATCCAACTATTTGATTGCAACAAATTAGGTTTGGCGCGGAGATTTTTGAGTAGAGCTCCATCCTGGCAGCACAGGGTACGCTGGAGTGTAGCATAGATCAGAAATGCTGTGAATCTACCACATTCTGCCTTGAAATATTCCTCCTTTTTAATTTAACCCTTAGAAACTGACATTCCTTCCAGCTTTGAGTTCTTGAGGTGTGCGGATAAGCACAGAGGGCTTATGCGGAAAACTTGGTCTGGGATTGGAGACACCAGCAAATTATTTAGCTGAAAACCACATGCACTTTTTCCAATAGGCTTAAATCGGTCCCCTGAACAGTTTCCCAAAGGGGGTAGCTACAGGAGTCGCTGTTCCTACCTGTTCTCACCGACACTGTTTCTCTGGTGTCTAATGTGGCACCAGGATCACGCTGCAGCGTCTAACATATGGCACGTGGGGCAGTTCTTGGATCCTTGTTTGCCTCCAGCCAGTGAGATGGGAATAAATGTGCTGCTGTGCAGATAAGTGTTTCCCTAGGCATAGGTAGAGTATGGAAAGTTGCCCCTAGTAACAGCTGTCGGGAGTTCACTTTTCCCTCGGAGATACTTCCAGGGAAATAGAAGCTCTTTGGAAAGCACGAGCGGTTTTCAGTGCTTCAGATACTAAGTTGGTAGAGGGTATCCAGGCAGGATCGAAATGACAGATCCTAATGTCAGCAAAACTGATTTGAAAGAAGTATCGATTCCGTGTTGTATTTTATATCCGAAGCAGCCAATGGCGAATGTTGTCAAAATGGAATCAGATGTTTGTAACTTAATACTTAAGAAAAATGATGAGTGCATGTTTCTGACTTTAAGCATTCTCCATGCTGCCTAGCTTAAGACATAAACTGATGTAAAAATAAATGACTGCCTGCATAATTTATGTAATGTCTTGCTCCCTGATCCTGTTTGTATTGATTTTTCTAAAAGGCTTTTGTGGCCACAGGAACCAATCTGTCTCTCCAGTTTTTTCCGGCCAGCTGGCAGGGGGAGCAGCGACAGACACCGACCCGGGAGTATGTCGACTTTGAAAGAGAAGGAGGCAAGGTAAGAAGGAAGTTGTTGCACCTGGAAAATGCCCCTTGCGCTTCTGGTCCTAGTGCTATGCACTGCACCTATGGTGTGAAATGGTATTTACCGTGTCGGTCGTGTACGGTTGAACGAGTACAATAACCTCTCGTCTCGCTTTGTTGTAAAGCACGTTAATATTCGTGGCCTGTTCTGTTATTTTCAGAACAGAGCCTGATTTCTGTCATCTGATAAAGCTTTGGGGGAGCGATTGAAATTGCATTAGTGTTTGTGTGAATGTTTCCAGAATGGTGCAGGAATCAGACCTTGACCGACAATTTGTTGCACCGACAGAAACCTGCATCCTCAACAGGCTGCTACTATGGGCATTAGTTTGTTAGTGGGTACAGTAAATGCTCAATTTGCTCTTCAGCACAACAAGACCCTCTCGTTTAGGTTTTAATTTTTTAAAACAGTTTCATTGTGAAAATCTAGAAAATAAGCCTTGCTTTCAAAACTAAAGTCAGAAACCTTGCCTGATCTCATCAGAATAAAGTTACTGGAGCTGCTTAGGAATGGTTTTATCTTACCAAGGGAGGCCATACCTTTAAAAATGGGGATGCTGTGTTCTGTCTAAGCTATTTGGACGCCTTGGGACTGCTCCAGTAATGACTGAAGTCAGTAGTAGTCTTTCTGCTGACCTCAGTAGTTTGGGCCCAGGATTTAAGCCGCTTTAGCTTTTCTGTTATGTTTCAAACTAACTTTTTTCTTTTTCTCTTTTTTTTTTTTCTTTGGTGGGGAGGTGCATATTTTAATAGACTTCAACTCTTGCTTCTGCCCATTCTGGTAATAAGTAAAAACTAACACTAAATTAATATTCTTCCAGTAAAAGACTGGAGGAAATATTTGAAACGCACTCCATTTTAGTGGCATATTGGGTCCTTTAAATGCTTTTAGGTGGCAGATAAATATTTCCTGCAGTAGGAATGCCTGACAGGAAGAAGAAAAAAATACCTGAGGGGCAGATAGGGTGTTTGGAATTCAAGTTAATGAGCTTTTTTGGAAAAAATTATTTTCCATCTAGCCCTGTGAGGCTTGCCAAAGGTTGACGAATTGGGGGCGAAGGAGCAGAGTTGGCTCTGCTGGGTACTGACTGCTTTGCTAAGGAAGCCGAATTGAACCTGGCTCTTGCTGAAAAATATTGATTCTGGCTCACAATTGAAAGAGGAATTTTTCTTGCAACATGCAGGAGGACTGTAGCCTCTCTTCTTGCCAGTTCGAAAATAATTTTATTTACTTTCATGATATATATATTTTTTTTTAGCTTTGTTTTCTCTGAACGAGTTCCTCAAAGCACCGAGCTATTCCATCCATTTTCTCCAGCCGCCTCAATCACGTAGGAACCTGGGTGCTGTGCATTAAAATAGAACCTGACTCTCATTACTCGCCCGCCACTCCCTGTTTTATGTGTGTTTACAGTAAATTTGAGACTGCTTCGGCTGGATCCCAGGGAACGCTCCGGCTGCTAAAAGGGAACAGCGTGAAACTCCCGATGGGAGCAGCGCAAACACTCGGTGCTCATCCAGCTTCACCACCCTAAACCCCGTGCACGCGTGGGCTGCTGCTTCAGCTTGCACCAAATAAACCCCTCCCGAAACTTAGAGCGGAGAAGCGAGCAGGGTGGGAGCCGTTCTCACCTTACCAACCAACAGTTGCATTTCTTTTATCGCTTGCACGGCCCGGGATTTTTTGCGCTCGCTGGATTTTCCGGCTTGGTTCCATTAGGAATCTCTTTCATAGGCTGCAGCAGCCTCTGAACTCAGCACCATGTGATTTTATTTTTTTTTTTTTTGGTAGCTCTGTGCAACGTTGTTTTATGAGCCTTGATTCTTGGGGCAGTGCATAACGTGTGTTTGTTCATCACTGGATGCCAGCCAGCAAGGCATGTTTTTAATTATATGAATAAAAAAAGGCTTTGGGGGGAGCTGTCAGTTAATTATTATTTTAGGCACCAGTTTGAGATCTAGAACGTAGATAAAGTTACCAACACTGGAATATTTTTATTCTGGAATTCTGCTGAAGTGTTTGACTAAGCAAGCCGTGGCCCAAAATAGTTTATCCAGAGTTTAAGTGTGTCCCTATTGTGCCTAAGCAGTTTTGTATATAGATTTACAAGATTATCGGTGCAACACTGCTTCTTGGTGGCTGCATTTTGGAGAGAGAAAAACCCTCGCACGTGAGATCCTGGACTCCGTGAGCGAAGGTGAATGTCCACTTCGTGGGCTCATTTTATTAGTCCTGGTATTTCTCAAGCGAGGGATTTTTCCTGGGCTTCGCTTGCCGTTAGATTTTGTGCGTCTGATGTTCACAGCGGGTGGGTTGTGGGCCTCTAGTGAGCACCCTGTCTTCAGTAGTTCAAGAACTGGGCGGCTAATTTTGAGCTTAGAAGATGAGTAGGAAAATTGCGTTAAATTTGACATTTTTTTAAGATGGTTTTAACAACATTGTGCTGTCTTTGACATGTGGACAATTTGCATCCTTTAACTATGTAATTGAGCAATTTTGCAGGTTTGCTTTAATAAAAATATAAACTTCTGGGAGGGGGAGAAAAAAGAAAAGGCTCCCTAGGTCCTAGAAATGGTAGAACGTGTTTTTTCACTGTGATATTGTCAGGCAGTTGCAGGGGGCTCAATTCCGGGTTTGTTGTGTTTCCAGGTCTCTTTAGAATGCCAAGGTTGCTTAATCCTGTTGGTTGTCAACTTGTATCCAGTCCTATTTAAAAAAAAAATAAAATAAAATGATAAAACTGTGGAGAAATTCGGAGACAAGCCCTGCAGAGAGCATTCTGCTGCCTGAAATCTCCCATCATCTCCCCCTGGAGTGAACTGCAGGGTTTTAGTTCTTGCTTCTCTGGTATCTTTAGTTACTGAGGCAGCTCTTGTTGTGCTTGGGTGAAGTTCCTTCATTTTTTGCTTCGGGCACTCGTTTGCACAGGAGGGGACAGATTTCCTTTCGCTCTTCTAAAAAAAAAAAAAAAATTTTATTGCAATTCCCCTCTTTTAAGAACAATATGATCAGCTGCCCTCGCATTGTGCATTTTGTATACCTTTCTCTGCAGGATAAAACGTCCCTGTCCTTTGTTTCTTCACGGTGTTTGTGTCCCTGTAGCCTTCCTTACCCGAAAGCATTCCGCTTCTTGGCATCCCTTTCTCGCCGTTTCAGCACCTTGACCCGTCGCCGCACACGGGGCCCCGCGCGAGATTATTTTCCTCGCCCTCCCCTTCCTGATCCTATTCTTCATCTTGCTTCTGATGCGACTCCGCTTCCTGCCTGCTGTTCGGCAGCCGCCGCTTGTAAAGCGGCGTCTTCAGCGCGGCCTCCGTTCGCTGGGAGATGCTCCAGCCGCCAGGATTCCACAAGAAAGCCCCTCGCATGGAGCGTAAATGGATCCCGAGCGTCTGGGAGGCCACATGTGTGCCGTGGCCGGGGCTTCTGCTCGCTGCGTTAAACCATTAACTTTGTTCCAGCCTCGAGCAGCGGGATGCGTTTTAAAGGAATTCTGGGCTCTGTTTGTCTTCCTCTGAAGGTGCTGGGGCTTCTCCTCGTGGGCTGGTTTTCCTGTAACAACTGGGAGACTTGGCTGTAAGCAGATGATGGTAAATACTCAAAAGCATATGAAAAAAACCCATCACAGTGTAAAGGCTACAGCAGTTTAAGAAAAAGGCAGTGAGAAACAAAAGTTAAATTTAAAATCCTTTCAACAGAGCTGGTTTTACTTTAAGACACTTTTTTCTTCTCACCAGAATTAAGTGGGCAGCTTGATAACCAAGACAGCTTTTTCTTTCCTGACTTTGGTGATAAACAGCCCTATATTGTTGGGATAGCTGTGTTGGTGGCTCTGATTTCTGAGCAGATGTGCAGCCAGACACCTCAGCGTTCGTTTGGAAAGTGAAGACTTTAACAGAAATATCCTAATACCTGTGCAAGCCTGTGTTGAACCGGAGTCTTTACTCTGGTTCACATTAGTACTTGAAGAATTCAGTGGAAAGTCTTTAATTCATACAAGTAAAGTTGGATTAGCAGCTTCCTTGTTCAGTTGGTTTTTTTTCCTCCACTCTTTTGAACAAAAAAGGATGTCTGGGAAACTGTTTTACAGTTTCAGCTCTCGTTTATCTCCCCTGTAGTGCTCGGGAGCTGTGGTATTTAAGTTCCTGTCTTCTCAGTCTGGTGGTGTTTACGGTTAATGTATAGAGATTGCATTGTCACATCTGAAATGTTCCCTTGCTTAGCAGAGTTCCTGGCATGCGTACCCTGGACCAAAGTGGTTTGGCCTTAATTTCTTGTCTAGGTCTGTGGGAGAGGGTGCCCGATGCTATTTATTTAGGAAAAATGTGTGCTAGAGCCATGCTGTTAATCAAAGATTGTGTTGTATGTGCCACCACACAGAGTAAGCTCAGCCCGAAGGTGCATGTGGTCATCGCTTTATCTGTGCATATAATCTAATAGTTGAGGTGGTAGCAGTCCTCAAGACTTCGTCCTTTAATTTATCTGTGGTAATTTCATGCTCTTTCAAATTATCGTGAGGATCTCGGTTTGAGATCCTTCGGGAGATACTTAGTGCCATGACCCGAGAAGTTGGGTGTCACCTGGTGGAGTTTGCACATAGGGAGGATACATGGGCCTATAAAGTGCAATATAGGTGAAAACCTGGCAAACACCAACCTTTAAGGGGGCTCTTCATTGCCTTTCCCATGTCTGCTCATGTGTATGGGCATCTGAGGAGGACGTTGGTGTTGCTGGTCTGCCCTGCCCATAAACTGTTCCTCTTGCAGAGTCATCCTGTTGCTTCTCCAGGCAAAGCTCATGAGGCCAAGAGTCGTTGTGGAGCTCTGCAGGCTGCTTTTTAGGTTAGTCCTTTAATCCACTGGTGAATTAGGAAAACAATGTTTTGGCGGCAGGTTTTTTATTCAGTTCTCCCTCTTCGTGCTAGCTGAACGATGCGTGTTTTCTCTCTGGGTTTATTCTCAGTTTCCTTCAGGAATGCAGAACTGGCGAGATGTGACTGGCGCCTGTCTGCACTTCGATGCTTTAATTTATTTGTTTGTTTTGAGAACCCTTTTTTTTTTTTTTTTTTTCCCCTAGGCTGCCTTGGAAATCTTTGGTGTCAATATCTGCTGCTCTTGGTCTGGCCGTGCCGCTTCAGCTCGACTGTTCAGCTCCCCATAATGACCCACAACCCAAAAATGTTGTGGTAACAGTAAAATGCAGCTGGTGGTCAGCGCAGGGACATCAGCTGCTTAACTGTGCGTGTGCCCAGGCCCCTGGAGGGGCTTTTGCCTGTTGCACTTCTGCCATTTCTGTGTCTTTCTCTTCCTGAAAGCTTAAAAATATATCAGCCTTTAATTTGAGAGGTGCATGGCAGGGATCCTGCAAAGGCAGAGAGGGAGTTTCCAGCCAGGCATCTGCCTGATGGGAGGAAAAGAGTAGGTTCCAATGGATGCTCGTGACTAGGTGGTTGTTGTATTTGTGCTTAAGAATCTCTTTTTTTTCCCCCCTTTCAGCAGATCTGTTGTTTTTCTTTTTCCCCAGATATCACTTCCTTGTTTATGGCCCTCTACAAAGTACAGATACCCTCTCTCCTTGTTTTGTCTGGGTGCTTGGAGGCTGGTATTCGTTGTGACCAGCTCCTGAGCAGAGGAAAGCAGCTTAATAGCAACTCACTCCGGAGCTGAATAGTCGCAGCACATCTTTGCTTACTCATTTTCCAGGAGCGCCGGGAAGTGCCCGGATCCGTCCGGTTTACGTCCCGTTAGCAGCCAGGAGCTCGCTCTTTGCCGGAGAAGCCTCTCGAGCTCCGTGGGTGCGCGTTGTCCCATGCTGGCCGGCAGCCAGGGGCTGTGGCGGGGGCAGTTGTTGCTGCAGAGTGATTTATCGCCGGGTGCCCTCCCGCACGAGAGCGTGAGTCACCCCAGGCATCTCGTGTGACAAATACCCACAGCCTCTTCCCCTTGGTCCCCCCGCTCCTCCCAGCGCTCGCGTTGCCGCACGCAGCCGCCGTGCTGGTTTGAAACGGGCTTTGTGAGCGATGCTCGTGGTATTTCCCTGCTATTTGTGTGATGCCTACCTGTCAGCCCTCCCTGCAGCGCCTGAATGCCTCAGTCCTGCCGTCCGGACGCCTGTTTTGGATTATCTTTTATTACATGTTGTAGGAGCAGTTATTCGGTCACATTTTATGCATTACCCCGAGCTGCTTTTTCCAGTGGTCTGAAGGCATCCATTACGGTTGTATAGACAAGACTTCCCTTTTGCTAATACCAGCCTCCTAAAGTTTGTCAGAAGAGGAACAAAACCAGAACACGTTAGTTAAATTTTACATTTGGGAGCCAGCTCTACGTAAGGACAGATGAGTGTTGTGCGGATGAAAGCGATGCTCAAGATCCCTGCAGCAGAGATGCTGGAAGAAATCCAGACATTTGGGTTGTTGAGTCTTTTGTTTGCCTATCAGTCTCTTACTTACTAAGCAAAGCTGTTAACATTATGCTTCTCTGTTCCTCTTATGAATGAGAATAGTCAGAGTGTTGCTATTGAGAATGAGTCTGCTGCTTTGTGCAAGTCACTTAATACATGGTATTTTCCAAAAGTCTTCAGTGAGAGAGAAGTCTAAATGTTTGCTGCAGGAAACTTGTTTTTCAGAAAGTTACTGAAATGTTTCTTCAGGCTTTATTGTCCAAAGTGCAAGTAACAAAATAAGATAATTGGCTTGCATAATTGCATATTCGATGCTTTAACAAGCTGGTCTGGCACGTAGATTGTGACAATAATACGGAAAAAATGAGGACTTCTGTCTTGCAGACCAGCACTATTCCAAGTGCATGCGAGTGGTAGTGAAAGGACCGTCTTTGAGCAATAGTTGATGCTGCACGTCGAAGCAAGGTGTATTGTGTTTCATTCATGTCTAGACTTGTACACAGGATCCTAGTCTCGGCTCCTTGGGGAGGCTGTGTAGAGCTCGGGCTCGGTTTTGGTGTTTCAGATCCTTTAAGAGTGTCAGGCTGCAGCTCTCGAGGGGAGGGAGGTCTGGGTGTGCAACCTGTTGTGCCCATTCGTCTCGGCTTAGATGAAGATGATTAAAACCTATGGAAGGGGGTGGAAGTTAATGAACCCGACATGAGGTTTACAGTAAAGGTCATTCCATTTCAGTTTTCCAATGAAATGGAATGGCTAAGGGCAAAGGGGTTTCCCATGCAGGCTCAGGTGGCTTTTTGGACTGAACTCTAGGGAGGAAAACAGCTCTGTGATATTGATAGGGACGTGGGTCTCCTGATGAAGTATCTCCTGCCAAGAAGGAGTGAGTATCATTTGACAAAACATATTGGCAGTGACCAGGAGAAATTCTTGGCTTCTTTTTGTCCAAAGCATTTGTTCTTTTTTTAAAAAAGTCTTTGGTAGAGGAAATATAGGCAAAATGCTACAACTGTAGTGCTGCATTTTTTCTTATGTAGTGGAGTGCCTTGGGGTTTCTGCATAAGGCTTTAATGCTGCTCTGATTTTGGAGGACCAGCTTCTCTATTCAGATAGAGGCACGGTGGGCCGTGAACCTGACTCCAGATGACTTGAGGGGTTCGAATACATGATGCTCTTGTGCAGTTACATGTCCTGGTAGCCTAATGAGTTTTCATTGAGGAAAACACCAGGATTGTAGTTACAGTGTACCAGAAACCTGCTGTTTTCGATTGCTTCTCAGAGTATTTCAGACTGGTGGAACGCATAGGATGGTATTTCTTGACCAAAGCATGCAGAGGAGCAGTGTGGAATTTTTTTTTTTTTTTTGTCCTTTTCTGATTATCTGGAACTTGAGACGTGGGTTTTTAAGGAAGTAAAGCTCTTATCAGCTATGATGGTTTTTTCTTATTTTTAACTTCAAGAACATGAATCATTAGGTGGTTTGAATGGGGTAAAATACATGGTGCATAAGGGTTGGAGTTAAAATCCCTTCTCCCTCGCACTGTGGAGCACACAGAGCTGGTTCTGTCTCTCCCCTGCTTTGGAAGAATTCTAGTCACGTTGTGCCTAACGAAAACTGAAAATGTCTATTATGTTATAGCTGACCTTTGTATACTTTTCAGGATTTGGCTGTTTGGAGAACTCGATACTAAAAATAGGTCTGAAAGTGCTACTTTCTGTTAAAGCAGATTTCTGGGCGTTGTTGCGCTGCCAAAGCTGATAGTCTTTCTACAGAATAATTATGACACCATAAAATTTTATTGGGTGATGAAAACTAAGGAGTTGTTATGGTACACAAAAAAAAATATAGATAACTTGCATTAATTTGAGGCTCAGTGCAGCGTGACTGGTTGAGTTCACGTTCATGCATTAGTTCTTCACGGCGCTGTTTACCATATGTGCCTAATTTCAGTGGAAGAACCTGGTGCAGCTGGGTTGGAAGCTAATCAGAATCAAAGGGGCTTTGCTCATCCTCTTGCGTCTGTAGCATCCCCTTCTCCGTTCCTCTTCCTCCATCAAATTCTGCGCCTGTTTTGTGTCCTCTGGAAACGTGGACCGTTTTTCAAGGCAGTTTTCTGGGGAAGAGAAGCGGTTCAGGTAGCAAAGGAGCTGCTGTTGCCACTGTTGCGTGTTGGTCCTTTGGGTGGCTTCAGCAGAAAAGCCAAGAAATTCAAGTGCTGTGGGTCCCGTGGCTCCTTCAGAACAATTTGGGAGGATGATGACCAAAAAAACCAAAGCAAAAAACCCCGCCCAGCACACAAGAAGGTCTGTGTCTGTTCTGTCAAATACCCTGTTTTTTCCTCACTTAGTCAGTTTGAGTTAATAAGAAACAGGGTAGTCTCCCTTACTTCTTCGTGTTCAAGTGCAGATAGTCCCACCAAGACTAACTTTCTTTGTGGGTTTGCCAGTTCTTCTGTTGGTTCATTTTTATTTTTAAAGAGGAGGACATCTGGTCTGCTTTTATGCCTTTTTTTCCCTTTTTTTCCTGCTTTTCTCAGGCCTGGTTTAAGGGAGTTTGTGGAGTGGGGGGGTTCTCCAGTTGTTCCAGACTTGAATTCTGCCCAAGTGGCTGTGAAAGCACTCAGGGACATAACAGCAGAAGGGCAAAGAGGTGCCTTTCCTTTCCGTGGTCTTATTCCTGATTTCGGAATGGCTTTTATGGGTTGCTTGTCAATATTGTCAGTATTGAGCATTTTTGTGGCATTATGCCCTTAAATCTTCAGTTTAAAAATACAGGTTTAGCAGACTATTTAGAAGCAGGAGGAGGAAAAACGATGCTCATTCCGCAGCAGGAGAGTTACCTAATTCGGGACAGATTTGCTGCTTTCTCCCCTGCCTGCCTGTGTTGCATCCCCTTTGCAAAGGGCGCCGTGGGCACCATCCGCGGGTGGCTCCCGAGCTGCATCCCCTGCTTGGCTCGTGGGCGGCCGCTTCTTGGTCCCCTGAAGGGCTGAGGGTCCCCCAGGAGCCTCCTCGCCGTAGGACCAAATGCGACTGCGGTTGTGACGACGTCGTCGTTGTTGTTGTTGTTGTTATTGTGTGCTCTGTTCTGCACCCAGCAGCACGGAATAATTTCCAGTAATTCGGTGCTCGTGTGTGTCCCAGCGCCGCCTGTCAGACCCGGTTGCCGGGCCCATTTACAAGACCTGCAGAGGCGAAAGGGCAGCGTGCTGGTCGATTTAATTCCTCTTCTGATCCTGTGCTTTATAGGTTACGGTTTTGCTCTTTATTTGCGCTCCAGGAGCATGCTGTAAATCAAACCTCTCTTTCCAAGCCATCTTTAAAATAATCAGTTGCAATTTCTTTCCTACCCCAGTTTTCTGAAAGAAGAGCCGATTTCCCCACTGATTTTGAAATTTCTGTCCGAAATATATTCCATATGGCAGAAAACAGTGCCGTGTTACTTGGCCGCAGGTAAGCAGTTATTTGCTGCTGGTCTGCGTGGTTATTGCAGCCCAGCAGCAGTTGCCTCCTAAGACCTTTCTGCAACACTGTCATTTTCAATTGTAGCGGGTAAAAAAGCGGGGCTGTTCTGGATGCCTTTTGGCAGAGACTTAAAATCCGGCCATTTTCTCCTGTAGAATCTAGTACTAAAGAATGTAACGAACAAAAAATGCTCTTTAATGTATCATGGGGAAAACCCCGGAACGTATTTGCCTTTCAGATTATCCCCGCGTTCTGCTCCTTGCATTTTTGTTGACTCTCTTCCAACTGTGTGGTTGCTTTTTGTCTTTTGGGAGGCCTATGGGCTGAGCCTGAGCACGAGGCACGTGTTTTTGCATTGGGGGAGCGTGGGCTTCTTTGCAGTGACTTTGCAAAACCAAGCGGCCACCTGCCTGCTTTTTGCTCTGCATTTCTTTTTGGTGGCTTTGGTTGACTGCTGAGTCCAGCAGCTAAAATGTTTGTGAAAGATGAGCTGTGGGAGTTGTCTGCAGGTTTATTTACTCAAGTTGTTGTTTCTGTGCAGTAGTTCTAGATTTTTTTCCTCTGCAAACTTCAGAATGTAAGTACTGATTTTAAGGATTTTTATTCCCGTATTTTAAATGAGTTTAATAGAGGAGTCAAATGCTGTAGTCTTACCAGTTATTAATTGCATTTGTTTTGACATCCTTAGTGCTTCATACCTGCCTTTTTTTTAGTTAATTCAAAGCAATAACCTGCGTACTGTAATGAAGTGTTCATCTGCTTGTGAAAGGGAGCCCTAATTGCACAGCTAATTTAGCCAACATGGGAAAAATGAAAATCGTATATACGTATTTCTAAATGACTCGTTAATTCAGACTCTTTAACCTAGTGGGGAAAAAAAATCTGTTGCTTTTGATGTTTGGGGAAACCAAAACTGAAACGCTCAGCGGAGTTTCTCAGTGACGTGGAAAGCTTCGTGAGAGAAGTTTTGTTACGGATTTGGTGGGTTTTGCAAAGAAATTTTTACTGGGGCCCCTACAGGAATTTGGTTGCAAAAATGGATGGCTCTCCATTCAGTAATACATCCGAATTTTATTTATCCAGGAAGACTTTCCCCCAGCTTTACTCCTATTGGTAGTAAAGCCGGGTAAGCATGCTCAAGGCTTGGCCGGTGTGTTTGGGAGCAGCTCTCAGCCTTTGCTGTGAAGATTGCTTTTGGGAAGTGCGATCTGGGAGTTCACAGCAAGTGTTGTCTGAGAGGGCTCTTTTGTTCTCCTTTGTTTTCTGCTTCCCCGAAGGGAGATGCCAAGGAAATGCTCTCCCTTGGTGTCCAAAGGCTTCCCTCTGTAGTTAGGGAGCTGAGGAAGGTGGTTGGGTTGTAGTGAGCTGGAGTGGAACTTGCTGCGGAACCGCCTCGAGACTTCTCCTCGTTGGGAAATTCCTGAGGCTAATATACGAGTTGCATCTTGATCCCATTGGTTATTTGCATATGTAAATAGACATAGATCAACTCCTGGGTTTTCGTGGGAGGTGGGGGGAAGCATTTACCAAGCTAAAACCTTGCTTGAAGACCCAGTTCCTGAATTTGACAGGCACTGTAGTTGGATAAAGCTCAGACTAAACTGAAGACCTCGCAGAAATTAATTCATATCTGCAAATTCTCCAGTTCACTTTAGGTTTTGAGTGACACTCAGTAAGTTCCAATGCATGGGATTCATACAAGCAAGGGATATATAGCTCTTCAGGGGGGGAAGAAAAACACTGAGATTAAAGATTTTAAGCAACAATTTTAGTTGTTTATGTAGAGCAGAGCTTTTCAAATAATAGTTAAATTTGTTAGCTGTGTGCTCAGCTATTTTTGTTTTACTTGTTGCTATTAAAACTTTAGTACAGGCTGTTAGCAATCCATGGGATATTTTGTAATTCAGCAAATTCTTTTCTTCATGTTAATTTGTTCCTGACTGAGAATTTGTGTTTCCACTGCTTTTGGTAATCTTAAAATACTGCGTTGTGAAAGGCTGCCGTTACGATCCTTTTTATTTTCTCCCTTTTGTGAAGCCTGTAGTCTGCACGGAGACTCTCGCCGAGCAAGCAGCTGATGGGTCTGTTGCAGATTTGACCTGTTGCTAATGGGAATGGACCTGTTGCTAATGGTCATTTTGACCATTCAAACGTCTCTCTTTCCAGAAATCCTCCCTGTGGCCTCTAAAACTGGTGCCTGCTGTTTCTCGTGGCGTGTGCGGGTGATGGAGAGGAACAGGGAAGAGCTGAAGTCGGCCGTCTCCGGAGCGCGTTCCCGCTAAAGAGCGGCCGGGAGCTGCGGGACAGGGCACGGGGAACGCGGTCGTTGCCCCGCAGGGTCTCTCCAGGGCACCCCGGCCGCGGTATCGGCTGCTCTCGCTGGTGTGACACGGTGGTGACGTGGGTGCCACCCCCGTGGCGCTCGCCGGCTGCGGATTCGTCTCGAAAGCCGCAGCTCGGTCATCCGTGTGCGGCTGCTGAGGAAGGAGGCTGGTTTTGCCAGGAAGCGCCGCTTCCTTTGCCGTGCAGGGCAGCTGAAAGATGAGCCCTTAGCACAGCTAGTGGTCTCATTTTCACGTACTGGGAACTGCTTCGTGATGCACGTTTTGGAACAACTTAAAGCGTGTTTCTTTCCTTTAAAAGGAAAGGTCGTACGGCTGAGCTCTCAAAACTGGACATTTGTCAATAAGGCATCGTTGTTAGAACCCCCTGTGCATGGTGCGTCCACAACGTGTGTCCCTTTTAAGGCTAGGGAAACCTGTGAGAAATGCAAATAAATAGGGAAAACCCCACCAGCCAATAGGTGCATTTAAAGCCTTGGGCTGAGAGGAATCGGGCTTGGGCTCTTGGAGGAAATACTAAACCAAACTTTTTTGTAAGCTGATTTAATGAGTTTGTTGTGCAGTGTGGTGCTGAGATGACTGAAACTGCTGGCTCTGGAGCCTGGCTATGACAGGGCACCAACCATGAGTTCATCTCGGAAGGATATTTGATCTAGTTGCTCCGCTTTTGTTCTCCTAGTGCTGTAATTGGTAGCGCGGATAATGAGGAGAGCGATTCTGTTCCCCACCCTGCGGAGCGCAGGAGGCGCCAGGATTGATTTAAACTTGATGGGTTTTCGAGCTCTTTAACTTTAATGCATCATTACAAATTGCTAAGAAGCCTATTGTTCTCAGATTAAAAACGCCGTCCTCTTCCCCAGTTGTTGAAGAAAATAAATATTTACAGCAGTATAAATTCTCAAAGTGGGAGTTCTTTTGTTTCATAAATCTTCCCAAAGTCTGCCTCGCTTCTATTGACTTTCCAAGCAGAATTATTTTTTTTCCCTTAACTCCCAGGGCTTTCCTTCCCAGGTGAAGAAAGCCAACCAAGTCCTCAGAGGTAAGCGGGCAGGAAGGGCAGGCAAATCCAGCGAGCGTTGCGGGAGAAGCTGAGATGATGACAGACCTGATGGCTTAAAATATGACCTGGAATGAATGTTTTGCAGCTGTTTCTCCCTGTGGTCACTCCCGGTGACCGTCCCGCTCATCCCGCTGGTGGCCCCGTTGCCGGTTCGTGAGCGCGTCGCCTCCGTGCAGGAAATGGCTCTGTTAGGGGGACGGAGCGTTGGCTCCAACTGCAGGATGTGCGGATGGGGCGCCCGGGTAGGGCTATCTCCATCCCATCGCTTAAATACCCTGCGAGGGCGAGATAAGGGTTTACTAGAGAACTAAAATAGGATGTGAAACTGAGGTTTTGTCTCGAGCTCCAGTAAAATAACTCTTTTTCAAGTTTCTCTACTTCGCTTTATTCAAATCAAGTTTGGTTTTTAAAAACATGAACCAAGTGTAGCACCAAACCAAGCCCCCGGCTCTGTTTCTTTCCCCTCTTCCCCCCTGCCCTTTACACCATAACTACTGTTCAGTTGCAGGGGGTGGTTATTCATTTAAATGCAGGTGATGCCAAATGACAGAGATCGGTTGACATGGTCACAAATGGGAGTGTGAGCAGAAAGGTGAGATCCTCTGCTCGCTGGAAGGGCAGAGCAGCCGTCTTTGGGGTCAGTCCAGCTGGTGGGTCAGCACAGCCCCAGTACAACACGAGTACCAATTTCCTTACTAAAAGACCTTTGATGCTACTGTGGTTTACCTTGAAAGTTTGAACTGCAAGGAGGGAAAAACGTGGGCATAACAGGTAAATCTCTGCTCAGATGGCTGCTCCACGCTAGTAGATATGGCTGTGATATGTCAAGAAAGCTGCTTTATGGCTGCTTCTCCTGCCAGGGGCTCTAAGGATGCCCTCAGCCTGTGTGTTTTGCTAGAGGAGCCTATGTGTGGGGTGACTGCTCTCCAAAGCCTCCTCTCTTCCCAAAAGAGGTGCTAGACTGCGGCGTGTTGTTGCTCCTGTGGTTGTATTTTAATTATTCATTGCGTCCCTCGCCAGCTTGAGCGAGCTCAGAAATACAAGCTGGAAATAGAAAGCAGGTTTCAACGTGTGGCAGTTTATCCAGGTCTCAAAGTGGAACAAGCTGATGAGCTTGGGCTCTGCCAATGTGTGGAAAGCAGGGCTGCTTTTGCACAGTCTAATGTTTGTGCACCGGCTGCTTCCGAGAGCGATGCTGGTGCCTGGTATTTCTCAGGCAAAACTGCAGGTGTGTATTGCAGCATTAACAAAGGAATACAAACTCTGTGACCTGATGAAATTAAAAGATGCACGTATGTAAAATTTTTGGTTTCATTTGTTTTCATTTTTTGATATTGATTTTTTTGATTTTTTTTTTTTATATTTTGATATTAGGTATGATAAAAGTTTTTAAACCTAGGGAACAAAATACAGGATGCAGGAAGATGGGGAAGAGCCAAGCTGAGATTTTTCCATGCATATGAACTTATTCTCTCCTCCACTAACCTGTGTATGATAATATATAATGGAAGTGCCTTAGTCTGCTGTCACGTTGGGCAGGTTGTGCCCCTCTCAGTGCCTAGGATGGACTCGACTCTGAAGGAGGCACCAGTCTGATACAGATCATTACGTTTCATCTTCTGTCCTGGATCCCTGTAGGGTGTTTCTTTGGGTACCTTTAAAATGCTATAGTGAGTGTGAAATACGGAATTGCCTTCTTTCCAACCCATCCTTTTTCTTCCTGCTCAAGTGGGTTTTTCACCCAAATGTCTCGAGTTTTACTGGACTGACTGCCAGATGTTGCCATAAAAAGCACCAGAAGGGCGGGGAGGGTTTGTAAAATGATATAAATGCAATTAATCTGGCGTTAGCAACAAAAATCTTGAAAGGGATATTCTGCCAAACCTATCTTTATTTTTAGATGGAAGAGTGAATAGCTCTCTGCTATTAATGGGGAGTTTGGGGTATTTATTGAAGTAAAGTGGGTTTTTCCCTTGCTATCTTAGCATGGCCTTCCATAAGTGATTTGTGTAATTCAGAACTTTGCAAGTTTTTAGAAGATAACATTGGGGTTTTTTGGATTTTGAGGCGCACTGACGTAGCTCACGTGATTGCACGCAAGAGGAGCAATTTAGTGATACTCTGTTAAGCTTGGAAATTGAAAAGGAACCACCGTGGCTTTATCTGCAGAGAAGGAAATGTGTGGTTAAACGGTTTTGGCTACAGCCTTAGGTGGTTTCCATCCTTCCAGCAAGGGGAGAGCAGGGAGCAAGAGGCTCCATTCCTCCCTGCAATAAAGGAGAGCACCCCAGTGTGCTTTGTAGTATGTATGTTCGTGTAAGTACGTGCAAACTGCTCCCAGTTTGAATGATTCTGCGGTAACTTAAAGGCTTGCGAGCTGGTTAAGGAGCTTGCCCTTTTCCAAGTGAAAAATGTTCATTTTTGGAAGCAACAAGGACCTACCTTAAGGGTTTAAGAGGCTTTAATGGCTGCGATTTGGGCACGGGCAGAGTGCCCTGTCCTCTGTCTTGGGTGCCAGCACCCCTGGAGCTGCTTTATCAGCAGCTCAGCGGGTGCTGGGGGCGCATGCAGGGAGCACTGACCGCATCCCTCCTGTCAGCCCGTTTCCCTTTTCTCCCTTGGCTTCCGGAGGGCTTCCCCAAGCTCCTCGGGCTCCCAGGAGCTGCTTTTGCAGCCCTGACGCCTGCGGAGACGGTCAGCAACCTGCGTGCAACCAACATGCGTGGCAGCGCCGTGTTCCCAGGGTGGGATCCAAAGCGCAGCAGAATTCCCATCTGGAACGTTTCTCTTTGAAAAGCCTGGCTGTCCTGCTCCTAGGGGCAAGTGCTGCAGGAATTCTGGCCTCCCATGTACATGAAAGGTAGCCCCTAAGTAAATCTCTGCAAAGGACTTGTGTGTTTTTGCACAAGTAACTGGTATTAGAGTGGGGATTGTGTGTGGTCTCTGCTGGTTATGCTGCTTTTTCCCTTTGAGTCTGCTACGCTTTCGTGGTGGAAGAGAATGACTCTTCTAAAGGGCCCTTTAACTGTCTCTTCTAAGCTAATTAAGCATGCCAATTAAACCAGTTGTCCGGGCTGCATTAATTTCTTGGGGGATGAATGAGCAGGACTGCGCTGAAAGGGCAGTGTTGTGTTTGGTATTTCTGAAATGAGGATCCTTGAAACGAGGCTGGTGGGAGGTGGTTTCCGGGGCCTCCTGGTCTCACTTGCCCTGGCTGTGACTGCCCTGTTCACGGGGGCTCTTCTGCACCCCCGGGAGTGCTGCCCCTGCAGAAACTGCAGCCCGTTCCAGGACGGAAAGCTTGGATCTGTGCTCCTGGTGGAAAACCTGGAATAACCTTTCCTTGGTTATGGAGTTGCTGCATGTTTTATTAAAACTTGCAGGATACGTCGCTTTTTAGCAAACTCTTGGAGAGCACGAAGGTCTGGATTCATTTAACCGTTTAAATCAAGTCCCTCTGATAAAACATCCTCCCAGCTGGCACCATGCCCCTTTTTGTGATAGGGGGGTAACCTGACCAGGGAAAAAGCTCCTTTAACTGAAAGCAGGAAGGGAATTCTAACCAAATCCGGGTGCAGGCTGGGTTATAAAATGAGAACACAGCTTAAATCTATTCCATGCAGTACAGTAGGCAAAAGCTACAGCATTCCCTTGATTAAAACGAGTCCTTGGAAAGGAGGCAGGAGAAACTGCTAAGCAGAATCTCATATTACTGCCTGGCTTGGAGGCTCTTCTAAGAGCACATATAGAGGCTTCCTGCCTCGGCGTTTTCCTTGTGTGTGTGCAAATGCTTTCAAATTCATTGCATGTGTTTTGTTTTAATTTCAGGTGTACTTGAAGGCACCCATGATTCTCAATGGGGTCTGTGTCATCTGGAAAGGCTGGATAGATCTGCAGAGACTGGACGGTATGGGCTGCCTGGAATTTGATGAGGAGAGGGCACAGGTAAGGCAGTCTGCCCATGGCTGGTTTCAGCAGTGTGTGTATAAGGAATATTGGTGCTCCCTCACCCTAGACTCTTCTGGAAATACAAGTAGTTCCCGCTGAACTCCTGCTACACGTCTCCTAGCTGCACCTCTGGCTTTTTCATTTCGATAGCAGAACAAAACTGGATTCCCTTTGTGTTTCTTTTTGTCGCTTTAGCTTCAGGGATCCCAAATAACTCCGTTTTCTTAATACTTGAACTGGTTTTGTGACCTTGTGGATGCCTTTTTGTGTGTGTGATGTCTTTGTACCCCATACATATGAATGGATTTGCAAAGACTCGCTATTCATGTGAATTGTTGCTTTTTCCTTTCCTTTGGCACCCCTTTCTCATCTTGATCTATGGGAATATTAGCATATAATAAAACTTGCAAGGTGCATGCCTGCATAAATGCCCATGTTTTAAGCAGCATCGTTATTTTTTCCACTTAGCTGTGCCATGGTTCACCCAGTAGAGTAGGCTGAATGTGTGAGTTGCTTTCCATTTGGATGCAGCTGACCTGGAGGAGATCCTTTGGGAAGGCACCTGATGCCTTGGCCTCTAAGGGCTGGAATAGGGAGAGACCAACATAAAATCTTACATAGTGAGGACGTCCCTGCAGGTCCCCAGCACCGACTGAGGAGTCATCCAGACAGGTTGGCCAAGGACCGTGTCTCGTATGATTCTCCTTTGTGCCTCTGAGTTATCCTTGGAACAAAGGTTTTTTTGATGTGAAGCTCAGTGATGCTTCTGTGCCTTTTGCTGTTTCTTTTTGAGGGTAGTATCTCTCTGGCAAATGGCTTCTGGTAGTTGGGCACTGGAACTGATTTAAATGAGGATTTATTTTCTCTTTGCACCGTGTGCGTCTCATTCTCAGTCCTGCCTTTCTTGGGGTTTCCATTTAGTTGTCCTGATAGTTCAGCCATTTACTGCTAAACAACTGAGAAGCCTTGAGAAGGCTCCCATCAAACAGAGTGCTCCTGTTTTGCAAATGAAGAACAGGAGGATGTCTTGATTAATTCTTTTTCTGTACAAGAGTTAGAAGTATTCAAAATCAATTTTATATATATATATATGTATATATATGAATAGCTGCGAGTTTTGTCCTCCTCTTGTGTCTCCTAAACTTAAGCCAATTTCTTTATTAGTGAGAACGTGTTAATTTGAGGATGTTCAAGCCACAGAACCAAGCTTTTCCTTGAACACCGACACTCAGAATAGCAGCCCCTACTTTGTTGACACTCGAGCGAGTTAAGTTTCTGTTGCAGCAGGTTTTTTTTCTCTGAGAAGAGATAAATGCTGTAAAATCCATGGACCAGAACTGCTCTTGTCTAGTGCCTCACACAGCAAGCTCAAACACAGACCTCTGAGGATTGTGCAAGATGAATCCCCAGATTCTTCAAGCTGATTGATGATACATTTAAAACAACCAGCACTAACATAAGGTGGCTTACGAATGGAAGAGGCTGATGTGGAGTGGGCAGCCACAACACGCGGGTTATTTTTATCCAAAACATGGTAGTTCCTGGGAAAAATGGGTCCCTGTTCTTTAAGGAGGGTGGTGAAATGTGTAGATTCCTTTTCCTTGTGTTGATTTTATAATAAATGTTTTCTTGGCACTTGCATGATCTTGGATTATTTTAGTCTCCCGATGTGCACTCCTTTAGCTGTGTTTAACAGGTGTTTTTGTCCTCTAATAGCATTTTGTGCCCTTGCACATGCTTTGGTCCGAGCTCAGGGTCTGAGCTGGAGGTGCTAAGCACCGTGTGGATCTAGAGCTGTGTGTTTGTGCTCTTACAGCTGTGTGATTTGTTCTCTGTTTCTCAGTATCAGTTATTAGGAGGTTGTTAGTCGTGTTATTTGTTAAAATAGTAGTGCCTAGGCGTTACCCATGTCAAAAGGCAATATGCCCAAGCCCAGAGCAGCAGATGGACCTTAGTGTTGCATGGGACTTATTTTTACATAATGCAGCAGTTGAGAAGGGGAAAAAATGAAAGAAGAAATAAGTTTATATTTGGATGAAAGGCATCTGTTTTGGAAGTCTTGTTGAGGCTTCAGGTTGTTCTTGGGGGCTGTGACTGAACCACCCCTGTGGACATCGGTGGCCCAGCGGATGGGCACGAGCTCCGTGCGCGTCCTTGACGGTCTTCCCCTCCCCATGCGGGACCGGGTTTTCCTCGGATTTGGTGTTTGTCTCGCCTCTCATTAAGCCCCATCTGTTTCTGCCTTGGGTCCTCACAGCTCCCTTCTGCAAAGGGAGCAGCTCTTGCTCTGTGGATGCTGCAGCTCTAATGTTGTTCTCATTAAAGCTTTTCCTGCCAGACTGCTCTGGTGGCTGCTCCAGTCTCCGCTCTGGGTGCGTGTGTGTCTCTGTGTGAGGCTGTTTTTTGGTTTGGGTTTTTTTTGTTTGGTTTTGTTCTGTTTTCAGGCCGACACGACTCGCTGCTTGCTCTTCTGCTTATTAGTACCCTCCTACCAGGGACACTTTTGCTGCCTTAAAATCAGGTGGATAAGTAAGTGGTTGGGTTGGATATAGCAAAATTCACCGGGCTACAATTACTCGATTTGGGTGACACTTGAGGGAGGGGAGAAAAAGGTTAAGATCCTGAAAACCTGCTTGTTTAACTACTATAGCACATTGCCAAAAGCAGAGCAGGTATTTTTTAATTTATTGACAATTTTACTTTTTTTTTTTCTTAGATATTGGTAAATTGGTGTTTCAGCTATCAACGCGTGTTTGTTCTGGGTGTCAACATAGTGATTCTTCTCAGATACTCTGATTTTGGTTTTGCTGATCGTGACCACTTTTTAAAAATAATCTGGCTGGGTCTGTATGTTAGCCATTCATTACCTGGCTACTTCAGATGGTAGTGAAATGTAAATATCTTTAACGCAGAAATCCACGTTCAGCCTTTTAAAATAGGGTGGCCGTGACATTTTATGTAGCTTCTTTAAAGGAAGAGCGAGGCAGCGTTTCTGTAGTCAGTCTGCTTTGTCTCTGTCCTTCTGCATTATGAAGAACATCCTTCCTTTTCCCTCGCTGACCTCGGCTGCTGCGAACACGAACATTAAAAAGAGCTAGAAAGGGGCAAATTCCCGCTTGGAAAAAACGGCAGATCCTGTCAAAGCGGGGCGGGCGCTCGCGTCTATGTGTGCCAGGCCACGAGGGGCACCCGCTCCGTCGCTTCGGGGCTGCGCCTCGGGCCAGAAGAGCCTCCAGCGGGCCCGCAGAGCGCGCGGGTTTTCTCTGCAGCTGAAATATTTATGCACCGAATCCCCAGGTATAGAACGATGCAGCGTGGGATTCCCGGCAGGGTTTTGTCCTCTGCCAAGGTTAGGGTTTTTATTTCTCTAAGAGAGCTGGTGGCTTTAAAATAACATACATATGCTTATGGGCATCCTAAGCAGGGTTAGGAACAGTTGTAGCTGAAGCATTACCGGGGGCAGGAGCAGTTCAGTTTATTCCCTACAGCTTTGTTGTTCCTCTTTAGGGCTGGCTACCCCATCGTGGACACGCAAAAACATCGGTGGGGAACGAAAATCCCCACTCTAATTCTGAACAAAATATGTGTAATTACCTGTCTTTAAGGGAAATAATTTGTTTGACAATTATTCATGGCTTAGATATTATAAAAAAAAGCTTATGATTATATTTTTCCAACAGAAATTATAAGTCCAAGTTTTTATGCATCAATTCATTTAAATTATTTCCGTGCATAGGCTCTTATCTTTAAAAATCCAAGAGCCAGGGCTATAGAAAGCCTCTAGGTTTCTTCCAAGCTATATGTGCATGTGTACATGTTAGTGGAGGGATTATGAGAGCTTTGTATTTTCCAGTGCAACTAAATTTACATGATACATAATGGTTCTGAATGTTCATTCTGATTCACCTGCAGCAGCTTGTGAGAAAATGGAGATTTTAATTAATCTCTAGCTTATATAATACTTTTTTAATGGAAAGGAGAGAATTAATTTACTTTTGTGTTATGGTGTCGATGAACTCTTCAGTAGATCCGTCTGTAAATACTGTCTTTGAAATGACTTTTATAAACAGAATAAAATGTGTTGTCTCTTTCATATAACTTTTGAGGTTTTCTTTGAAGTCCCAACAATTAGGAAGTAAATCCTTCTGGAAAGGAGTTTCTGCTTAGAAGATGCATTTAAATAGTGGCTGCATTGCAGGTTTGGTTACCTGTCTTGCAGGGCTGAAGATGAGCAGTCATCACTAACCTCTGTTTGCAGTTACTGGAATAACTCATGCCTTGGTGTCCTGGCACTGTGTCTGGAGCACTGAATTGTTCTTGGCGTTGTCGGATGCTCTCTAATATTCCAAAGAAATGCAATCTGGTGGGAATGCGGGCAATCCTCTGTGTGACCCTGTGGTGTGCTTTGGTAGCAGGAGGACGCGTTGGCACAACAAGCCTTCGAAGAAGCTCGGAGAAGAACTCGCGAGTTCGAGGACAGAGACAGGTCTCATCGGGAGGAAATGGAGGTGAGGGTTTCACAGCTGCTGTCAGTAACTGGTTAGTACTTTCCCAAAACTCTAGCTTATTTGCAATAAGTTGTCTGTCTGTACGGTGTTGTGGATTTTCGTTTGTCGTTTGCAAAATGTGTCGTTTTTAGCAGTCAAATTTCAAATTTTTGAAGCTTACGTTAAGAATGCTTGATTCTTACCTTTTTTTTCCTTTCTGTAGGTGATCCTTTTCGGGGGGAGTATTAAGTCTTAAGGCTAGACTTACTTACAGAGCCGCTATATCTTTGTCAAAGGGGTTTTCTAAAGGCAGATGGAGGGACCTTCTCTCCCAGGCCTCTCTCGTGGGCCCTGGCAGGTTTAGGGAGCTGCTGGAGGACAATTTTGCAGATAATTTCACCGTGTGTTGTGGCGAACATTCCTGGTGAGCAGATTCAGTTGGCGCGGTCTGCTTTCTCCTGCAGGTTTAGCTTTGCCTTCCATGCACATTTTTCACTCCAGTGCTATTCCCTTCCTCCGCCTCACTGGAATAGATCCCCCTTCCTTGTTCTTTGCTGCTTGAGGGCCCCACAGCCTTAAATCCTTTTCCTTAGTGATGAGAGCAGAAATTACTGGGATCAGGGAAAGAGGAGCCAGAAAAGGGAATGCAAAGCAGCTGCTCGGAGATGTTGGAAAAGGGAGAACTGCAAGAGGACCCGCGGGACAGGAGGGAGAGTTGGCGAGTTAAGATTAAGAGGTGCTAGATCAGGCAAAGCATGTTGAGAAAACTGTTTGTTTGAGTTTCTCTGCCTGAGAACTCGGCTTTCTGGTGTAGCAGAGCTACGGTCTAAGCTTCCTGTAAGCCAATGTGAGCAATCTGCTGGTTCTCTGGATTTTAGAGCATTCGGTCGCTGTTGTGGCTACGCATCTTCCCCATCTGCCTGCTGACTGATACTGAGATGGTTATGCAGGCTTTGCTCCCTTTCAAGTGAAAAGGGAAGGCACAGAGCCATTTTGAGAGACAAAGGAAAGATCTAGAGAATATCCTGGGTCACTTTGAGGAGATGCAGCCCAGTTGGGTGTCAGTGGAGGTAAAACCCCCTTGTGTGTGGGTTCCTGACCCACAGATCTTTGAAGGAGCAAGATGAGCTGAATCGTCCTGTCTCTTGGTCACAGTGAAGCTGTGGCCTTATTGTGAGGTCAGTTGGAAAGGGAGAATTCACTTAGAAAAGCTGGGTATGAGGATGTGAGGTAGCTTGCTTGGAACCAGAGCAAGTGCCTTACTGTGACCAACGTCATGAGAACGGTATGCCCTGCCTTCTATCTTCTTCTCCTGACAATGTTACTTAGAGCTTTTTTTGAATTATCTTCCTTTGCTGTTAACCTTCCTGCCCACTCCCATTCCTACAGAAAGGAAGCTCTGTACTTACTCGAGTGCTGAAGGCTTAAAACCAGTGGGACTTTCTGGGATCGCCTCTGGAGTTTTGAGCCATATTCCTGTCTTCACGTGTGGAAGATTGTTGTTTTGAGACTAGGAGGCTTGACAATTTTGTCAGCTGAGGTTGGGACTGAGTTAATATTAAGCATTGGGGGTCTTCACAGCAGGCATCACAACTCGTGACAGGGAGCCCCGAGAAGCAGCGTCCCTGGCAGCTGCAGGGACAGAGTTCAGTAACTTGTCTTGGTTTTGATAAGCCAACAGGCAGTAGCTATTAGGAGACCTCATTAGGTGCCAGTTCCCATTTTCTCTTAGCAGAAGAAGAGACGTTTTCCCATCTCTAAAACACTGATAGAGATCACCTACAAAAAGGAAGAAAAGGGGAAAAAAAGCTTTATTTAAACTGTGTTTAAGCACAATGGAACTTCTAGGTTATGTAATTAAAATGCATGATTTTTTTGAATTGCAATAAATGTATGTGCACTCTGTTTTAGTGTAAATGTATATGTATTTTGTGCAATGTATATTTAATATGCATAACCAACACTCTTTTTTTTGCCTCAATTAATAGTAGTTCTGCAGGGGTTTTTTATTTCAGTCGTTATGTGTGTGTTTTGGGGAAGTCTTCCTGACTACGTATGCAGAATGCTTAGAGATGGGCTTTTGCACTCAGTCTTAAGACTGATAAAAATCAGGATCTTTTGGAGAAATGATGCCCGTGTTAGATCCTTTCATTTTGGGGTTGGCTTCCAGTACTCGAGACCTCATAAATCCTTCCTGGGGAAGGAGTGCACCAGCGATCCGTGCTGTGCGCTCCCCTCTTTCTGGCATTTGTGACCTGTGTCGAGTTTTCCCACGTTCACGCACTCGGTCACCTTGGAAATCCGGTGTGTCAGTTGTTCCCTTGTGACGATTGCATCGCTGACAGTTGTTGAAATGTTAGTCAAAGCTTTTGCATCCTGCTTGTGTAATTTCAGTAGTGGAACTGGAGAATGCAGCTTGACCTACAGAGATGGTGTTTGATGAAGCTCTTGTGGGGTGGTTAGCAAAGGTGGGCTCCAGGAGGGCTGAGCAAATTTGTATTTATGCCACGCTACTTATGGCTGGAGTTTCCCAAAGCAGGGCTTCTTTTCTGTCATATATCTACATCTTTCATCATTACCAGAACTTAAATTCTTGGCCAGGACAGCGTAACTTAAATAACTAGAAGCTGGTGGACTTCAACACTGATGAGATCCTGTTCAAAGACTGGTACAGAAATTGCAGCACTGTGTAAAATCAAACGATTTCAGACTAGTGTTATAGCAGAATTGCCTTTAATAGAGACCAGATTCTGGTTCAGAGGGGGAGGGAAGGGGAATCTTATAATATTCCACCCACTCCTACCCAAGGCAGAGGCGCCAGCTCTTTGGAAACATTCATCCATCCAAAGCCTGGCAGCATATGAAAATGATCAGGGACTCGATTCTTTATTTATTCAGCTTTCTCTGTAGAAAAGATTCCCTCTCCTAAGTCTCTGTGCCGACTTCCCGAACAAAGCGGCGCGTTCCTGCCAAAAAGTGACCCCAGAAGAGGTGGCTGAGCAGTTAAAGTGGTTTGAGTTATGGATGGGGTAGCTGGATGTTAGAATGGGGAAACCGCAAAGGGGAGAAAAACAGCAAAGGTGGTAACAGTTTAGGAATGGCTATCTACTGTTCTAATTTTTGTTATTAATTGTCCTTCAAAAAATAAAGAGAAAAGAAGCAGAGCACTGTCAGATCTGCCGTCTTTACGTTAGATGCTCTGCTTTCTCTTCACAGTGTTGATATCATAGCAGATTTTTATTTTTAGTGATCTCTTTTTGGCATCCGAGATCAGCAGTGGTTTTGGTAGATGGTGCTTGAGTTTCCGTAAGTGACCGTGTTATTTTTCCTTTTGCAATTACAGCACTTGTCTAATGTGAATGGGATGGTACCACTCTCAGGTGCAAATGGATTTATGAACTTTAATTGCTGTTCCTAAGTGCCTCGGAGTTGAAGTGCATTCCATTTAACGTAGATTCAGCTTTGAATACGAGATGCCTCTGGTTTTTGTCAACTGATGTGGGTTAGTCACTTCAGATAGCACAAATCTTGCCTCACCGCATTCAGAATTCCTTTGTTTTAGAGATGCTTTTGAAGTTGGTGAGTGCTCTAAGTTAATGCCTTTCAAATTTAATATTGTATTTGCGTTTGCGAAAACATTGGGATGTTGGGGTGGTAAATATTTAATGCTGCACATGGAGAAAAGCCCCTATCCCCAAGGCCTGTTGTACAAATAAATAAATGTATAGGTTTCCACTGAGTTCAGGAGCATTGGAGCATTAGCAAACTTACGCTATTTGATGACTTCCTACCAGCTGAGAACAGTTTTGTCACAACAAAAGCGAGTGCCAAATTTTACTGGTATATTCTGGATCTTAAATGATGGAACCAGGAATATGAACTTGAAATTTATATGTGTTGTTTCCCTTTTGATAAAATAATAAAAGGAGAATGAGGAGATTGAATTGATATCAGTGAGGTCCCTAGTTTTTCGTTATGTCTTTATCCGCAGATTTTTCGGAAGAGCTAAAGTCAGGCATTTCACATACGTGCAGTTCTACTTTTTGCACCGGTTTCTGCCCCTTCTGCTCTCTGTGATGGGTGTGAACGGCCGGAGCGCAGTGTGGAGCTGAGCTGCAGAAGTGACTGTGCTCGCTGCCCGGACAAGGCCGTGAGCAACATGCAAAAACCTCTGCTTTTTGGTCGCTGCTCTGCCCCGGGTGACGTGATGGAGAGCGCGTTGCACTCCCCGGATCGACCCCAAGAGATTCACAGGGCCCCAAATTAGTGGCACGGGAACACATTGAAAACAGCCGCCCCATATAAAACCCTCCCCAAAACAGCCTCGGAGAGCTTAGTTTGTCCTAGCCTTGCTCTCAAGCCTAGCTAAAGATGCTCTACCGACTGCTTTGCTCGGTTGGATTTGTGCTCAGTTTTTCCTGCCGTTTGTTCAAAGAGGCATTTTTGAAATTTAATAGTTTTCCATTTTGCGTCCGTTTCCCCTCGTGCTTTTCCCCCTTTATTTTAGCAGTGCTGCGAGTAGAGAAGCAGGGTGGTTTGCTCTTCCCTAAAACAGTCTAGTCCAGCAATCTTGTCTGCTTGCGGTCTTGTGCTAAATATAAAGTACATTAATGGGTAAGCAGAGCCATTTTAGGAAGCTGCATGAAATTCCCATTTTTAAAAAAGATTCATATTTTTCTGGAAAAAAAAAAAACCCTCAGTTTCTAAACTTCTCATTGCTGCTCTCAAAACACTGAAGGTATAGAAAAACTTATAAAAGTTATTGGGAAAAAAATTCACCTAAATCTTAAATCCTCAGTCCGTCCTTGGGCTTGGGCACATTCCTTGTAGAACGGTTGTTTGAGTTGAAATGGGAAATATGTTTCATTTCATTATGCTCATGCTGTGAGCTCGGGAGCCTCAAAGAGGCAGTTGCTCAAGAAAGCCAACAGTTGAGGAGCAATAAGAAATCAAGGAGTAGGGCTGATTTTCCTATGCTCTTCAAGGGGCTGATGAGAGAAGTTGCTCTTCCTCCTTTTTTAAAGAAAATTCAACATTAAGTTGAATCTAGCAGTGTAAACAGATACTCTAACCAATTATGTATGTATTTTGGTTAAATATAACTTTCTGAGGAAGAAAATAGAATATTCCAGTAGTGTGTTTTTCTCATTTTGTTTTCCATTGAACTCTTCTGTTTTGAGCTTTCTCAAAATCTGTTCTGCAACAAACTTCATCACTTTTTGTGTTCACTCATATTCTTCAAAACGGCAGCCATTAGGAGGAAAAAAAGTTGTTGAATGTGGAAAAACACCAGTTTGTGATTCCCATTTATACAGAGTACGGTGCAGGCTGGGTGCGTGCCTATATGTATAGCATATATCTGGTTTTATATTAGATATATTTAAAAATATATATACTGCCTTAAGAGATGTTCTGGGGTGAACGTAATACAAGGAGACTAGCGAGATTATGACAAGCTTGTCTTGCAGAACCTTCTAAATTACCGGTTTTTGTATAAAAGTGCTATGAGTGCATATATCCGAAAAACAATTTGTGCTGTGCAGAATCAATGCTGAATAATGTAGTGCAGGGAAGATCAATTTTGCAAATCGGGGAATACTGTAATATAAGCATCTTCTTTCAGTCAATGAAGGTTAGAAAGGGGCTGAGCAACAGAGAGATGCTGTCTGGAGGCAATCAATATTAATTATAAATTTATAACCTCTGTACCAACCTTCAAAAACGCTACCTTCCCGAAGGAAGCTTTGCAAGCCTTTTGCCTTGGGAAAAAAATGAATCTTAAGCAAAGATATGGATGTGGCAGTGGCTTCGTGCTCCCTGCTCCTGGGAAGTAGTTTGTTGGATGCTCGCAATGGGTCTTTGTGGTGTGTATGGGCTGCTCCCCCACTTGGGAAGTGCTGATACAAATTGTCCCTATTGGCACGTGTTGGGGACCCAACTTTGCTGGTTTTCCTGCTGAGCCTCCTGCATCTTGTGTCGCTGACGGGAATGGAAATGGAGGAATGGAAATGGAAATCCTGACTGTGCTCCAAGACCTGCAGGAGCAGGTGGCACCAACCATGGGTTCAGACGAGAGTCTTCAGTTTTGCTGCCTTCCCTCAACGCTGGGCTGCCAAAGTCAGCAGGACTGGCAATTCATTAAAAAATAATTAAGTATTTAAATGTGAGGAGGAGCTCGACTTGTGACTGGTGATTTTTGGGCCCTGCGCGCCCTCTTTTTGAGAAAATCTCGAGTTGGAGGGTTTTGTTGTTGCCTTTTGTTTCAGCTTTTAATTCTTTTCAGTAGGTCGACAGTCGTTCTAAGAGGATCCAAATGTTGACTGTTGAGTTTTTCATAACATAGCCTGATTTTTTTTTCACTTATTTAGTAAATTATAGATGACAGATTCCAAGGCACATATAATGCATCTGCTGTCTCCCTTTCAGCGGTGCGGAGCTGCCAGAATGCAATTAAAGAATTGCAGTGGAGTTGTCTGCGGAAAGACTTTATTTTGGCTGCTCCTCGTGACAGCCCTTCTCCAAATCCTCTTGCTCCCTTCCCTGCCTTTCACCAGCATCCCAGGGGTCTAAGCAGCCCAGGGGCCGCCTGTTTTTGTGACTTATTTTTACTGCTTTGCCTTCAGACGTCCCAATTTCAACCATTTATTTTGAGTGATTCATAGGAGAGGAGACGCATCATCGTTTCTCTGTTTAGGGACCCAGCTCATAAGGTGTGTTGGATTACGGATGCTTGCGTTTGACAGGTCCTGTCTAAGGCTTTCTACAGAACTTGCTGCAGAATTTGGGGCTCAGAGAGGTAAATTTGAGTTATTGCAAGCAGAAATCAGGCCCAAGCAGCGGGGCAGTGCTGGCTAGCGTTATTTTCACACCAAGTTGCAGAAACTTCCCCCAAAGTCGGCTCCGGAACTTCACGTGGGCAGCAGTGACCCCGTGCCAAGCAGCAGCCCGGGCCAGGGCCATCTCCCTTAGTCGCTGTTGTTCTTGGAACCGCCTCTCCCGGAGCGCCCCAGTGACGGGTGGAAACGCTCCAGCGTGCTCCCCGTCCGCGCGAGCCGCGATTTCTCATCGGCGATTCAACGACTTGAAGCTTTCCCGTTTATGAAGAGGAGTAACAGAATAGAGCTAGAGTCTGGCAGGAGTTTTGCCCTAGTTAGGCTGGATTTGGAGCTGGAGAAAGCTCGGGGACGGAGGGCTGAAGTGAGCCTAGGAGCGAGCCTGCTGCAGGAAGCTGCTGTTGCTTTTGTCTGCGCTCAAGCCGGGAGTGATTTTGTTACAGCCTTTCCTGTTTGTTCGTAGTTACTCACCCTGTGGTGTCAGTAACCAGCTCAGCATGAGTAAATCTAGAATGGCGTGTTATAGGAGGCTTTGAAACCCCCTTTTTTTTTTATATATATATTTATTTCTGCCAAAGACGTTCCTGCAATTCCTCCAGTCCATCATCATACCCTCTGCTACTTTAGAGGTTTGAAATGGCTCGTGGCCAGGTCTAATTCCTTCCGTATTGCAGAAGGTTTGCACGGCCTCATGTGCTGAAAGCCGAGTGCGGAGCATTTTGGGGGGTATTGAAGCTCACCGTGCATCCATGGCATTAACTATTCCGTTTCAGGCCATCTGGAAGGAGATGAGTGCTGTTGATTAAAGCACGTTCAGCTGTAGGAGCTACCAGCACGGTGAGATCTCTGCTATTAAGGAGGCTGCCTCAGAGGCTGGTGTTGGTGCCAGCACCCTTCCTGCTGCAGCGCTCTGGAAACTCCAGAGTTGACACAAAGAGGGTGATTTAGCGGCTCCAGCAACTGTATTAGAGGCTAGAGCCTTTCCCCGAGTAGCAGCTGAGTAACGTTCACGGTATTCCTCCTGTTGGTGCTGCTGCTTGGCCTTGCAGCCCTAGGAGACACGTGTCCAAAGCTACAGCACGTGCTGCAGTTCAGAGGGCTGGTGAGCAGCGCTCATGGCGTGGCAACCAAAGTGGAGAGAACCGTGGAAATGGCCCCTTTTTTACATCGGTAAAAGGGAACTTTTAGCTTCCTGTAGTAGACCGTGAGGAGATCTTGCAGCTACCACCACACGGGTGGGCAGATTTCCCCCTGCAAGGGCAAATCAAGAACCCTGTGGCACTCTTTTTAATGGAAGTGGTATTTTGCCCTTTGTCAGCAGCCAGAAGTTCCGCTTGCTTCCCGATCCGCCCCAGCGTGCCGTCTGCACACGAGGTGATTTCTGCTGGTTTTGACTGCAGAAATGGCCGCGTGTCAAGGCCGGGGTGTTTTTGGTTTCAGATAGAGCTGTAAAGCTTTTTTCAACACCTAAAGCACGGCAGCGGTGGCCGCGCCCTGCGCTCGTGTGCTCTTTGGCAGGGTCCCGAGCGGCAGGATGAGGATGCTCCGCGTGTGTTTGTGTCCGTGGCTCGTAAAGAAGCGCTGCTGAGCCAGCCTGAGCCGTCACACCAGCGCCTCGAGGTCTGGGGTGTAAATCCCCTTTACCAAAACCCGACACCTTTATCCCCATGTGCAAGCGCCGGAGCGTAAATGACCGTTTCCAGGGCGTTTGAGGGTAATTTGTTACCCGTTGGGCGCGTCGCTTGAAAGGGCCAATCTGGTAGTTGTTCAGTAGTGGCTTCTGCAAACCCCGCGAGTCGCGCTGACGTCGTAAATCATGCGGGGGGGTTTTTCTCATATGTTTTGAAAGAAAAGGCCACTTTAGGAAAGGCCTAAGTGCAACCATATGCTGCTTGTACCTCGGAGCCCGCCTTGGAATTTGACAATAAAATTGCTGTGCGTGTAATTTGGGCTCTGAAGAGGAAGCCGTTGCTTTTAAAGCAGAACTGCAGCAGCTTGCTGGGTTTTCTAGTAAGTGTTTTAAAAAAAAAGTGTGCTGAGCACAAAACTAGTAACAAAATAGCTCAATGTAAGTAAGGTTTTTGGTAACTCGTGCAGATAGCACATGCCTTTGTTGCTTCCTAGAAGAGAGGCAGTTATAAGCAAAACATCGCAGTGGAGTCCTGGGCAGTTTCTATGGTTTTCTGCACGTAGGAAGAACAGGTCATTTCCTTTAGTCTGCGTATGAGCAGCATTGACAGAGCAAGGGGCCTTCCCCGAAATCTAGAACGTGGCTGACTGTATAGGTGCATACTAATGGGTGCGTGAGTGTATTGGGTATCAAACGTGGTTAAAATCTGCAGTTTTGAGTGATAATGGCACTGCGACCGCTGAAGGAGGAGCAGGGAGGGAGCAGCCTCCCTGATATGCTGATTCCCAGAGGGATTTATTGCGTGGGCTCTGTGCCCGTTTGGAATGGGAAAGGAAAACGCAGCTTTAAGTCATGGGTTAAGTAGGGGACGGAGAGGGGGACGTGTGGAGAAGGAGCCCAAAGGGGAGCCACAGCCCTGGGGGTGGCCGGCCCCGCAGTCCTCGTGTTCTGCAGCGTCCCCGCGTTGGGTCGGGCTCTGCGTAATGCCACGGGGGTCACTTGAGTCACCGGCCCTGGCGGGGGCCCTTTTGGGCCCGCGCTGGTGCAGTGACGACCTGCACCAGCTGGGAATGTGGCCCCGGCGCCTTTCTGCAGCGCCCTGGGAGCTGCGGGGCGAGGCGCCAGCTCGACACTCTGCAGACGTGAAAATACCGAGATGCTGCCGTGTCTTGGAGGAAAAAATAATAAATAAATAAATAAACCAGGCAACGTGTTGTGGGTGTTCCCAGAATAGCACTACTGCTTCGGAATGCAAGTGCCTGAGAGGGTTTTAAAGTACTTAATTGCAGCGTTTTGCAGCATCTCAATGTTAGCGTGCGCTGCTAGCAAATGTAGCTGGTCCTCGCCACGAAATAAAAACATGTCAGAAGAGATAATAATGATAAGAGGTGATAAATGCTTCTCATCCCGAGTTTTCTCGGGATGGCTGTAGCTGTTAGAGCCTTTGACAGTCTCCCACAGGAGGTCGCTAATATCCCGGGATTTCAGCCTCACGGAAAGAAACCCCTTCCTGGACGTTTTCCCTGCGATTTTCAGCAATTTTTGGTAGCTTTGGGCAGGTTTTGAAGACGTGACACCCTGTTAGTCAGCCTTGGGCTGCGAAACTTGCGTTGGGTGGTGAAATCAAAGCTTGGTTTTCGGGTGTAGGCTGCCTGGCTCCTGAGGACTCGCGTGCGGTCGGGGTTTGGGTGATGAAGCCAGAGCTGTGGTCTGCGAGCACCGGGCAGGGAGAAGCTCAGAGGTGTCTCGAACAGGGTGCAGGAAGAATAAACTGCTTCATCCTTGCTCCCCAAACAAAGCAAGGCAGAACTCAGCATTGCATTTGGAGACGTGTTGTGCATGGCTGATATAGGGTTTGCATGGAGTGGGTGCTCCCCTGGTCTTGTGCTTCACTTAGGGGGTAGCTCTTAAAGCACATGAGCAGGAAAGGAGCCCTTGTGCCCCAAAGGACAAATCTGCAGCGCCGTGAATGCTCCTTCCTCGGGTGGAGATAATAGTAGCAGTCCTTTTAGTATGACTGATATCGACTCCTCTTAATTTCCTCTCGAAATTGCTGTCAACTCGAGCAGTTTAACGGGGCCATTTATTTGGAAGGAGAACTGACATTATGATGTCCTAAGTACCCGAGCAGTCTCGGGTTTGAATTATGGCTAATTATATAGGCCTGACACAAAAGTGAAATATAGGCTGCAGAGCAACTCCAGCTTCAAGAAGTGTAAACGGTTTCAGTCAAAACCTATGGACTGGGTTGTTAATAAGGTATAAATGGGGAAGTCTCTTTGTTCCAAAAGAGAGCTCAATTAAGTGTTCCTGCACAAATACTGCATGTGGGGGATGTATCTGGACCGAGGTGACCGTCCGTGCTGGCTTGCCACGGAGCCTCTCTCCTCAAGATCCTGATCCAGGAGACACTTGAGCACTTCCAGGAACCGTTAACTGAAGGGAAAAGCAAAACAAAAAAGGGGGTTTTGTTGTTGCTTTTGTTTTGTTTTTGGCAGAAGAGGTACAAAAGTGTCGCCTACCTCTTCTCCGAGCTGCTCGTCGATGGGGCTGGGGGCAGAGGGGGATGGTTTTGATGTTACAAGTGCATGTCTTGATTTGTGCTTGACGTGTGAATTTTCTGCTTTGGAATTGTCTGTGGTCATTTGCATGTGCTTGATGCGCTTAACTAAACTGGTTCCTAAACCACCTCCTGGATCCTAAACGCGTGCGTTCGCTGCAGGCAAGAAGGCAACAAGACCCTAGTCCTGGATCCAACCTGGGAAGCGGCGATGACCTCAAGCTCCGTTAACCCGCGGCAGCCCCGGGGCTGCACACATGCATTGCTTCTCCTTGGCCGAGGATAGACGAAAAGACCAGAAACTGTGATAACTGGGTGTACTACGGTCTGCTTCCTGACCCGCGGCAGTGAGAACCACCACGAGCTGCCATGGTTTGCACTATGTCTGTGTTACGATACCTGCGTTTCCCGTGTTCAAGCATGTAGCCGGTGGCAATTTTGAAATTTTGGGTTTCTATGCAAACTTATTTTTGTTGGCACTATTTTAGTGAAACGGAAACTTATGCAGCTATAAAAAAAAAAAAAAGTACTTCTCAACTGTAATAAAAATTGTCACTTAAATAGGTCAAGGTATTACAGATTTTTTTTTGTCTTTTTTTAACTGCTGGAAGCCAATGCATTCCAAGCTTTTTTTTTTTTTTAAAATATGGGCTTTTGGAAATGTTGATTGTCCTCGTTGTGCTCCTGCTTCATTTTAGATACGCATCCCTACCTTTCTTTCAGATTTCTTTTTCTCTAAATTTGCGAGACCCTTTGGAAACTGCTGACATTATTTTGCGCATTTCCGAGCTAACCCCAGTGGCGCGGAGCTGTCGGAGTCAAACTTCAAACCACGCAGGTTTGTAGGCACGGTTGCAGTATGCTTTTAACTGCTAACAATTCATCAGTTCCACTTTTGAAACGATAATATCTTCATATATATATATAACATATATACGCACACGTGCATATGTGTGTGTATATACTCCCGCCTTCTGCCCAAGTATCTATCTGAGATTTTATTCTGTACCGAGTGAGTTCGAGTGGTTATTATACCCCTGTATATAGTACTTTACTGAAACTCATAGGGAGTCGCAGGCTGGCTTCCGTTTTATTCAGGGATTTTTTTAAGTAGTTCTTAAAAGGGATACTGCAACTCGGATTCGATTCGACAGCGTGTTAAACTGGGAACAAAACCTGATCGGCTGCCAAGGTGATATGTATTAAATCATGTTTAAGATAGCTGCTTTAAGTATATTTTATATCTTACGCTTTTTGTAAAGTTGTGCTGAATGGTGAAAAGATGAGGCGGTGTGCAGAAAACCCCATACTGTGCATAGGACACTTCCATTAAAACCTTCTGCAAGCTAAAATTACATTGCAGTATATGTTGCGTTTTCTAACAGGGTCAGATGAATTAATTTGTGTCGATTCATTTGGGGGGTGGGTTTGGTGACTGGATCTGGTCAAGTTTTTCATTGCATCCAATACTCTTAGAAAATGGATTGGAAAGGAGATGTCGTTTGGCATCATCAAAAATGCGGGGCTTTCTGTACAGCCTGAATAATTACAATGTCACTTAGATATCTTTTTTAAACAGGTGATCTAGTTTCAGCATTTTAAGGATGATTTGGAAACCAGAATCTCTGTGTGATTAGAACGGTTAAATCTTTAATTCTGTCATTAAGACGATTACATTCCTCATTAATGGCAAAACAAGTGATGCAAAAGAGGTGGTGCAAAAACGTGAGTAAATGTCAATGTGAAGGAGAACCTTTGTATGTTAATAGTGTGAATATTCAACATTCACGTAAATGTCAATAACTGTAAACTGTGAGAAATGTCATCGAATAGAACTATTTTGATACTTCAATCTAAGTGTGATTCACCTGGGAAATAGCCCTGTTCACTCTGTGGCCACGAGTTCTTCTCGCTCTTGTTCCCCCAAAGAAACATTTTTTTCTAAAGTGTTGCTGCAATGAGTTAGTTAAGGGACACACATACACACATACACATGCATCCCTGGCCTTGGATCCTCCCTGCCATCTGTGTATTTTTGATGGAATAGTCTGAAGATTTATTTTAAAAGGTTTTCCCAACGTTTCAGACCGTGGTTTTAAACCATAAGTGCACAGGAAATTATGCTATCAGATACTAACGTTGCCATCGTTGTGTAAATACTGAACTTCCCCTATCATCATTTAGCATTCTGCTGCTTACGATATCTTAATGCTGGCATTAAGATCACAAGCCCTTCCCCTCTGCTGGTTAGTGCAGACTTTTTAAAGTGCATTTTAAGTTATTGATGCAATTTGATATTTTTCATAATTTCTATTTAAACTGAAGTTGCATCATCTTTCTCGAGTTCATCTCCTGTTAAGAGTTGCCTTAAGCTCCAGGATTGCTTTTGCTACTTTTGTGTTGTATGTTTAACTTTCATAATAAACTTCCATGTAGTGAAAACGAGTGGCCGTGGGTTTTATTTTGGACCTCCAGCTGATCCACCCTAATGCGCTGTGTGTTTGGGGAGGGATAAGGGGGTATCCGGTCACCTTTTCCATCGGCAAGTCTGCGTCGATGTCCTTTGTTCAAAGCAATAGTGACATCCAGTGGTCGCTTCAGCCAACCCAGGCATCCTGCTCTGCTGCTGGACCATCACCCAGGCTGCTGGTGGCTCTGAAAACTTTTAGAGTAAGAGAATACTTTTACTGCTGGAGAAAATGCTTAATTTGCTTCTCCATCCCTCTTTGGCAAAAAAAAAATATATATATATATAAAATTATATAAGGTGTGTATATATATGAAGACAGCAGTTGAAAGCAGAATTCCCTTTGAGTTATTGTGAGTATTTTTTCTTTAACCCTCGCCAGGCTCTGTCGGCCATGCACAGGGACAGAGCAGCGCTGTCTGCGCAGGGTTTCCCAGCAGCCGTTAATGGGGAGGCTGAACCAGGGGTCATTTGCATATGTAAATTCAGGAAGGCTGCTGAAGCACCGTGGGGAACGCGAGCGCTGCAGGCGACCCCCAAAAACCGCCTCGGAAGCTGCCGGAGTCGCTGCTGGTCCGGCCCGAAGCACCTAACGCTGGAGGGTGACGGCGGTGACGCCGTTCAGCGTGAGCCAGGCAGGGCTGCGCTGGAAGATCCCATGGGAGCTGCTGGGGGATGGAGAGAGCCTGGAAGGCAGCCTGAGAAAACGGAGCGTGGTCAATCCGGATATCGGGAAGAAGAGCAAACACCTCGGAGTTCGGTGACCGCTTCCTAACCCTGCAGGAATGCAGACCAGTAGCTGTTTAGTCTGTTTTGCCTCCAAGCCTGCAATGAATGACTCTCCTATTCGCTCCTCAATGCGAGGACAGTTATCAGCTGCTCCCGGCTGGGCTCTCGCCCCACCTTCTGCTAGCAGGAAACTATGAAAATGAGGCTGCTGGTGAAAAGAGCCACTTTTCTGTTCCCGTAACTGAGGGCGGTTTGCTGATAAGGAGCCTCCTCCAGGTACCGGGCTGGGAAGTCAAGTGAAAGATGCTGCTTTCGGAGGGGTCCGACAGCACCTCCCTGTTCATCTCCGGTTCAGGGCTCCCTTTTCTTACCCACACGTTTTGGAATCCGTCCTGTCTGCAGCAGAAATACAGCGGCTTTATTTACCGTGCGTTAGTTTATTACTGCATTTCCAATGCAAATAAGTTACAGGATTAAAAAAAAAAAAACCCACACGCACACAAAACAAGTGTTCCAGGGTTGAGAATTACAGCGAGAAGTTATAGGGGAGCTGCCCCTTTGCATAGGCGGCGTTTCCTCTAACTCATTTGCTCTGCATCGTGCCTGCGCGCTGTAAATCCCATCCCATGCATATTCATCAGTCGCTCGGGCACCGCGGTGGATGCGTGGACCTTCCCCACCGCCTCGGGCGCCCTCCTCAAAGCTCGGGAGCGGGCGGAAAGGTGCAGGAATGGCGTGGATTTGGTCACCGCCTTGGTGCTTCCATGTGGATTTGGTCACTGCCTCGGTGCTTTTGTGGGAAGCCTGGGTATCCATAGGAAAGGATGAAGGAAATGCGGATGTTTCTTGAGGATCACTTCATCTTTTTCCGCCCTGTGCCCTCCTCCTGCTTCCGTGGGGGCTGAGCGCTCCCTCATTTTGCCCTTTTCCATGCCTGTTCCCTATCTTTTCCACCATGGCAGCTCGGACGCAGAAAGGCGGCCTGGAGCTGCAGGAAGGCTCCTGCTCGAGAGCAGCTCCTCTGCCCCTTCCCGCGGGCATCCTGAGACCATTCCGAGAGCGGCACCAGCCGGAGCGCTGCCGGGCTCGGCCTGTGGGAGCTAAAACCTCGGCCGCCTCCGGCATGAGTGGAGATGGCGGCTCTCACCAACGGGGACGCCGGCCCCGGCTCTTGCTAACGGCCACGGGGACCCTGGTTTCCGGGCTGAACCCCGTTCGCAGGACGCGGAGCTCCGGCTGCCTCGCGCGGGCCTCGAACCCCGGTCCCCGCCGCGCTGCGCCGCCGCCCTCCCCACTCCGCCACGGCCCTGGCCCCGCCCCCTCGGCGAGGCCCCGCCCCCCGCGAGGCCCCGCCCCCGGCGCGGGCTCGCCTGACGACAGCTGCAAAGCGCTTTTTCAGCAGCCGCAAGTGAGGTGAGCGGCGGCCCCGCGGCGCGGGGGGGGGGGGGCCCCACAGGCAGGACCCCCCCCCCCTTCCCCCCTCCATTCCCGTTTTCCCATTCCCTCCTTCCCAGCGGGACGGGGGGCGGGCGCGAGGGAGCGGGGGCGCTGCGAGGCCCCGGGGACCGGAAGGGAACGGACGGGTTGGGGCGCGAGTGGGGAGCGGGAGGACGGCGGTCGGGAGGGGACACGAGGGGCGTGACTCAGCGCGGGGGGGGGGGCCGGTACCGGTACCGGGGCGCAGGCCGTGACCGCGACCCCCCCGCCCCCCGGTGCCGCGCAGGGCCCGGCCGCGCCGATGCTGGATCTGGAGGTGGTGCCCGAGCGCTCGCTGGGCAACGAGCAATGGGAGTTCACGCTCGGTAAGTGCCGCCCGGGGGGGGCCCCGCCGCGTCCCGCTCCCCTCCGCCCCGGGCCCCGCTCGCCGCCGCCGCCTCGCGCCCCGGCCCGCCCCTGGCTCCCCCGCTGCCAGCTGTTAATCGCCCCTGCTTGTTTATTAATCGCTACGGCCCCTTAATTGCTGTTTTCTTCCCCAATACCTCACCTGGGGGGTGGCGCTCGTGACGCGGGCGCCCGGTGTCAGGTGATGTCGGTGCCACCGGGCGCCCTCATGGTCTCCTGGGCCCCCCGCCGGCCTCTCCCGCCGCAGGTAACGGGCGCCTCCCGCTTTGGGTCCCTTGGGAAGGCGCTTCCCTCTCTCGATCCATCTCCCTGTGTGGTGGGGGGAAGCGGGACTTGTCCCGGGTGCAGATCCAGTGGGTGCCCGGCCCGGGGCCCGGAGACAGAGTTGGGTGTTTGTGGCAGAGCTTCTCCTGGTGTTTTCCTCCTCCCGGCTTCGGGAAGCCCCTGCGGCTCTGCCGGTGTCCCCGCGATGTGCCGGTGTGGCCCTGGGCTCCTGGCTCCCATGGTCGCAGCCCGTCCCCTTGGCTGCTCCTCTACCTGGCATGCACCGTGTAAAGGGGGTGACCGCTCAGCTCCGCTCCTGCTGCCGCCCTCGTCACCTGCGATGGGCTCTGCCATAAGAAACGTGCCCCGGGCCCAGGCCCGGCCCGCAGTGCGCCCGGGGGCCCTCGGGTCTCGCTGCGAACCCCGTCCGGTGCCTCTTTGCACCACAGTGAGTTCATCCAGGTCGGTAATGGGAGCGCTGGAAAGGCTCGAGGAGGCTAATTATAGACCTGGGCTCCCACCCTCCGAAATCCCGGTGCGCTCCGGGTGTCATTGCACCCCCCTCACTCAGCCTGACCTCCGGGGAGCCTTTATTGTTGCCCAAAACTCCATGCCCTGCCTTGGTGATAAGTGTGTAGCCCTGCCTCACCTTCCTCCGCTCCTTATAAAAATAGAGAGGCAGTTATTATGCTTCCAAAGGGCCTCCCTAACGCAACCTCTGGCTCAGAATTGCATCCCGTGCCCGTGCGTGTACACACACGCGCGCGTGGACGGGTGCGGGAGGAAGCTGGGCTGCAATTCCCGGAGTAAACAGAGCCACCACGTGACCCGGCTCGTGTATAATTAGCTTGACCTGCTTGCCGAGCCAGGGGCCGGGACGTCTGGAAGCCCTCGCGGAGCTGCCGCGGCCCGGCTGGGGTGGCGGTTTTGGGAGCCCCGGAGCTGCCGTTGGCTCCTGGTCCCTGACCCGCAGTGGAGATGGGTGAGGGGGAAATGCCAGGGGAAGTTTTTACACGAGTTTCTGGATTCTGTTTCTGGCTCCGGCTTTGACTCGCAGTGTGAGCAGAGCATAAAACATTTAACCGAGACCGAGTTTCGTGTTCAGACACCTGTGTTGCTGCCGCCTCTCTAATCCTGCAGTTTTAGAGAGGGAGAACAATTAAATACTCGTTTCGCGCTGCCTGTGGCTGTGTTATTAGCAGGAGACACAGTTCCCAAGATGGTTCCCAGTTACATTTCTCTCACTTTTTATGCTTTCCTACCAAGTTTCACTCCTTTTTTATTTAATGCATCACGAGACCTCTCACACTGTATTCTTTTTATTTTTTGCCCTTCCCCTTCAAGACACACGATCAGAGAGGTAAAACCTGAAGACGTGGTGTTGGAAGTGCAACCTGCCAGCCGAGTATCGAATATCCCCCAGCATCTGGGGAAGGGGATGGCAGGGATAGCAGGGAGCTACAGCCAAGCTCTTTAGGGTTTGTTTGCAGTTGTTTGGATTGGACGACTGTGTGTTCTGCTGGAATCAGTGTTCCCCCTTCCCGGTCCTCCCAAGACGTCAGGGAGAAGGGCCCTTTGTCTCCTCTGGCCACGGAGGAGAAGCTGGTGCTTGCATGTGTGCACGTGAGAGGGGTGGAGAAAAATCGCCTGGTTTCTTTGCTGCTTCTTTGACCGTCCTCTAACGGAGGCAAATGGAGGGTGTTGGCTCTTCCGCCTGTGTTTTAGGTTCTTTCAACCCATTTTGGGTACTAAAACCTGCCGGCTTTTCATTTGGGGCAAGCTGAACGGCCTCGGTTTGTGTCCGTTTGCTTGCTGGGAGTCGGAGCCTCGTGAGCTCCGTGTTTGCACGCTCGGGAACCCAGCGTTGTCGCAGGCGGCTCCGAGCGGGACTCGGTGTCCACGCGCACCTCCCCGACCACGCGCGTTGTACTCAAAACGGTGCCTGCCGTGGCCATTGCCATGGGTTGCATGAGCTCCTTCCCTTGCCTTGCTCAACCCAAAGCTGCTTGTTTTTACTCTAGTTAGTGCTCTCTGCCCTACAGATCTCCAGTTGGCTTTGAGAAGGTATCTTGGGCATCTAACTATTAAAAAGTACTCTGGATTTTATGCTTTTATGTAACTTTTGGGTTTTTTTCTTCCCAATCATAGTTTTTACTAGGTTATGAGATACGCGCCATTTCTCAGGAGCATCTTTGATCTTAACCTCACACTGTTATTTATGTTTCTGTTCCATTTTGAAAATATCATCTAATACCTAATGCTTGCCTACTCGGAACAGGCTCGGAGACTGGCGAGGCAGCTGCTGTTTCCTGGATAATGGGAAGCAGTGCTGCCTTGCTGGGTGGCTCTGTGCGTTTTAATTGCATTAGTGTTATTGCAAATTCAGAAAGAATACTTGTTTTGTCATCCTGTGGTTTGTAATTTCCACTCACAAAAATAGTTTTTCGTGTTAAATCCGCAAAGCTTGAGGTGTATATGTGGGTGTGTATGTATATACATGTATGTATATATATGTAAATTCAAAATAGGGAGGCTCAAATCTGCAGGCAGTGTCTAAAAGGTGCTTTGGAACATGATGGGCACTGTGTGTAAGGAACATGTAACCAAAACTTTGGACAGCTGAACTACCATTAAATAAAAATGTAGGTTCCATAGCAAATCTTTCTTAAAAGGGCAGTTTGTTTAATGTTTAAAATCTAGAAATAAAAAGAAGGAATGTAAATAAAATGTGAGACATCTAAATGGACTTGCGGGGATTAATATGGAACCAAAATTTTGAAATTATGAGCTCATGATCTCGCTTTATAAATGCCAAACGTGAATCCAGGAACCTGATCCCATTTCATTTGGAAAGTCAACAGAAGTTTTAACAGTGTGAAAAAGGGTGCTATTCTTTCTAGTGCTGTTCTTTCTATCAACTGGTTTACACTGTACTCCATATTGTGGAGGTGTAAAGATAACGTGGATAACATAATATCCTTTTAAGTTGTGTTAGAAGATGGAGAGTAATGATGTGTTATTTCAGTTAAACCAAATTGTGCAATATGTATATCTTAATTTGTTCTCTCTTGTCAAAGGTGATGTTCATTTTCTCTCAGAAAACATGTGCATACATATTGAAAGAACAGTGTTAACTGAGACTATGAAATTCACCTTTCCTTGATGCAGCTGTGCTACATGAGCAAGTAATTTGGTCTATTAAGTCTAAGCAGAATCATTACTTCATTTTTATGTATGTCGTGTTTTTTTAAATGTATTTATTTACTGTGTTCAGTGACTCAGATGAATGATCTTGACCGCAGCATATGCTATGCAGGTGACCCAGGTGCCTATTGAATGTGTATGAGCTTGCTCATCAACTCGAGTGGCTCTTGCTACAGGCTTTTTTTCTAATTTACTGCATTTTGGCCTTCCCCGCTCAAAGCAGAAAATTCTGTGTGTAAACTGCAGAAAGATCTGTGCTTTTCCTACCCAGACTTTGTCATTTAATGTTGTTTCTAGTGATTATTTTCTTTCATGTATATGCCTAACAAGCCGGTAGGTGGGTAAACAGTGGTATTTTTGTTCCGGAAAACAGGTTTGTGCTGCCCATATGAGTCAAGGAGCTTTCTGGCCATCGCATGCCCTTGTGTTGCAATTCCCTGTATGCGGATGAGGACTCTTATTACCACATTTGTAACCTTTCTGTCCAAAAAAAAAATCCTGGGAGCTCTATCTATGGGCTGGAGCAATACGACTGTTTTTATTTGCAGGAATGCCGTTGGCGCAGGCTGTAGCAATTCTTCAGAAACACTGTCGCATTATCAAAAACGTCCAGGTTCTCTACAGTGAGCAGGTGAGTAGCCAACGGTCCGGGCAAGTCGCTGAACTCGGTGCTGTCCAATTATTACCGTGTCCTGGGGGACCTTGGTACTGTGTCATGCTGACATACCGGGCAAATGGTGGGGGTACTTGAAGGTGAGTGACACAAATAATTGCCACCCCGTGCAAGATGTGGGGTTTGTAGCACTTTCACATCGCCTATAATAATCCTTAACACAGTGCAGTGTTTTGAACTGGTATCAGTTTATATATGCTGTACTGTGGTGTTTTTTCCTTTAAGAAAGGAAACGTTCTGCAATTAGCTGGATGATTTAATTTAACTCCTCTTGTTTACACTGTCGTTGTCAGGCGTTGCACTATTTTTGAGGTACTGAATCACTGGTTACTCTCTGCTTCCATGTTCGATTTAGTGATGATGAACCCACTGAAAATGCTTCCGCTTCCCCTGTCTGGGTCTGCGATTCTGTCTGTGAAAGCAGTTGCAGTCATTTAAATCAGCTAGATGTTTTAATCAACTTCATAACTAAAACCGTGCTTTTGTGTAACTGCACAAAATTAGCTAACATCTTTGAGTTCCCTCAAAAATGGAACCAGAAGTGAAGCCTTTCTGCTAGATCAAACAAAATATGTTATACGTCCACCTTAACTGTGAAGAAAGTGGAAGGAGAGAGGGGACAAAACAGGTCTCTGACTCTCCAAGTATGAATTTTGTCAAGTGCTTGTTAATCAGGTGGTAGTTTTTGTATATTATAGATTAGGGATTGTTGCATCAGGAAAAAGGCAAAGTCTGTCTATTAAATTCTACATCAAAATAGTGATAGAGGTCTTGTCTGTTTGCAGAGAGTAGCAAATGACAAGGAACAAGCTCAACTCTGGGGTTTGCTGCCAGCTACATATTTAATCTAATTAAATGTTGCATACTTTCTTAATTATGTAGATTTATGGGTTTTGTGCTGACTGAATATTTACTTTGCAAATTGAAAACGTAGCTCCTTGAATTTAATAAGTAGGACTATCAGTTTGGCAGTGAATGCGCCCTTGTTTTTGCTACTGTACTTTTTTTCCTTCCCAGCTTTTCCAATTGCAGCCTGTTCCTAAGTAGTTTCTGAGTTTGTTTAGGGGGATTCCTGTTTCTGTCAGGGTTATAGAGTGAAAGAAGGATTAACAGCCCAGTGCTAGAGAGCTTGGTACACCACTGCTGGGCTCTCTAGGCCCCGTGAAAGACTGAAAGGTACATAAACATAAAGATGCTCTTAGCATCTATAGGATCTAACAAAATAGGTTAGATCTCAGTTCAGTAGAATAGATGAGTTGATGATGTTTTTCCATCTGTCAGAGCTGTTATCTCCCCATGCCACACAGGGCCTGCTGCTCAGTGCCTGGTGGTCTCATTCCTGTGCAGAGCATCAGGCCTCTTGCTGGGCCCGAAGCCTGTTGCTGATGCAGTGTTTAGAAGATTCAAACCTTTAAACAAACTGTGCCTGTCAGAAGTTGTTTACATCTGAACTAGACCTGAACAGCCCTTCATGTCTTTCCTCTTTGGATTCTAGAAGAATGTGTTTGAGCATAAGTGATCAAAAGTCATTTAAAGTTGTTGCATCTAAAGTCTCTGACTCTGGAAATCCCACAGCCAGCAATTCCTTTCAAATGTGTGTATGAGAGTTACATGAAATTAGATTTGCCCACAGATCTTTTTCACTTGCCATAAATGGGATGCCTAAACTGTGCTAAAAACCCTTAATGAACCAATTCCTGTGACAAGTGCTTGAGCTCCCGTTTTTGGTCAGTTTAAATGGGGTACTGAGTTGGTGTTTATATCCTTTACTAAATCTGTGCTTCTGGAATTGTATCAGTAGGGTTGCATGGCATAAGTTTATTTTCCTGCAGCTTTATGCAGAGCAGTTCTGTAAGTGCACACGTGGATTTCTTCCCTTAGGAGTGACTCTCTGAGTGCTCCCTGGCATCTTCCTCTTGTACCTGGAGTTCATTTTTGTACATCAGCACGTCTGTAGTCACCTGAGCTTCACGATGCCCTTGAACCTCTTCTTCTGGTATAGACTCTGCCAGTGTAGAATAGGAGCCCTTGGCTGCAATCGTGGTCGAGCTTTTCTTTGGGTGTTTTTACTTTTCTTCTTCTCCAGCCCCTCAGAGGTGCTTAGTGTGTTCTCATTAGCCTTGCAGTCGCTTGCTGTTGTGCAAGGTGCTGTGAAGGTTTCCTTTAGCAGAGAGCCTGCAAGTCTGGGCACCGGTGTTCGAGGAAGATGAGCTCAAAGTGAACCAGGAAGAGCTGCTGGAGCAATAAAGGGGAGTGGAAAGCATGCAGCGCAGGAGATTGCTAAGTCAAAACAAGCTGCAGGGCTTTGGGTGTGGGGTGTAGGATCTGATCATGAAATGTATGGCTTGGGAGGGGGTGGGAGTCACGCGGGAGAAGACACCGAGGGTGCCTGCCAGGTCTAGATGACAGTGTTGACACCAGTGCGAGGAGGTGTGATTGTCAGCGAGGAAATTCAGGGTGGAAATTAAAATTTTGACTGTCAAAACACAGGCCTTCCAGTGGAGCGAAGTGGGGAGTAGCTGTTTTTAAGATAGCTCTTGCTTAATTCATAAACGGCCCGTGTGATGTGGTCGCTTACGTTAGGAGTCTGAATGTGCCCCAGATGTCCCATTCCAGGTGCTTTTTACCAGTGAAGCACTCGGCGCAGTCCTGGGGTACACGTGTTATTGCCTGCCTCCCGTGCAGCTCTTTCCTCCTCTGAGGAGACAGTTGTGGAGGGTAGAGCTTATGGAGCAGATGTGCTTGAGAAGGTGCCTGGTGAAACAGGACTGACACTGGCCTGGGCTGCAGAGGAAGGAGGTGGCACAAAGCCTGTCCAGAGGCCAGCGGAGCCACGGGAGTGTCTCCTGTTGGCCCCAGCTGACTGCAAGGCCAGGCTTTAGCTGTTCTTATTCACAGTAACTAAGGAAACCTGAATTTGCAGCCTAACACTTGGAAACCATCGTTTTTAGCCTGAAAAGGACTGTGACACCCTTTTGTGTTCAGAGTGCCCTCTTGCCATCCTTTTTTCAGGAATAGGCAGGCTGTGATGAGAGGCTTTGTATGCCGGGAATGCACCAGCCTGTCCTGACATGATGACTCTACAGGATGCTCAAGGTGGAGTGTTGTTTTCCATGTCTTTTCTTCCTGTTCAAGAAATGGCCAGGATCTTGCAGATTGCAGATCTTACAGGGGCACCTCTTTTTCATACAAAACCTGCCAGAATGGGGAACTTTGGCCAAATGTACTTTTGTGGCGCCTATTCATAGAAGAAACAATAGTTTTCTGAGGCAGTATTTTTCTTCCCAAATAAATTGTTTGCACGGTGATACTTACCTGAACAAAGAAGCCTTGACATTAAAAGCCTAACAGCTTTTTTTTTTGTTGTTATTATTTTAACAGCTTGCTTTATTATTATTTTACAGTCACCTCTTAGCCATGACCTCATCCTTAACCTGACTCAGGATGGAATCAAACTGCTGTTTGATGCTTTCAATCAGAGACTTAAGGTAAATGACCTCCCTGCATAGAGGACAAGAGTATGTTGTTGCCTACTACACTGTAATCATTATACAGTCTTTTTAATACGTTTAATTTGCCACATTTATTGCTCTTTGGTATAATGAATTGCATGTCTTTGAGGATTAAATTTGGTTGTAGAGTATATGTCCAGCTGAGCACAAGAGTCTGTTAGGAGTGTAGTGATCCAGTGTCACCTCTCTCACCCATATATATTGTAGCATATGCTGAGAAAGGCCCTTACCAAAACTAGTCAGGTCATCACTTAATGCAAGCTGGATAGTGGTGGTTGTTGTCTTCCCCCAAGTTGTTCTTTTAGTGATGCTAATATTTTATTTGGAACAAAACTTCTTCCTATTCTTAGTTTTCAGTTGTTGTAATTGGCTTACAAGGCCTTGTAGAAAGCCTTGTAGACCCAAGGAAGCTACCATGGGAATATCAGTATTGCTAGAAAGTCATGCAATCTCCTGCAGGAAGGGAGGAAAACTTGTGCCTCTGCTTACCTGCACCTACCAGAGCAGGGTGAGTGACGCACGTAAGTCCTGGGCCAAGTCCTAAAACCATAATATTACTATGAATTTTGACAATATTCTCTTCGACACGTATTTCCATCCTCTCAAATAGGGAAAGAGGTAGAGTTCACAATGTTGTTTTGCCGTTGCTGGTTAGTAGACACCTGCGCATTTCTGAGTCTTGCTAAGAGATAATTACTGAGATGGTGATTGTAGCAAAATGTCAATTTGCAGCTCATTTCAACCAACTGCCTTTTGTGTTTTTGGTAGCTTCACTGCTCGATGTGCCTTAGCCGGCCTACTCATTTGTTCCCCTGCGCTTAGTCCCCAACTCGACATAGCTTCTCTGGTTAAAAAAACAAATCCTATGATAGTGTTCCCGGCTGCGGCAGTATTTCTTCAGAGCATTTATCTTTCGTGATTGTTATGAGGCCTTTTGTCTATTTTAAATTTTGCTAAATTGCGCTTTTTTCTTTTTTCTTTTCTCTTTCCTCTCCTTTGTGGTTAGTAAAAAGAAATGTTGACATGAATAGATCTTCAGTCTGAGTTGTGGGAAGAGGGCTCGTGGCAAATTGGTGCTTGTTGGCTGCTCGCAGTGTGTTTCTCTCATGTGGGACCGCGTTTGCGCAATAAACTATTCTTAGTTAACTGTTTTCTTGCTTTCTTTATGCTTTCCAGTCCCATTCCCCCATGACCACATGCATTAGCCAGGTATGCTCTAGCACAGGAGACCTCATAGTCTCTAGCACTTGCAGCAAAGCCAGATCTTTATGTGGGATGATTTTTCTCTATTTTCTGAAACACTTTCTGGTGGCCCAGTGGGGGATATGGGACATGCAGTGTTAACTTAAAAGGGGGAAAAATAAGTATGATCATGCCTAGCTTTCCATAAATGTGGCCTATTCTTTAGCCAGCTGAGCAGTACAGAAAATCCAGTCATGTCAAACTGCATTTGAATTTAAAAGGATAACTGGTTGGGATAACTTATTTTATTTCCTAAAAGTCATAATTTTAAAGTATGTTTGCGAAGAAGAAATATTTGCTTGCATTTCTTTGTTGGTTTTGTCAGGCTATTAAGTTGTTGCTTGTTTTGTACTGTCCTTGCTACTTGTATCCTCAAGTGTGTGGGCTTTCTTAGCAAGCCAGAAGTGCTTCAGAAACTCTTCTAACTTTTTATGAGTCAACAGCGTACCATTAAATGTTAATTTTTATGCAGTGGTTTGAGCGTTGCAAGTATTTTTATATAAGAGCATTTACCAGACGTCTCCCAGAAACAAGACTTCCTTTTAGCTGGTGATATTTTTAGGCTTTAAAGCCACATTGGCAGCAAGCTCCCTGGGGAGATCTCTCTGGTTGAAGAGTGAGTGCCTTTTAAATCTGTCATGGATGTGTTGGAGAATTATCCAAAGCAAGAACAAAGTCGTTTCCTTTCCTTTACAGTAGTTACAATGTCGTCTTCGTGGTTTCCTTTTCCTGTTGAAATAGGAACACCTCTACAGGGTGGAAAATGTCTTGGGTTTGACTGTGGTGGTTCCTCAAAATCATCCGGGTGGTTCCCCAGTCTGGCTTCAGGTTCCAGTTGCAGAGTTGCATTAAAAATTACGTGAAACCAGGCTCTGTTGCAAGTTTGCAGTGGTGCCTTTGGCACAAAGGATTCATATGTAATACCAAATGTAGTGAGGGGAGCTCCCTGGAATAATCAATAATGTGTAAAAATATATATTTATTGAGCATCAGAACTAGATATTATGACTTGCTCTGATTCCTTGTGGGCTGCTCTTCTGATCATCTTCTGCTTCAACATATCACTAGGTGTTTTTTTATCTAGTATTGAAATACAGTATTGCTGCTTAGTTTTGCTATGTTCTTCTTCTTTGGAAAGAGCTGGAATGTGTAAAGCACAGTCAGCACAAGGACCTGCTTCCCCATAAAGGGTGTCTTCAGTGTAAAGAGAGCAACCCAAGCAGTGGACAGTGGCTGGTTTTTGTTAGAGACTCCCCTAATTAGCTAACTCGCTGTTACTTGCTTTTGTACTTGCTTAAGAGTCATCCTAGCAGAAATCAAGATGCTGATGTGTTAGCAGAAAGGTTAATTTCTGTAGATCAGTGCTACTGATATACACAAGACTCGGAGGTACTGTATTGAAGGCTTGGTTCTTCTGCAGTTCTTGCTTTAGGTGTGCAGCTACTGAGTCATTTTTCAGAGTTTCATCTCTGTCATGTTTTTTGTCAAACAAAATACCTTGGGGAAGGGACTCGAGCAGCACTAGCTAATTTTGTCTTTGGACAGGTGTTTGCCTCTGTTTATGATTCACAAATGCTTGAAATGTGGTAATATTTCTATTTCCTCTATTTCAGGTGATTGAAGTTTATGACTTGACTAAGGTGAAGTTAAAATATTGGTAAGTGATTAAGACCTTGTGATCTCTCTTTCATTAGTGTCTGTGATTTTTCTTTTTTTAATCCTGAATTCTTTTTTTTTCCCTTCTACTCTTGTTAAGAAAGCAATTTAAGAGTCAGAACAAAACAAATGTAGGTGGATAGCACTTGGTTAGATTAGTAGTTTACTCTTTTCCTCCTGGCTTTCTAATTTAAGTACAGTATTGTCATTTCTAAACACATGCAGCATCTATTCTAAGTACTCTAAGGCAAGGTAAATCCATTTTCTTTTTCAGTGGTGTCCATTTTAACTCTCAGGCAATCGCTCCAACCATAGAACAAATTGATCAGTCATTTGGAGCAACACATCCAGGAGGTAAGCCAGAATTTTTCTGAGACTCTGGAGTACACCTAAATTGATAGTATTTTTTCTAGAGAAAACCATTTCCTTTGTGTCTCCATAGAAAAATGTGTGGGGACTTGTGTTGTCAGATGCTTTGAAATTGTGTTCCCAAATGGTCGCAACCTTGTAGGTATTTTTTCTCATAAATATGTTGTAAATTGAATGGTGGTGGTGTTTAAGTGAAACAGCAAGGCACACGGTCATTGACCCGCAGAGTGCTGTGCTCACATACCATTAATGATCTGGTTTGAACTGCCAGGGCCCAGAAAATCCTGAGCTTTGTTGTTGTTGCTGCTGTTTTGACACGTTCTTGTACGGGGTCTGCTCTCAAGTGCCCTTGGGGGGGGTTAAGTATACCCTGAACCTAGAGCCATTCGAGCTGAGCTGCATGCAGAGCCAGCCAGACCTGTGTGCTCTGGCTCCAGGCTCTGAGAACGTGATTAGTGCCCTGCCGGGACAGCATCCCCTTGGAGCATGTGTGTAACTGCCTCCTCTCTGTTATTGGGAGCACGGAGCCAGAAAACTGACATAACAACAAGGAAGGTTAACTCCATATCGGCCAGGTAGCAAGATACCCTTTTTAGAGCACCTTTTTTCGTTTTTGTCTTAACTTGGTCCATTTGTACTTGTCAGGCTGATCCCAAATAGTAGCCTCCTGTGTGATTGATGGCAATTGCATATCCGTCCCTGTTCTCTGCAGGCAATCTCCTGCACGTCACAGAACAGGATTTATTAACTGTGGAGGGTCAGGTGGCTAAAGTAATATGGCATAAAAGCCTGCTGTGGTAGTCGAGCATCAGATTGAGATAAGTGGAGGCTGGCAGATTTCTAGCTATAATTCTCCAAGGGCCAGAATTAGCCTTCTTAAGTTTCGCTTCATCATGATCTTGAGCTTTCGTCCTAGATGGACACTCTGAGGTCTCTAACAGAGCTTAGGCAGGGTGAAAGTGCTCCTGTATCCTAAACAAGTTTTAACTTGTTTGGTGTTTGTTCAGTTTCCTTGCTGAAATTCAGTATCTTCCACTACTGGCCTAGTTGGCCTAAATAAATGCTTTGTACGAGGCAGTCTCATGACTATAAATTGAGTTTCCACTGTATCATGCAGTGCAAGGTTTTGGTAACTGTTTTCTCTGTTTTCTGAAACAGCAAAAAACAGTTTTGAGCATCCGAGTCCCACTGAAATTTGATATTGGAGAAGGAAATAACATGGGGTGAGAAACTGTCCCCATCCCTAATGTGACAAAAACTCCGAAAGTCAGTTTTTATGAATGAAAATGGGACTAGACCATGTCTCTCCTTCTACATACTGCTAGTCCCCCCAAAACCTGCCCATCTTTTCCTTCTGCTCCCTCAAAAACCAACCAAGCACTTACAAACACTTTTGAAATTGTATATTTGTTGTTTGTGTGTGTGTGTTTTGTTGTTGTTCCATCTCGGAGCACTACATCCACTAGAGTTTCAAGGCGAGATGTCGTCTTTCACTCAGACCCGAGGTGATTATAGCAGATCCTTCCTGTAAAACCCGAGTTTCACAACACTTCAGAAGGTTGAGGCGATTTATCTTTACGAGTGACCTTCAGCAAGCAGTTCTGGTTTTGCCAAAGTGGTGGTTGGAAACAGAAGAGTCATCAGAAAACTTGCAGCCAGTTTCATTGCTTTCCAGCTAACATTAGTTTGAACCGTTGCAGCGTCTCTGTGGTAGAGCTGAGCCCCGTGATTGAAGCTTGGTTGCTCTTGAGGTCAGTAGCTTCATCAAAGCCAACGTTTCCTCCCACTTTTCCCTCTCCCTTCCATGGGTCTGTAATTCCCAGACCTCATGCTGGGAAGCCCTTGCTGCTGCCAGTGGTTCTGTTGCAATCACATCCTGTGCCGAATTCCCATAAATGTGGCTGGTTGCCTAAGTGCAGTTCAGCGTGGAGAAGGGCTGTGGAATTGGACTGAGGTTGCTACACAGGAGAGAAAAACATCACTGGTTACGGGTGGAAAAGACAACTTAATGCAGCTAAGTATGAAGTTTTAAATGAAATTGTGTTTTAATTTTTAACAACCTTGGCTAGCTTCTCTCTATGACATCTCTGTCCTTTTTGCTGGGGTTGTAGCCACCAGACCACAGCCTTTCTGCCTCCGTCACCCTCCTTGAGCAGAGTGACACTGATGGGACTGGGCAGTAAATGAGAAAGATGTCACAGCCTGGTCGTGTTAGCTCATGTGGGTGCTGGTGACCCACGGTCTGAGGGGATAAGTGAGAGGGCTTCCTAGGGAGGAAAACATCCCTTGCCCCTTCAAGCCTAAACATCAACAAACGTTTTTGGGGATGAGAATGATGCCATTTGTATAATCAGATATCACACTTGGCGTGACTAGGGGAAAAACACGTCTCCAGCTGGCTGTGGGCTTTGGAAAAGATGCCTCACGGTTTGTCACATGAGAGAGATTTGTGTAATTTTCCTGCCGATCAAAACATTTCCCTCTCCCCACGCTCTCTCCTCCGAGTGACAGGCAGGGAAAATGATCTTCAACACATTGAAAAAGGCAAAGGGTTTCTAAAAGCTGGCACTCGAGCAAGTGAAAAGTAGATGGACTTCCCCTGTGAAGGTGCTGCAAGCGGTTTGGGAGCAGGAATTGATGTTATTTGATTATTTCTTTTCCTTTCTCTCATTTACTGTACTGGGCATCATCCAGATTTCTTGTGACGTGTCTTGGGCACTTAAGAGGCATTTTGTAAGGGACAATGAAGCGCATTTTCTGGATGTAAAAGATAAGCTGTTACTTGTTTTTAAATATGAACCTTTAAGGTTAAAAAAAAAAGAAGGGAAAAGAAAAAAGAGCAGGCTTGCTTTGGTTAAGTGGAAGAAAGGAACGTCTCTTGTCTGAGTGTTTTTGGCCTCGGCTGTTTTGCAAATGAACCGACTTGACCTGGGAGCACCGTGTTCCGCTCGGCAGCTCCTGGTGGCAGGTCAGGATTCGGTAGCGTCAGTTCCCAAACTGTGCTCGGGGTGGGAGTTGCCAGGGGTTGTTTCTGAGCAACCTCCCAAAGTTTTGTCTTGTTAGCGTGAAGACTGAGGTGGCTGGTAGTGCTGATCACACCCAGCGCTGTACAATTTATTGCAGTAAATCAGGACATCTTGTTTATGTGATGACAGCTAGTAGCCTGTGGATTCCAGTTTATTCCTGCTCTTTGTAAAAGCTGGCTTGTGGCTGGGGGTGGTGTTTTTAATATCATTAAAATGACCTGGGTTCTGTGTATGAGGGGTTTTTTTGTGCCATGTTGCTCAGCAAAGCAGCTGGTCTAACCTGGGGCATGCAAGTTGACTCCATGCTTGGAAAGGGGTGGTGTGGGCCCAGCATCGCATTAGTTTGAAATACTGGTTATTGATATTGCAGGCGGGGCTGTTTGGAAGACGTTTTGGTAAATATTGTAGCATGGAATGAGCAGAAGAATGAGCAGTACTGTAACTTTGTTTTTTCTTTCCCTTCCCTTCCAGTGTATAATTCAGCTGAACAACTCTTCCACCTCAACTTCCGAGGACTGTCGTTTTCCTTTCAGCTAGACTCGTGGACTGAAACTCCGAAGTACGAGGTCAGGAATCATTCCTAGTTAATAGATAGTCTTTTTGCCGTTGTGATTCTTGCAAAATATCACCTACAACATGTATGGCCTGCAAGCCAAAGAAACCAGTGATTTGGAAGGAATTTAAATCCTCGGTTATTCTCTCATTTTGTTATATAAGCCTTTCAAAGCCTGAAGTTTTTTGAATTTTAGCAGACTGCAAATACTTACAGATTTTTATTTGCATTATAAACTGGGGCCAGCAACTTCATTGTTGAAAGGAGTCCTCTAAAAATATGAGCTCTCTGGATGCAAAAGTATGAACTTTAAGCATTCCAATAGAAAGCTGTTCTCCTATCAGTTATTTTTGGATCTCATCAAAGTGATTACACAACTAAATTAGGACAGACTTCATGAAAGACATTTTCATATTAAGTGTCCTTCAGTCTGAGTGTTTGTGGAAAGCCCAGTAAAATGAGCTTTATTTGTAATGTCTATTTGCATTTTTACCAAATGTTTGGATGAGTTACTGAGTAACTGGACATATTACTGCATTCTGTGAAGCTGCAGTGAAAGCAAGGTCGGGTCTTGTGTCACTTCCCCTTATACTAGTGAAAATGGGTGTATAACCTCTTTTGTGTGAGGATGGAAACACTCTCATCTGTATTATCCACACTTATGTAAAATGCATGTGCTATTAGTAATGAGGAGCATATAAAGAGCTAAAACGGGGAGCCATTGACCAGTTTTAATGTCATAACTTTTAAAGTTGTACTTTGACACGTGGGAGAAGAGGGAGATATGCAGGAAAAACCCTCCTATCTAGCAGTAGCGAAAGTGAGTCAAAATGAGAAAGGTCAAAGGTAAGTTGGAACCTCATGATAAACCAAATGAAAAGAATATCCCAGCAGGGAGTCGATGCATTTTGTGCAAGAGTTCCAAGGATATTTTACAAATGCCTAAGCTGCTAACAAAAGCAGCTGTTACACCGAGCAATTGAAGAGCAATTGAAGAACTGTTAAAATTACTAGAGCTAATTTTAGCAGTTGCAGAATGGTGTATTTTGTTTTGGTACCTGCTTCCATTAACTAAGAAAACAATTAGAGATAGTTACAAAAAAACTTATTAGAAGCATGCCCAGAGAGGAACGTACCGTGTTTCTCAGAGATAATTCACTTTTCTATAGGTGTCAACTCTTGGATTTTGATCTAGTTGGTAACTAACTGAAGGTAACAAGTGTGAAAGCTTGTGACAAGGTTGACTCCTGTCCAGAGCTGGTAGCAAAGTATGATGATGGTGTTGAAGAAAGGTCCCGTCTCCCTCAGAGCTGAGAGGAACAGGCCCTTAGCACGCTGCAAGAGGGAATTTGACTTCTTCATTACTCCTTTTATTCAATGCGAAACACTTTAAAGTCACTATCAAAACCATGTGTCTAAGAAAATGGGATGTGCTGAGGAGAACTGGCTTTTGCCAAACCAACACAAGTTGTGAAAGGCTGAAATGGAGGCAGCAGAGAAGGGGAAGCTCTGGCTTTGAGGTGGCCTGTTTCTCAGCACCGGGACTACAGCATACCAGCAGCGCGCTCTCACATCTAGTAAGCTTTCATATTGCTGGTTTCCAGAGATCAACCCAAGGAAACTTGAATTCTTATTTGCATGTGTGTCTAGTTGACCGACTAGTGCCATCTTTTGGTAGAGAAGCAGAGGGAGCTTTTCACTCTGTTTAGGAATCCAAGAGTATAATGCAAAATGAACCCCTTCCAGAAGCCCTCCCCCAGCCCCCGTGCCCACAGACTTCTCTCTGTTGGCAAGCACGTTCTGTATTTCTGATGTGGTGTTTGTTTTGATGTGAAATGTGTCCGGTGGCTGATGCAGCTGCAATGATTTTGTATCCACAGCCTAACTTTGCCCATGGTCTAGCGTCTCTGCAAATCCCCCATGGTGCGACTGTGAAACGCATGTACATCTACAACGGAAACAGCCTGCAGGATACCAAGTACGTGCAGCTGCTCGTGCATTTTAGCTATTGACAACACTATTTTTCTTTTCTTTTTCATTATGTAGGCGTTTTCAAATGCTGTCTATTTAAATATAAACTTTTTTTTTCCATTCAGTTTGGATCTTTTTACAAATCTGATAGTGCAGAATGCTTTTAGATGCTATTCTCTTTCAGATTTCTATAGCCATTGTCCTCAGACTTGCTGTCAAATAGGATTTTTATTTATGTTGTGGTGACTTGGGCCAGGTTTAACTGCAGGATACCAGCTCCTTTGTCCTGAAAATAAATTCATAAAGGAGGAATGTAGTAGAATCTAGTTAGAGATAGAGTTGAGCTATTTTTATGGTATGGTAATGATCTCTGCCTAGACTATTCAAACTCTTTCTGGTAGGAAATCGGTCATTTTGCAGTGTGTTGGTACTTTGAACACCACAGCAGGCTCTTGCTGAAGGTCTTTAACTCTTTTGCTATGTAAAAATAATAGAACGTATATTTCCAGTCTTGAGCCGTATGTTCTACTGTATAGCCGGTATATTTCCTGGCTGACCTTATTGTGCTGAGAATAATAAAAATAAAAATGCCTTAGTACCAATGGATTAGTTGTGTTTGAATAGTTAATATGGTAATAATTGCTAAGGTGGTATTGCTGTTTCTACAAACATTGTTTCTAGGCTTTCCTACTCAAAGGAAAGAATGTCCAAAATCTTCCTTTTAGCTTAGAAATACAAAAACTGATACGGTAGTAGCTTATGTGGAGAAGATCACAGTTCAATGCCAGGTGCAGTAATCCACTGGTATGTTAATTTTCTCAGGAGCGAGAGATAAATTATGAGTAAGAGGCTTGTTTATCCAAGCATCGTCTCCTAATTAGTAATAAGTGCGCTTCAGAAAATGTTGTTTGTGCCCATCTGTGACACAGTGGGCCCTAGTGAAGGCGCTGATGGATGTCACGTGGGGACACCAGCGTGTGAGCTCAAAGCCTCGTTCTTCGCCCAAGTCATTCGCTTAGAGGAGAATTCACATGAGCAGGAAAAGTGATTTTTTTAAAAGGAAAAAAGCTAGCACGTGAAGAAGCAGCTCTTGTATTGAAAATATCTTTCTTGCTGTTTGCTGTAATTATCTCAAATATTAGTATAATTCAAATAAAAAGGAGGACTGTGCTGATAAAGCTGCAGACCTGCTTGTGGAATACAAGCTGCGTTCGTGCTTTGGGTTATTTGAGATAACGTTGATCTGTTCCTCCTCCTTTGAAGATTAAGCTAACCCGGTGCCCTTGTTATTTTTGCTTTGTGTGCCTGGCTTTAGGGCTCCCTTGATGCCCCCCAGCTGTTTTCTCGGCAACGTGTACGCGGAGAACGTCGACGTTCTGCGAGATGGAACCGGACCCTCAGGTTTACGGCTTCGCCTCCTCACCGCAGGTATTGGCAAGGCAGGGAGTACCCGGCACGTTCCCACCCTTGGAAAAAGGGACCAACTTCTCTAGCATAGGCTGTTTATGATGCTTTTACAGGGGGTTCAGTGCTTTATGAACCTCGTTTTGAGCTATTAGAAACAAAATAAAAGAGACACGAAGATGAATCTGTCTGTTGCAGCATTTCCCTAAGGCTGGAGAAGACCCTGGGGCTTGTAGCCTGTGTGGTTGGGTTTTTTTATAGCTCCAAGTTCACCGAGCCTGATGACAGCAGTAAATTTGTTTCTAGGTGTATGTATATAGAGCAAAGATGTAAGTGCATCACAGGAAAAAAGTTAGGAATTAAGAAACAAAAGTGGATCCACGTGCATTTTTTTAGATTCTGGTGACCTGTATTACCTGTATTTTGGGGATGAATTCTGCAAGACTTTAACAATATAACGCCATCAAAAGATATAAATGCTGTCATGTTAGACTTCACTTTTTAAACTCAATCCACTGTTTATTTGCTGTCGAAGACCATGCTGGAAGTGATACAGGTTGACAAGCACCTTGTCCTTGTTTGTCCTTTTGGAGACAGGCAGGCCTGAGGTATTAGAGGAAGCTGTATTGCCTGCAAAGCAGCCTTGCTCAGTGACAGTAGCTTGAGAACTGATAATATTCTTAATTAGAAACCAGATTTTTTTCTTTAATAACTTTCATTAGCAGTCACTACTTCTATTCTGCTTATTAGCACTATCTGTGTTGAGGCAATGCTTTCAGTACACTCCCAGGATGCAAAAATTGAAAGGGGAAAAGTACAAAAATTGTTGATGAAGAATAAGAAATGCTGAACAAAAGTGCAGCAGGTGTGTTAAGTTACTTTGCTTCTGTATTTTTCAGAGGAAGATAATGGAGAGCTGCCTAGGACAGGGAACATTTACCCTCGTGTACTAGGGAAGGCCGTTAGCTATAACATCATAGTAATGTAGATGATTTTGAAAAAAATGGACACCTCCAAGGTAGAGTGTCACAATTAACATCCATATCTTCAGTTTTAATGAAATGTTGGTAATTAAAATAATTATTAAAATATTACCTTTCAGATAAAAACTTGCAAGAAGGCAATCTTGGCATGTGAGGTTCCTTCCATGCTAAAGTTTGCAGAAACTCCTTTGCAGAACATACTATATCTATGTTCTAGCCTTAGTTTTTCTGCAAACCTATTAAATTGAGTAAATCTTGCTTAAAAAATCAAGGGTGGCTTGATGGGATTTTTTTTTTTCTGATTTATTTTATTTGGGAAATAACTGCATGAATAATGTGTAGTGAGCAAAGCTAAATGTGTCCTCAGAGCACATCCTTTGTCTTTAAATAACGTGAATCTGTGTGCATGCATTCTAGAAAATGAAGATGCCACATCCCAAAGAGCAAACAGGGTCACAGAACATAAGATCTTTGTGTTTCTTAACGTCTAGTAACGTATGTCAACTGTTCACCTAAGTGATGGCACTTCAGTAAATTCACTTCTACCAACGATGGTTTACATATCAATGTGCTTACTGTTGATCTAATAAGCTATAGGAATCTTCAAAGGAGAATGTGAGTTCTCTCATGCAATTAATATGTATAAAGAATTCAATTTTGTGGGCTTTTTTTTTTTTTTTTATTGGAAGGGAGCTTGTTTGGGTTACATGTCACTTTGCAGCTTTGGAAATAGATCTCTAATTCCTGAAGTTTTTTAAGGATAGGAGTCATTCTTGGTGCTTAATGCTAATAAGTGTCTGATCGGGTTGAGACTAACTAGGAAAACAAGTTACATTTTTTGAAGGGCCAAGTAAAGGCGATAGCATTGCTGAAGCTGCCACCTAAGATGGGAGTCTGTTCCCTAATTAGCGAACGCAATGCTTTGATTAGAAATACTGATTATTTTGAACTGTTGCAGAACTAAAGAGTCTAGTTCAGCAGTGCTGTTTGAATGTAGCTTTTTATGATACACAGAGAAATGCTAAACTTCTGCGGTGGGTTTGCTGATGTGTCTCCTGATGAGCAAGGCATGAATGTGAAGCTGTCTGTTTTTCAGGTTGTGGCCTGGGCGTTCTAGCCGATGCCAAGATGCGGGTATTTGAGCGCTGTGTGTACTTTGGTGATTCGTGCCAGGACGTGCTGAGCACTTTGGGATCTCCACACAAAGTCTTCTACAAGTCTGAAGACAAGGTAGGGAAATCCAGCCAGGCGCAGGACTTTGATTCTGAGCCGTAGCAGCTTTTGCTTACTTTCAAAAATTAAAAATTTTCATATAAACTTCAGCATATATTTCAATCCTTTCCTGATGTTTTTGTGTCATGGTGTATGAGTAAACCTTTTACTTCAGATACCTAAATAAAAAAAATCTGGTGTGTTGTTATGCTTCTGCAAGCAGCTAGTGGCCTGGTCAGGGAACCCAGCATCTTGCATGTTTAATCATGAGCTGCAGTATGACGTGAGACCATAACAGTTTGATTGTAGTAGTAATATTGTTCATGCCTTACTATTTGTGAGGATTGTAAAACACGCCTGAAAAACGTGTGTTTCTTGCAGATGAAAATCCATTCGCCCTCTCCCCATAAGCAGGTTCCATCAAAGTGCAATGACTACTTCTTCAATTACTTCACGCTCGGAGTGGTGAGTGGGAGGCTTCCCTAAACAAATGTGTTCAGAGCTTTGATTTGGCTGCACAGCAGTCCTTTCAGAATGCCAATGCTGTAGAGATGGGAGGCCGTGCAACTCCTGTGGCCTCAGGAATCTCCAAATGTGAGAAGCAGATTTTCTGCAGCACATGGGAATTCTATCAGTAACATTTTATCATCTCCACCAGTGCTTGGGGGGCTTTTTGTGTTCATGTGTTGGCATTCTCCTAGGCTTTCTCCATCTACCGTGCCTGATGCATAGAAATACAAGTTTTCAGTTCTGAAATCCATAAGCAGAAAGACAAACCCTCCTTAGAAAAATAGCCAACATAAGCAAATAAGGCAGTGCAGCTGTGGTTGCATGCTGAAAGAGCTGTGAATGTATTTGAATTTACAAATAGTCTTAAATACTTCTTTTCATAGTTTCATTCAGTTCCTATTGGATGGCTATTGCAATGTTCCTATGCTATTATGTATTGCTATGTAGATGTGCTATTATAGCTAAGCTGGGGTCATTTTGGGGAGAGCCACTTTTCTCTCCCATTTTTTCCCGTTTGTCTGTTGTTGCCTTTCGTTGGCGTGGCGTCGCCAGACCCTAACTACCCACATCTGTATTTTTATCCTTTAACAGGATATTCTCTTTGATGCCAACACTCACAAGGTTAAGAAATTTGTCCTGCATACAAATTATCCTGGTCATTACAACTTCAACATGTGAGTCTAAAGAACTGATCTCTTTAAAAATATGTGTATATGTATGTGTATTAAAAAAAAAAAAGTGTAAAAAGGAAATTTTATGTTTCCTGTATATAGTTCCTCTATTTTTCCCTAAGGATCTTTAGTGTATCTGCTAGCCAGTGATGGTTTCAAGAATCATTATTAGCATTTTTTATTCTTGTTTCCTTTTTACTTTTAGATACCTTTATGTTGTCAAATATGTCTTGAAGCAATAAATGAATTGAGATAGTTGTTCAGTTTACTTTGCTTAAACAAAGTTGGCATTAGCAAATGTGTCCCATTTGCTGGTAGGTAGCAGCTGTTTTTTTTCCCTGACGTTATTTCAGTTAGTGACATAGTTTGCCTTCTCATGCCTCTGAGCAAAGTATTTTCAATGCTTATTAAATGTAAACTCTTTAGTAGAGGAGTGTAAGTTTTGTAAGGGATAAGTGGTTGAATGTCTAAATAAAGAGAACACTTTCAGGTAGTTGGCATTAGTATCAGAGAATGAGAGAGAAATCTATACTGTTGTTTCTCACTTGAACTTTAATCCATCCACTCAGTGTACCAGCAGAGTAATTTGAACTGAGGACCTTTTGTATCCTTTAGAAAATGGTGTTGCAACATTTCCAGGCTGCTGCCTTTTTTGATGTGGAAAATAAAACATTAGAACGTTTCTCCCTAATCCATTAGCACTGAGACTCTCATTTTCATGCTATTATTCATGTAGCTTTTCATTAAACTGGGTATTAGGAGTTGTGAGTTTGCCCTAGGTGGTTTGTGATGGCTCTTCTGTTTTCTGATAGCTTTGTGTTTTGCACTTTCTAGCTACCATCGCTGTGAATTCAAGATTCCCCTGATCATTAAGCGAGGTGAGTGGTTCTTCTACCCTCCTGCTTCAGAGGGCATGTAGCTCAACACGGTGCTGGCTACTGCTCCCAGCTTCTCATTATACTGGGGCTGTGGTTCACCGTGTGTTTAGATGTGTCCAGCTCTGTGTATGTGCATAATCTCAATACACACAAAAATTGATTTACAGTGCAGCCAAGAGAATAAGCATGAAGGTCTGCTCACTGTTTCAATCCCTTCCCCTAAGGCTATTGTGCAGTAGTTCAAATGCTTTCATTCCTCGGTATTTTTATTCACTTCAAGTAGCACCGTGCATGGATGCATCTGATTTCTTCTCGTTGACCTGTGTGTTCCCCAGCTTGTGCTCAGGACTTGTAACAAGTTGAAAATTAATGTTACAAAACTTAGGAAGAATCCATCTTCTTCCATGTTCTTCCATCTGGTGGCAGTGCATGATGCAATTCTGTTTGTTCCTTTCTGTAATTTATTTTCAGGCAATAAACTGGTGATCAGCACTAGGCTGCACAAACACTGAGCTCTTTCACCCCACAAAGATTGTGTTTGTTAAACAGGAGGAAAATAGACAGGAGCTTTCAATCAGATGAAAGCCCATATGCTACGTTTGGCCTCTTTAGTGTCTAGCTTCATTCCCACTGCTTCAGAGAAGATGCTTTCAATATGCTGAAGTCCCCAGAGTATCTATAAAACAATGCTGGAAACTGCCAACAAGCAATTCATTTTGAAGACTGTAAGCACAAATATGACACTGTCCCCATCTGCGGCTTTTTGTTATTTAACAGAGGGGCTGGTTTTCTTTTCCCATGGGGTAACTTATCTCCAAACTCTCAGTTTTTCACCCCCATTCTGATTTCTGCCCTGAGTCTCGAGCTGTCAGTCTCACCAGCTTCTTTTCCAAGCATAACCGAGTGTTTGGGCTTGATGAGTAGCACATAGTGTCATCTCAATTAAAGTCTATTCTAGGAAGATTAACACGGTGCACAGATAGGTAGTTTCTTTCTCCTTGATATTCTTAGATATAAGATTACAACTTAAGCATTCTTATATATAGGATAAGAAGTTGCAGTAAATAGGCTGATGTGTTTAATCAAGAGAGCTGGTGTTTGATGCTTTTGGCAATTCTTTTTGCTAGTAAATGTCTGTAAATTTGTATGTGAACTGATGTCTCCCTCTACCTGCAGCACCCAAATAAAGAATTCTGTAGGAAACTTCTCTGCTCAAGCACAAGTTACAGATGCTTTTTTTTTCCCCTTTATTTCATAGATAGTGCTGATTCACAGACTGAAACATGTACGACGTACAGCAAGGTAAGTCTTTGCAGGACTGGCAAGCATCAATATTGAACTGCTAAATCAAGCAAAGGCTGCTGTGAAGGGTAGCAGTGATGCTGCAGTTCCCTCTGTAAAGGTGTGTGAGAGCATCCTGTGCTCAGGTTTCCCATAGGTGTGCAATTTTTAAGATATCCCTGAAAATACTGCAAGACTTCCAACATGTATTTTTTTCCCCATAGGATCACAGAATTTATATTTATTTTGTCCTGACTCAAAGCAATTTTGAGACAAAAAAAAAGGAATTAATTGAGAATTAAACTTGGAAAGAATTTGCTAGCCCTGATGAGTTCTGTTACTGAGTATGACTCCAGTCACAAATACTTCCCATATTACTCATGCCACAAACAAAAATGTACCTGCCTCTTCCACAGTATTAAGAAGATTTCCTGTAGCTCATTTTAACAGAAAATTCTTGATATATTTGCAGTGGGACAGTATTCAGGATCTTCTGGGGCACCCTGTAGAGAAGCCAGTGGTACTACACAGGTAAAGATTTATTTTTGTTTTGCTTGGCAGGGCCTGATCGGATAAGAGAGGATGAGTTTGGGGATAGTAAGGGTACTTTTTTTGTACTAGGTACTATTGAAATTTACACGGTCTTTATTGTTAAAGTTTCAGGGTTCTCTGCATTAATGAGACCAGATCACTGCTCTCTGAGGATATGAAGGCTGACATGCAGAATGAAAACATTTCCAAAATTCCTTAAACTGTTAAATCCAGAGAGCTAAGAAGCATATACAGGGGTATCTCCATTTATCTATAGCAAATAGTGTAGATTATTTACAGTATAATAATACACGTTTCAACAGCACAATACCAGGCAAGGCAATATCTAATGTGTGCAGTCGTCTCTCTGAGGACATCTGCAGTCTTGCTTTTATGAACACACAGTTGTCTCTAGTTGAAGGTAAAATAGTGTGCTTAAATTTGCTCCATTTCTGCAGGCAGTGAGCTGCCTGTTGGGTAAAATAGGTGTTACCTGTTTGCAGAATCATTATTTTATAATCTTTGCCTCATGTGAAGCAATTTACAGTAATTTTGTCTCAACTAGTTTAAGTCATGAGTTCTGAGAAACGACTGCAGAAATTTCAGAAATAGCTAACAAGTTGTGGGTTTTTTTTGTCAGACTTTCACTACAGTTTTGAGTTTGACTTGTGTGGAATTATTGTTTCTTGTGTTTTCTCCTTGCATCACTTGCTTTGAGCTCGTGAGCAGAACCACATGAAGTAAAGCTGGGGTGAAACAATGATGCGTAGCACCTTCTGCTTTATATCTGTGTAGCAGAAAACAGTTGAACCAGGATCTGTTTCACTGACTATATCTCTACTCTTGACAGACAGTTTGAGAAACTGCACAGTTAAAAGCCAAAGGATACATATTTTCTAAGCTTTTTTTAATGCAGTAATCTAAAATCTGTTCTAGTCAACAGGACTCTCTTCCTTTTGGCTTCATGGAGACTTTGGGTCATACTATTACATTAAGCACTACAGTTAAGAAAAAATCATACACGATCTACTAGTATCCCAAATACTTGCTTAGAAAAAGTGGGAGAAGGTTTTACACAAAAGTAGCTTGCCATAATTTACCTAATCCTTCCCTCTTTCTGTATATCTGTTTAAATTCTGGGTGGCTTGGGAGTTATTTTTGTTTTCCCTGTCCGAGTTCAGGGAGTTTTCCTGTAGAGATCATCAGTAACTGACTTCTGCCTGGGTGTTAATAGCTGCTCTGTGGCATTAAAATAAGGTGCCCGTGGACTCGTTTGGAGCCTGGAACTGGTGCTGCACTTTGTAGGTTTACTCTTTGATCAGGGGCTTTTATCACAAAACAGTGTTGTAGCCTACCCTGTATTCATGAGTACTTCTTCTTTGCTAGAGAAGCTTCTGATTTTCACATACCCATTTTTTCCCTCTTTTCCATTAAGGTCGTCCTCTCCGAACAACACTAACCCGTTTGGCTCAACCTTTTGCTTTGGACTGCAACGAATGATCTTTGAGGTTAGGAGAAAAAGTTTCACATTTGTCGAGCGAGAGAAGATGAGGCGGAGTTAGCCCTTTCTACTGGCTTCTTGTTTCCCATTTTCTACAAAAGCCAGCGTGCAAGAACGGCCGTGCTTGCAGGGTTTGTTGCCAGAAACGGGCAGCTTTCCAGCCTCTTCTCCAAGGCTGTACATGTTTGCATGTTAAAGCTGGCGCTTGCAGCGTGTCCCCTAGGACCTGCGCTAGCAGGAGATGCATGCGCGCAGCTCCCAGTGCTTGGGGAGCCTGCTGGTGTTTGAGGGTGTCGTGGAGACCTAGAGACCAACTGTGGGAACTAGCCAAGACCTTTCTGGTGGTTGCTTTCTTTGGTTGTTGCAATATCGCCGTTCAGGCAGATCAATATTCCGTATTTTTTGCCCTTTTGACTCTTCTGAGCTCCTTTCTGGTGTACGATTCTTTTAATTTCCCTTCTCCCCTGCCGTCCTTTTGCAGGTGATGCAGAATAATCACATAGCTTCTGTTACTCTGTATGGCCCCACGAGGCCCAGCAGCCAGTTGAGAACATCGGACCTTCCCCAGTGAGCATCCCCTGCAAAGTCAGCTACTCTAAATGCTACAGAATTAGTACAGCGTGCCTTGATTTGCTGCCACTTATAATATGGAAAGCACGTTATGATTTTTCTTTTTTTTAAAAAAAAAAAAATAAGCCTTTCCACCCCAGAGCGGTGTGGAGGGGCAGTTTTCTCAACCCTTCATCACGGGGCATGGAACTTTTGATGGAGGAAAGCAGCTTAGGTGCCTGTGCCGTCATTTATTCCTCTCAGTTGCCCTCATCCTATGCAGCACAGACGCGGAGAGACCGTCTGCCCTTCTCGGATGGCAGAAGGGGGAAGCAGAAGAGGGGCACGTAATGACTGCAAGAGTTAGAAGCACAAACTTTCTGAGCCTTGGAGCATCTGGAAGCAGGTATTGATTTTAGTCTGTTTGTGTTACTGTATTGATGTGGTGGTCACATTTTAAGAAAAACGTGTGTGTGTATATATAGATATAAACACATCGGTATTTCTGTGGCTTAGGACATTGTACCAAGTGTGACGAGGATGTATATATGTCCATGATTTCAGGCACCACATCTTTGTGTAACTTTAAACCAAGCAAGTAGCATGTGCATAATACTTGGTTGTAACATTTGCACTACATACACTTTAATTACTTGATAAACGTTTATCTTCACTGAGGAGCATCTGTGTACTGGGTGTGAGTGGGGTGTGATGGTTATTTAATATACGCTGCGCATAAGGCTTATTTATACAGTGGATCAAATTAATCCACCGTCCTGCACTAATAATTACTTGATGTGCTGAAACAGATTTTTTTTTTCTGCCATGACTGGTTTACTAATTTTTTTCATATGCAGCTTCCAAAAAAAAAGGACATTCTGGAAGAGGATATTTCTATGACTGAATTATATTTTTAGTGAAGAGGTTTGATACAATTTTTCTTACGACAGAAAAATTGGGATGAGAAACAGTGTTGCCTCATTTGCATCCGTTGCAAAATCCTTGATTCCTATCCTGTTTCTTTAGAGAAGGAAAAGCTGTATATAACAGCGTATCGGAAAGAAATTCCCAAGCTCCTCAATCACCGAGAAAACCTTTTCTGTAACTTTTGATGTATGATTTTAATTTAATGCCAAAGGTTTAGCCAAAGACATCCTTACTGTAGTGTCACCATTTCTGTACATATATGCTAACTGCACACCCCACCCCAGCAAACAGGATATAGGCTTCTTTCTAGTTGGGAGATGCTGCTCGTGACATTTTATCCCAGGAGGATACTTTGGGTTTGTAGTTCTCTTACCAGTCTTATTTGGGGGAAATAGGTGGTCTGTCTTTGAAATATTGAACCCTTTTTAAAAATGGACAAGAGAAATGTATAATTTTATCCCATTTTTAATATTTTGGTGTAGCAACTTGTGATACATAGATGACAATTTTGTGAGTTTTACTATGTGTGTACAGATTTTGTAAATATGACATTTTTGTAATTTTAACTCCATGTACAGCGTAATCCTGTATAGTTTATCGACGAATGAGAGATAGGAAATAGAATGTTACTGCAGTTTTGGATCCTGGACCAGTAGCAGGGATAAATGTGGTGTGTGTGAGACTTTCTTTGCCATTTAGTCTTCCTGTATACTGTGATATTCTCAACTGTTTTGCTAAAATGAACAGACAAAAAAAAAAAGCCCCATTGAGAATCTAAAGAATAAGGAAAAAGTTATTGTTTGCCTTTATCCCTAGGTGTCACTCCTGTTGAATCCCTGTTCAATCTGTGCTGTCTCCTGTGATCATTGCTTGCTAAGAAAATTCTATGCCTCAATCTTCCCTTTGTTTCCTCTCTAATTTTAAAAATTTCATTTTACATAGCCCTTCTGTAAATTGAATGGAGTAATAATGAGCATGTACACTGAACGAAAAATAAAATGAGACTCTCAGTTACTATTTTTGTGTTAAATACAGTTGCTGGGTGCTTTTGTAAAAATAATCCTGGATGGTCTTGCCTTTTTTTTTCTTACCAATTAGTCCTTTGGGTTTACCTTCTTTCAGACATTGCGTTCAAGGTACCTTAATAGTTTTCCTTGTTTTACAGGCAATATAGCATGTCCTCCAAAGAAGCAGTATAAGGAAATAGCGTAACTCGCGGTCTGTTCCACTGTAGATACGTTGAAGCACGCTAGAAAAGCTTGCCCTGAAACAGAACAGGAGAGTCTAACAAGTATGGTAAATAACCCCATGGATTTTCTGTCTTGTATTTTCAAATGTGATCGTTATACCTGGGTCAGCTCTGGGGGATTTCATTCAAATTGATCAAGTTTCAAAGAGCTTGAGCGTCACACAGAGTAAAGAGAGATGATGATGAGAGAGTTGCCTCTAGTAAGTGTGGAAAGCCTAATTCCTCATCCTGTTTGTTTGGGCCTTAAGATGCTTTAATAGGAAAGCACAGAAAGCTTTCCCTAAAGTAGCTTAGAGGTTAATGCCGACTCTAGGAAATGACATTCCTGTTTCCACTCCTGCTTCTCCTGTGTTGGCTGTGTAGCCCTGGGCAAGGCACTAAGCTACCTGTGCTTTAGCTCAGCCTTAACTTTGGGAATTTCCTGGCCATCATATTTAGCTCAAACTGCCCATGGAGTTTTGTGTTCCCCGAGTTTAGGCTGTGCTTGTTCCTGCCCCGTGGCAGCAGTGTTGATTATTGTTTCAATTAATGCTAATCAACTCTTTGCAGCTAATTCAGGGTCTTTATTAGAAGAGGAAGATGAATTATTGGCAGGAGGCTACACAGATGCCTACTGGTATCCCGCTCTCAAGGGTGTTTGGTCATGTTCCTCAAAAGGATGAGGTCAGGAATGCCGCTGTAGCCTCCGCCTCCAGATTAAGGACAGAAAACCAGCCCTTAGCCAGAGGTATTTAACAGCTTGAGTGGCTCCTATCTTCACTTACAAAACTCTGGTGAGTCAAAACAAAATACTGTAGATAATTAAGTGTGCTGTCTTAAACAACCCAGATGCTTCTCTAGGTCAGTTCTGAGGCATGGAAGAAATCTGGCTTTGTTTCAAAGAATTACTGCTCAGTCTGTAAGGAAAAAAGCAGTGTGTTGCGTCACAGTAGGACAGCTTAAATGATGGGGACATTCCCAAATGCAGCCTTTTTAATTTGCCAGTGATATTCTCTTATAAAATGACAGGTTTGATTTCATCCATTAGAAGCTCATCATGATACTATTGTCCTTCTTTCTTAAAAATTTTTCAAGAGCCCTTTGCTGCTCTATAGGAGTGGACTGAAGAAGTCTTCAAAGACTCAAATCTCTCTTTAGGAAATGAAAGCACTTTGCCCATTTTGGAGGGGGCTCTTTGAGAACCCCTTTGTGCTTTGAGTTCCTCAGCAGTTTGAAGGATCATCCCTGGGATATGTTAAATGTGTCATGCAGCTCAGACCAGCCCCTCGATCTTAGAAAGCAGCCCCGGGGGGAGCCCAGGACGATGCCTTTTGGGCAGCAAGCAGGGGCCAGGACAAGGCTATGGTGGCTGAAGGAAGACCCATTGCTGCTCAGGTAGGGACAAGCAGGTCACCTCCTCAGCTTCCCTGAGCATCAGGAATAGCCACATCGGAGCTCCCGCTGCCCTCCCGCTGGATTCCTGTGCGGATACTGCGCCCTTGCCACGCGTGTGCTGGTCTGTCCCTCCAGTTCCACATTGTAAAACTCTCCTTTTTAATAAAATACATTGTGTCTGCAGCCCCTTTTTGATGTGTGTCCTTTCATTTTGCATAGAGGAGTGTGTGTCCATGTATGTGTGCGTGTCTACCTGCCTCAGGGAATATTTAGTATTTTCCTTGGTGTTTCATTTGCCTGTGTGTAGAACCCCATAATCCCCCCCCCCAAGCTTCCTATACTCCTTAAGCCTGCAAGCAGTCCCTGGGCTCCTGTGGGTGTTACAAGCAGTGCTGTGTAGATCAATAGTGCTGAAAAGAGCTAGGAGCTTCCCAAAAGTGCAGTTCCTGTCAAGAAAACCCAATTTTCTCTTGCCAGGAACCACTTTACTTTTAATCCTAAACAGATTTGTCTTTTTGCTGAAATAGGACATTTGGACATGTGTTGAAACTGCTCATGCACTCACAATTGTTCCTATTCCCACCCAAGCAATGAAAACCACATCTTTCGGGATGCTCCGCGTTGCTGCAAGAGGGTGATTCATCATTCCCAGGGTCTGGCCCGAGGTGGGAGCCTGGCTGACATTCCCCGAAGGGACAACGAGGCTGGCTGGTGCTGCAGGAGGTTGGAGCAGCTTGTGGATCTGAACTTTGTTGTGGTTTTGTGTCTGTCTGGCGGTTCCAGATGTAGGTGGGAATAAATCTCTGTGTGTGAAGCCGTGTGGCCGGTGCTTTGAAGGAAATAGCAGGTCTAAGCTGCAGCTATTTGCTTACTGCAGGACATGTGGATCAGGAGCAGGATGCCAAGTATGGCAGGACTTCGTGTGGGTCAGTTGCATTTTTTTTTTGGGTAAGTGTTTTGATGCCAAAAAGTATCTTCTGTTGTAGCTCAGCAGGCACAGCCTTTGTCTCAGAGACATCTTGGGTTGTTTTAGCTCCTTCCCACTGTTGCTCACATACAAAGGTGTCCTCTTCTCCAGCTGCTGCTGTCAGGAACAGCTTGGCACGGCACCTGTGACCAAATAACTACTTTTGCCCACTTTTCAGGCAGGCAGACATGCACCTATTCATGATCTGCAAGTGCTGATGGTTACAAAGAGTGGGAAAGGTAAGCAAGGTTTGCAGGGCAGGTCGTTCACTGGTGTGAAGCGGGTGTCGCAGCATTAACCTCTGTTCTACTCCAGACTTTAAGGCTTTAACGTGACTCCCACGGCCTTGGGCAGCATTTGGGGAGCACGTGGATGGTTTTGTGTCTGTCCTGGCCTCAGCACTGGATTGTTTGAGGGACTGGAGTGGAAGGAAGGGGCCCAAGATCCAAGCACCGCCTTTGCAGGGCTGGCAGTGGGCTGCTCAGGACTGCTGGGGGAGCTCTTGCCTGCCCGTGCAAGGAGTCTTCCTTCCTCCTCCGCTTCTGGTCCCTTTTATTCCTATTTGCATAAACTTCAGTATTTTGCTATGCCTGAGAATTAGCATAACTTAGCAGTGGGTATGAATGTGTTTTTTCCTATTGGCTGTAAGCCCAGAAAGTCATGAAAAGCCAGTCAGATTTTAAAGTATTGCTGGTTTTGATCAGATTTTTGTGTTTCCTTTTGCTTTTGTAATTGGGGCTTTCTTCCCAGAACCTCCTCTAGAGAGACACATGCCCAAACGGACCGCAAGTGGGACGCGCCGAGTCTTAACACTCAGCTGCTTCAGTGTTGCCGTTGGTTCCGTTTTCTACCATCTCTAAGTCAGCAGTGAATTGACCTAATGATGAGTCTTGGCATTCAGATGCATTTTACGAGCTTGGAGGTGCTGAACGTGAAGTTTAAGCCAACTGGGCTCGCTACAATGGCCAAACCCTGCTCCGTATGTGGAGTTTGACTGTGCCTGGGTCCCCGAGATTCAATAAAAGCTACTGAGCTGCGTGAGCTCAGATGTGTCTCCGTCTTGAGGAAGTCCCGTTGCTTTTCTTGCTACTGTTAGAATTCACATAACAGGTTTTTAATGTTTTCTTTTCTCAGCAGGGCTTATAGTGTTGAACAAAAGCGTGCAGACAGGAGAAATGAACCTCCTACTAATGCACTGAATTAGCCCTTTAATAGAAGCTACTTGGAGTTTCTCTTTAAAATGGTTGTGTTTGGTTTTCTAGATGCATCTTGAGCCTTTTCAAAACTTCTCAAGTTCGTGAGGTTTGTGTTTCCGCTTCAAAATTTGATTTGTTTGGAGAAATAAATGGCCTGTGTTTGCTTTTCTCACACTCAGAACGGGTCAAACGGGCCACATAGCAAAAGCTGACAAATAAAAAGAGGTGTTGATGCTGCATTAAGGTTTCACCGGCAGTAAAAGAAAAGAGCTCTTCCACAGACTAAGGCAACAGAGTGAACAGTTTGCTCCAGTTCTGTTGCTGCCAACTGTTTCTTTGGTGTCAGACAAAATGCACTCATTAATGTTGTGTTGTAGGTGGATTGCAGATCTGAAGATACTACAGAGGAGGGAGCCAGAGTTAGTATTTATCCGAGCTTAAAGGGAAGAGCTACTACATAAAAACAGCTGAACTTGATGTTGCTTTGTAGGAAAGCATAAGGTAAGCCGTGTTTATTTTCCTATCGTCACCATTAAGTCCCTCATGAGGGAAGGTTTGCCAGGTTATCCCAAACAATGAGCTCACGGTCCTTGCCGTGCTGCTGACGTGGCAGGACATGTGGTGTTCATCTCGATAAGCCACGCATGCAGATGGACTCCACAGACCCCGGCAGCTAGAGGCATGTTTGCATGCTAACTTTTAATTACAGCATAAATAAGTTCCCAACCCGTAAACTAATCACAGATAATGCATTGCTGCCTAAGCTCCTAAATACATGCCTGACACGCATCGTCAGGCAGGAGGGTGACTGGTTCTTCCCCATCAACAAGGCTCATTTCTACACCCTGCAGAGCTACTCGTAAAGCTCCCATGAGCATTTTGTATTTCAAGGTGTTGTCCTGAAAATATCCCAGATAATCTGTCATGCCAGGCCTTGGGCTCCAGTTTATTCTCTTGTAGTCCCTCTTAGCTGGGACCCTCTTTCAGTAGCTCTGTTAACTGTTCTTTTCTTCTCGTTTTTGATTTGAGCAATCATGGAGGAGACCTGATTTCATTTACTTTAGTTAACTGTGTGTTTTTTGGTAGTTTCTCAATGAGTCTGAGTGGTTCTAATCAAGGTAACACGCTGACAACCACCCTTGTGCTCCATGGCATGATCTCTCACCCTTTTTTTCTCTTTGACCTTGATGACATTTTACAATGCATTCATATTCACGGGTCCTCTAAGCACTACTGCAAGTCTAATAAATAATAATAAATTAAAGATATTGACTCGATAGCAAAGAAGCACCTACTCTATAGCACGTGTGTGCAAAATGTGTGGAATTTTGGCAAACTCATGCCAGTTTGTCCTTTTAATATAGTAAATAAGATGTGCTAAAATACGTCTAAAATCTGCTCGGTTGGTTACAGGAGTTCCAGGTTCCCGTGCTGAGCTGGTTTGCCATGTGCTTCTGCTGGGCTCTGTCTGCATGATCACAAGGGTGATGCCCGTGTTGCTGTCTGAGCTCTCTTTTTCCACTGGAAAGGCTTCTTCACCTGCTTCTTCTGGGTACAGGAAAGCCTTGGGCTGTGGAGCAGGTTCCACATTAGCCAGATCTCAGCGACTTTTAGGCTGTGAACTACCATGAGATCTTTGTAAAAACAGGGGTCAAACGTTTGTAGGTGTGGGGCAGCAGAAGGCTTGAGTATGCCGAAGGTCTTGAATCCTTCGTGCAAAATGGGTTTGAGATTGATTCTCTGTAAGCACATGCCCAAAAAGACATCGTCAATGGGGAAGAGTTCTACCTCTTTGCAGGCCATGGAGAGCTTCCTCATGGTGTGCCTGGAGAGTAGAAAACCTCCTCCTCCTGCATAGGCTGGATAGATGCTCAGCCCGTACATGGTCTCTGGGATATAGTATTTACTCTTCCGGACACGGATGGGGCGGGCGTTGTAGATGATATCCCCAACAAAGAGGTCCTCAGCAGGATCGTGTCGCTCAAGGAAGTCAACAATGTTCTCTACGTTGACAAAAACATCAGCGTCCCCCTTGAAAATAAATTTCACGTTGGAGCAGAATTCGGCAGCCCAGTTTAGGAAATGGATCTCCTTCAGGGTCAGATTGAAGAAAGTATCCATGAAGTCCCAGAGTAAAATGTCCTTGTATGCCTGACTCTCCTGATGGATAAGGGTCTCCCATGTTGCTAACACGGTCCTGTTCTTTGGTGTTCCCAGGAGGAAAACGCGCTGGATCTGCTCCCCGTTCACCAAACCCTCCCTACCCCAAGTCTTACGGACAATCTCGCGCCTGTCAAAGTCTTCAACCACCGACTTGATAGCAATGAGCAGAAAGGGACCTCCGGGTATTTTCCTGCATTTCTTGGGTTGGTTAATAAGAATGTTGAAGTTCCTGTTGTCTTTGTTTAGGAGATAGCGCTTGAAGTTGAAGGTAGAATGAGTCAATGGTGGTGGAGTTGTAGTTTGGGCTCTGCTGCTGGCCACGTCTGCTCGTCTAACCATAGGAATTATTTGGGATATGGGAACTGTCGTCTCCGCTGGCACAAGTCTCCCAGGTGCTTTGAGATCAGAGAAAATTTGCTGTGTTGCTGAAGGCTTCTGGGGCGTCAGCTCCTTGTTTGCTGCTGGGGCCGGGTGCTGCAGCTGGGAATAAAGTAAGGAGCCCAGTGCTACCACCAGGAGCAGGGTGCAGATCGCATCCCCTTTGAGACGTACTCTCATTGTCTCCACAGTGTTGCTGGGACTGTTAAAACGCCTGGTTGAGCTGCCTGGTGCCAATGTCCATCTGTAAATAAATGCAGTGCATGTCAGCAAAGAGGAGTCAACAGCCATGGAGTGAGACTAAGGAAAGGCCCATTAAGGGACTTGAGGAAGAAGGGTATTGCCATTTTATTTGTGCCAGCACAGAGGCAGACAGACGAGCTTGCAAAAGACACACGGGTGACAAATCTAGCACTGATCCCAGCGCTCTGGCTGTGACTCGACTGGCTCTTAGCACGCTAAGAAGTCACCCAACATCCTGAAAAACACTCCGTAAATACGAGCAAAGTCAGCCCGTCCTCGCACGCCTCTCTCTGCTGAGCATAATTTGCTATTTCAGAAAGTCCAGTGCTTTGTGAAAAAATGAGATGGACAATGCCATTTGCTGAAAAAGAAAGAAAAAGCGAATCTAGCAATTTTTAAAGCTTAATAACTGTTTCTTACTCCTTTTACCCTTTTCGGATCAAAACAAAGCTGGCTGCTCGGGAAGGCAGGGTGTTTCATTGGCAGCTGCTGGAGTTTTCCCTGCACACAGAGCCAGCATGCAAACTGTGATGGTTTGTGCCTTCAATATGAATGCATTAGGTTCATTCTTGAATGCATATAGAGCCCTTTTGCTGCGGTAATATTTATTAATATTATGCTATCTAAAATAAGTTCTTTTGGTTAATAAGTTTAGAACATTTGGTAACCAAGTTGTCCATGATCAGTAAGCCAGAAGTGGACAAAAGAAATCCTAATCCCCAGAAGCTGTTGTGAAACAGGGCAGAGATGAGTGTTAGTAGGGTTCTAGTCGCAGGCAAGATGAAGCCACTTTATGAAACAGGAGATTTGATTCCTCACTTACACTTTCCCAGAGATCTTCTGTCTCAGTCAATTCTTCAACTGAAAGAAAAAGAAAAAAAGTCGTAAGAAGGCAGAAAGCAGCATCCAAAAATAGCCCATGGATCAGGCCAGTCATGTGCCTGGCTGCACCAAAGGCAGATCCTTTAATCTCTGCCCTTCGTGTAGCCACGCTGGCTCCCACAACTAAGCAACTTCCCTAGCTAAACAACTACGTGGATCAGGGGCAACGTGACGGTCCCTCCAGGCCCTCAGGGAAGTGCATGTCTGTTTATTAAAGCCTCACCTAGACCGAGGCAGGTTGCGCTCCTCATCCCTGCAGCTCTTAGGCAAGAGGGCTATTGGAAAAGACCAGTTTCATGTAGACAAATTGCCCCTGAGTTCCTTTGTATACTCCTGACCATACCCTGTCCTATCTATACTGTATTGTAGACGCTTGGCTTTTTAAGTATTACAGTTGTCTGCCTTGTCTTTTTGTTTGACTTAGTTGAAAAGACCTTATCCAACAAGCTCCTGAGCCAAGAACAGCTGGCTGAACTGCAGCCTGTCTTCACTTAAGGCACACCCAGTACTTGACAGAAGGCTGAGGACAGTGGAGCAACCAGCACATGTGGCTTGCTAGGTAAATTAACTGTAAACTAACTGTTTTCAGCCCACAGAGCAGGCCCATATAAAATATTTTGTGTTTTCCCTCCTACTTAGGTGCATGTTTAAGTTATTCTTGAACTTAATTAGGAGACTGATGAGTTTTCTTCTTCCTTGGCCTCTCAAGGATGGTTGTGAAAATGCAAGTAATAGCAACTGTCTTCTGCTTGTGTTCTTTCTGCCACGTGACTCGGAGAGAATGTTTTCAGCGGTGGGAAACCGGTCTTGTCTAATGTGTAGATGTTAGATTGTCTTTCACATCTGTCATGAGCAAATTGGACTTGGCAAGCCGTGACTGCTGTGCTCCGTAACAACCTCCTACGTCCAGTTTCATGATAAATCACTCTTTATTGGCCAAGTGAAAGTTTACAGCAGGCTTTTCCTCACGTTGCCTTCAAAACCTGTTCAGAAGCTGCAGGGATATGAAAGGGTAGTGCTGGCAAGTCGGTACTCTTGGAGCACGCAGCTGAATTTGAACAACTAAATCCTGCAGTGAGTCTCACTCATGAGAGGGAGATTTTAGCTCAGTGCAATTCAAATGGGTGCCTAGAAAAAAGAGGATTTGTCCCCAAAAAGCTCACAAGAACCAAAACTGTGGTGATTTTGTTACTTCTACCAAAGCAGCTAAACTTTGTCCCCAAGGTCTCCCGAGGGAGCTGCAGATGCTCTGCCCCTTGCAGGGCTGAGCCAGGCGGCCTTGGCATATTCGTGCGCAGCCAGTTGAGCTGATGCCAAGTGCTCTTTATAAAGTCTCATTTCATTGTCTGTTTTAATACCTTTTTTTTTCTCTTGTTTCTGTACAAAAGTATCATCTTATTTTAGCCGCCAGACTCCAGATGGTGGTCAAGGAGCTGGGTAAAGGTTTTGGCTCTTTGCTCTGTTTAATTCTATCAGCTAGGATTTGGAAGGAAAAGTGCGTGTCATGAAACTCATGGTTTCCATGACTTACAGATTTATCCCGCCAGGATCTTGGAGCCTGGCGAGAAGCACCCTCAGAAAAGCCAAGAATAACCCTGAGTTGTTACATGCCTGGGCTGGTGGCCCGGGTTTTCTTCTGTGTTTTCATTTATTGAAAGAAAAGAGTCTGAAATAGCGATTTCTGTCCTGAAATAAAACCGATTAGTAGTGAATAGAGACGTCTCGTCTTCAAAAGAGGTTGTGAGCCCTTGTAGTGACACCTTGGCTGATTCTTCCAGGCAATATCTGACACTCCTGCCTGTGGAAGGCAATGCCCTGGATCGCTGCACAGGCGTCAGCATCGCTCATGGTTGTCGGTGTGGGAAAAGCTCTCTGTCCTCTTCCTCAAGCGAGACAGGGCTTGATGGTTCTGGCAGAGGTGCCGGTATTTCCTAGAGCCAGCGGGATTATTCATCCTCCCTCAGCACGAGGGGAAAACGATTTCAGGGCTCTCAGTGCGCGCAGGAACGGTTTGCTGCCAGATGAGACACGTGAGGCCAGCAGAGCGTTCCCGAGCGGAGCCTCCGGATGTGCGGCCGCATCCGAAGCTCCACTCCGGGGCTGCCTCCTACGAGGCTGAGACGATGCCGGGAACCGCCGTGCGGCTTGGGAAACGTAGCTGAGCTTATAAAGTTGCTGTGTCACTCAAAGCCTTGGCCAACGTGGGCTTAGCCGCCAGGGCTGTCTCCAGCCCCTTCCAAGCTAAGGGAAAGAGGGCAGTTGTTGCTGCTCTTCCCTTGGCTCCCTGACGATTCCTACGGCAGGGATCGTCACGGCAGAGTCTGAACGGAGACACCGGATGGAGCAGGATGCTGGAGCAAGGGAGCCGGGCACTGGTGCCAGAAAGTGTGAAAGCAGAGGAGCCGAGAGCAGCGATGCGCTGCCCAGGAGTCGTGTTGTAGGGAGAGCGAAGCCGGGAGGGAAAGCTGCATGTCTCAGTGCTCTCTCGGGCTCCAAGGCAGCCCGCAGCAAAGGCGAGCGAGCTCTTATCTTAAACTACCCGACTTCTGTGTCGTTAAGGCAACAGTGACTCTGTTATGGTGCCTTTGCCCTGTGTACACCCATGCCTCCCCATTCCAGGAGCCACCAACACGCCAGCAAGGTTGGGGGGCTGAGCAGGCCACAGGCACGGGCCAGGAGGTCCCATTTCGGTGCAAGGAGAGACCCCGTCCATAGGGGGCCAGCCTGCTCGGCCCAAGAGGTGACGAATCCATCAAGTTCCAGCGCTCGGAGCTGGATGCGGCGGCCTTGGTGAGCATCCAGCTGAGGGAATTGGAGACGGGTTGTTACACACGTGGGCTGTGGGCCCAGTCCTCCTCCTGGTTTTCATTTATGTCAGAGAAGCACTCTGAAATGTGGCCAAGGAGGGCTAAAATAAAAGCAGTTTAATAGAAATTTGATTTAAAAAAAAACCCAAACACACTGTTGTTTTTTCAGCTGAATGATGCAAACCCTCCAGTTGATACTGGAAACGTCCTTCTTTTGCAGCAACCAGGACATCTCTGTTACTTGGCAGGTGCCATTTCAGCTCACACTTGTCCATGTGGGAAAAACTCTTTGGCTCCTATCCTGCAGTGAGTCGAGAGGTCTTGGCGGTTGCGGCAGATTGCTTCGTTTTGAAGAGCGGCTGTTCAGCCCTGCCGAGCCTGGGGAGAAGCGGCTGCGCTATCCGAACGTCCTGCAACGCGGTGCAGCGAGCTGAGCGAGGAGCCCGGCCGAGCCGCGCCGATGGGCAGCGATCGGGGGCTCTTCTTTTGCAGGCAGAGCCAAGCCCTGCTTCGTCTTTGTATCCTGACACGTGACCAGACAGGGAGCGTGCCGGCCGCCCACCCTCCACGCGAGGCCCGGATGGAAACTCCGCCGAAGCCGTGAGCGTGCGGATGCTCCCCTGGGCAGCAGAGTGGAAAAGAGCCGCCCTTGTTCTCTAGGAACGGGAGGTACCAGGAGGAGGGAATTAAACCAGGCGAGCTTAGATCAACTCTCCACGTCCAGCTGGGAAGCAGCACGGTGATTTCTGGCCCTGTGTGCACCTTGGATGGACTCTCCCCAGAGAGCCCCCTGCGCCCCTTCCAGGGCAGAGGGCTGGAAAAAGAGCAGGTGAACTGCTTCTCCAGGTGTTTGACTTCCACAAAGTGGGATCCGGTTGATCTGGCAGGATCAGATGTGGACCCGCTGAGACACAATTCTCCTCTGGGATCTGTCCTCCACTCGGAAGAGGAGGCTTCTCCTTCCAAAGCCTTTGCATGTTAACGCCACGTGCCTTCGCTTGCGTCCTGGCTCAAGGAGACGCTACCCAGCACTCCCATTTTCCATCTTTTCTGGCCCGCGTAGCTGCTTGAGAGTTACCAGCACTCGAGCAGCTCCTCGCACCAAGCCCCAGAGCACGGCCCAGGCCCCGGGCACGGCGAGCTCCGGTTCTGCCCTCCGCGTCTCGCCGTGCAGCCGCTCGGCTCCGCCGGGAGGAGCAGCCCCTGGGGCGGGCGCTGCCGCCACGCTGGGCGCAAACGCGGCCCCTCATCGGCCCCTCGGAGCGCCGGGCGCCTCCTCGCCCTGTGGCTCTTGGCCGCGGTCCGAGGCCGCGCTGGCTGCGTGGCCGGGGCCCGGGGAGGAGCAGGCGGCTGGGACGGGGCTCGCGGGCAGCAGGCTGCAGCGTCTCCAGCGCCCGCCCGCCCCGTGCTCCTTCCTTCCCAAGCCTCTGGCCCTCTCTCTTTCCTTCTGCACCACTGGAAACCCTGAGCAGCACCGGGAAGAGCCCCGGGGCGCCCCGCTGGCCTCGGCAGAGCCCTCAGCTCCCACCCTTCCTATTTCTTTCTATCCCTCGCTGCTTCAGCCAGAGGAAGGAATCGAGCCCCTGTTTACCAGCGCCGCTCCCCGCAATGCTGCTCTTCCCAGGCTCTGTCCCTGTGCTCTGTTGGAGCAGTGTTTAGTCACCGTCCCCTCTCACCCTTGAAGGGATCCAGAGATAGCCCCAAAGCAGAGGGTTTTGTCCAAGCTCAACGTTGCAGCCGAGTTAACCAGTCCAGCTCTCCTGCAATCAAGGCCTCGTGTCTGTCTGGCATGGTGTATAACCCCTTTTATTCTTGCATGGTTTGATGCATTATTTTTCCCACCAGGCGAGGCCAATAACCTCATCCAAGCTGATAAAATGTGGGTGGCCTTGGCACAAGGACGACTTCCCGCCCCGTGCATCAAAGGGGCTTTGCAGAGAGGTCCCGACAGGAGCGAGGGAATGACGGAGCAGCACTGGACGGCTTCGTCTTGCTGCCCCGAGGCCAAGGCAGGCTGCAATGCAGGCAACACCCCTGGCACGGGGTTCAGTGCGGAGCCCCAGGGAAAGGGAGCAACAAAAGCAACTGCTGCGCTGACCGACCAGAATGAACGGCCTGTCCCGCTCGGGGGTTTCAAAGTCTGCAAAGCAGCTGAGACAGAATAGAGTGAGCTGAACAGAATAAGCTGTCAGGTTTGATTACTGAAATGTTGTAAAAGAGCCTTCCCAGGCGTCTGGAGGGTGCACGAGGACAGGGCTGCGCTTGGACTCTGCCTGCTCCCCAGAGCCCCAGCCCCACGGCAGGAGCGGCGCTTTGGGGTCCCGCCGCGCGGCGAACGCCAGCCCTGTGCACAGCAGAGCCCTTGTGCTTGTGTTGCAGCCGCCCGGCGAGACAGCCCTGCACAAACAGGTAACAAAAACACCCTGCTTGCTCCAAACACCCCAGCCAACTTTCCTGTCCGAGCTGCTGCCCAGGCCAGTGCAAACAAATACCTTCGACCCGTAACGGTACAGGGCCGGGGGTGACTTATTTCTTCTGCATCTCTCTCTCTGCCCCAGATCCGCCGTCCCACCGGCTGCCCAGCTGGCCTGCCCGCGTCCTCACCAAGTCCCTGCTGTCCGCTCTCCTCTCGGCTCGCCCGGCCCGGGGCGTCTCACCATGTCCCGACTCCAGACGCAGGCTCGTGCGGAGAGATCCCCGTTTCCAGGATTACTGAGCGTCCAGCAGCGTTTAACCCACGTCCGCAGTGTTTTGGGGAGACAGACCTGGCGGGAGCCGCTGCGGGCAGCACGAGGAGCCTGCCCCTCTTCTGCAAACTTCCTTTTCCCTGTGAGCCCCAAAAAGTGGGGAGAAGCCCTTGCAGCCTCGGGAAGGTGCAAAGCCCTCCCTTCCCTGGGCCTCCCCGCCTGCAGGTCTCGCTGCCGAGCCAACAGCTTGGCTGCCCTGTGTGTTTGCTAACATGGCACTATAAAAAAATCAGCAGTTAAAACGTGTTGGCGTGGAGGTATCGGTATGCCCAGGCATGAATGTAAGAGGGAATTCAGTCTGCATCGCTCCGCTCATTTCAAACTGGTTCAGACGATCAGACTGGAAGTTATTTAGAAATTGTGAAAAGTCACTTCTGGTTTCCCTGGAGCTGAACCATTTTCCTTCTTTTTTTTTCTTTTTACTGTGCTATACTTACAAGATCCCTATGTGTTTTCTTTAAAGCATGGAACAGCGTACCTCAGTGGGAAGAATCGCGTCCCTCTAGCAGAGCCTCTCGCGCCGCAGCCTGCAGGGAGGAACTGCGCCCTGCACGGGGCCCTGGAGCCGCCCCGCGCACGAGCCCCGGACCCTTTCCCGGAAAGAAAAGCAGCATAAAACGTGCACGGCGAGCTCTCTGCAAAGCGAAATGCGAGCTGCACGTAGCGGCCCGTGCAGAGCCCGTGACTGACTGCGCTGCGCGGGAGCGAGCGGAGTCCGGATCGCTGCATGGGAATGACCGGAGTCTGGATCGCTGCGCGGGAGCGAGCGGAGTCCAGATGGCTGCCCGGCCGCTCGCAGCACCGGCAGAGCGAGGCTGCCGTGCGGGGTGGAAGGGAAGGCGAGCGGGGCGCGCTCGCTGAGTACTCACCCGCAGCGGCCTCGCGCGGGTCCCGCGGCCCCTCGAGCGGGCGCGTGCGGAGCTCCGCGCACGGCATGGCCCCGTGGCGAGCGGACACGTCCCCCGCGGCTGCCCCGCGAGCGGACGCGGCGCGGGGGGACGCGCCGGGCTGGGGGACGGAGCTGGGTTCGGTCCCAAGCGCCGTCATGTGACGTGTCGGGGCCGCGGGGAAGCGGCAGAGGCGGGTGGAGGTTCCCAACCGCCTGCTGAAGCCGTGGGCTTTAGGGGGTTAAAGAGACTGATGGCAAAAAAGGCGATGGTTTTATCGTGGCTTTTCTCCTTTTTTTCTAAACAGGAAATGCACTGATTTTTCTGACTTCATCATCAAAACAATTCTCGATCCACTCCGTTGGGCGTGTTGCTTTTGGAAGCGTCCCCGCGTTATATACATCATGTAAACATTATTTCTCGTACGTATCGGTGATTTTTACAAGTCTTGGTCGCGGAGCCGCTCGCTGTTCCCGAGCGCCCTGCTGCCGTGTGGAGCGCTGATCCGCAACTTCCCGCTGAAGCCCGCAGCCTCCTCCCGGCGGGCAGAGCAATTTCCTGCCCAGCTGCAGCCCTTTGAAACGGAGCTGCCGCCGGCCAAGAATCGCAGCCGACCCAAACCCGCGCCTTGCTCCGCCTGGTGCGTTCCCTCCGATAACCAAAGGGACCTTTTCTCCCTATATCCGCAGCAGCCCGAGGCTGCTTTTCATTCCTTCTCCATAAGGAGGCAGATGGAGGCCCCAGAGCACAGCACTGCGGCCAGATGTTTCCATCAGGAAGCTCCAATCATGCAGAGAGGAGCCCCAGCATCCCCATCCCACGCAGCATCACACACCAGGTTGTTTCCACTGCGTTTTCTGACCTGGGTTTTGGGACCTTCTTCCCGTTCTGCTCGCTGGTGCCGGTGGACACGGGGCTTTCCGTTGCACGTTCCCAGTCCTGATGCGAAATCCCACCTGCTGCTGACACAGGTGAGAGATGATGGCAAATTCTGTGAACGGGAGAGGTGCAAAAGAAAGACCCTCATTGGGGCTGCAGCTTTAACTCAGTCTGTTTTTTAAGAAACAGAGGTCGCATAAGACAGAGACAGAAAGACTTCATGAACATCCTGGCAGCAGTTTCAGGCAGCGTTTGTGCTATATGAGCCAACAGAGAATCCAAACACAAGCCAGCCCCATCCAGAAACTGGGTGTTTTGGGGTTCAGATGCTAAACTTGAGACTTGCTAAACCCCCGCAATGGGGCCCAAGGTGATTTTTGACCACAGCAGAGCAAGTGGCCTCCTTCAGAGCACCCCGACGCACAGAGCGCCGCAGCAGCCCTGGTGTTTGCATGGATGAGGCTTCAGGGGGGTCTGCTGAAGCCCTCTCTGCTTACTGCCACACCAGGGCTTGAAAGGAAAGTCTGAGGCACCTTCCATCAAAAGTATAGATTTATTCGTAGAAAGTTTGGAGAAAAATAAATCAAAAAGTGCTTTCTTATATAAAAGATAGTTCCCTGGAAGTTGAATGTCCTAGACCTGAGTATACGTGATGATGTAGTCCATAGCTGTAGATGATCCAGACCTGATGCTGAATATCACGGAAATCTGGAATTAAAAGGTCAGCAAGGGATTTTTCCACTGATGACTAAGGGACTTAACCACAGGTCTCCTGCTGATTTGAATAGGAGATGTATGGCCAAATCCCTTTGCCCAGTTCAGTCCAGAGAAGAAAAACTATAAATTTTGACTCCAGACCTGAAATTACCCCAAAGTTTGGGCCCATCTCAGCAAAAGAAACACTGTTGGACAGACCTTTGCCTGGTGAGGAGCAGTGTGTGTCACTGATTCCACTTGTGCTCTCCAAGCACATGGGCTACAATGATGAAACCCTCTCAACTCCCATTCTAATATTTCCGTGGTTCTAGATGTAAAATATCAGAGGTTCGTGGCTGGAAGAGATTTTCCAATGTTGGCCATGGAGCAAAGTATAGTCAGTTCTTTTGAATTTTGACCCAGATACAGTCTGGGGCTCTCTAGCTATGAAGCTCCAGCGAACTCTATTTTATTTAAAGGCTCACGTTTCATAAAGGTTTGAAGACCCAGATGGTGTGGCATTAGCACCCCAGCTTGCATTAGAAGTAGCCTACATAGGTGTCTCTTCAGTCGTAGGCCTGAAATTGCAAACATGAAGCTGGGAAGTGCTGCTGCAGGCCACCACTCCATGCTGTTCTCTGATTTGACCTTCTATAGCAAACTTTAGGGAAATTTGAAGTGCTTCCTTTAAGCTTTATGACTTCTTTAAGACTTATTTTTAACTTCTTTAAGTCTTATTTTTTATTTTATTTTTCTTTATTTTAAGTTGAGCAGAGCTTGGGATGACACCCTCATCCATCGCAGACGGTTGTGGTGATGAAGCTGCTAGAAGGGGACGTCTCTCCTGTCGCTGCTGCTCATGAAGCCCCTGCGATGGTGCTGGCTCCTCTTCAACCAGGTATTGGTGCAAAAATACACAACTGGTGTATTTTTAACAGGCACCCGAGAGGGCTTGCGTCAGGCCTTGCCTCAGTCTGCTCTCCGGGGCAGTTTGATATCATCCTGCATGGCAGTTTGAGATCAGGATGTTCGCTGGGGTTTACTTCTAGTAAATGCCTCTTGTCAAAGTGGAGGTGGTGGCTTTTGCTCTCCTCTGGGTTATTATCCACTCGAATGCTGCAGCTCAGCTGTGCCAAAACAAGCCAGTCCAACTCGTGTTTGGAATTCTGGCAGGCTGAGAAGAGCCCATTTGAAACGTGAAACAGTGCTGAAGCTACAAAACCAATCTGCACCGCAGAAAAAGCCCTCTTGGATCCCATTCTGCACATTCCTTTTGGCCTGGTTCTGCTCTTTGCTTTCTATTTGGTCTGTTTGATTTTTCATACAGAACTGATTAATGCCTGCATTTCCTTTTAATATTGCGTAGGGTTTTATAGCATGTTTGACCTCTGCTCCTTACCCCTGCCAAAAGATCCCTCGGGCCTAGAGAAGAGCTGTTAAGGGAGAAGGGATGTTCCCCAGGGATGTTACCTGTGTCTGTCTCGCCCACTAGACATGAGCTCATCTGTGTAAATAGTAGAAGGGAGAATCGTTTGCACGTCTCCAGCAGGTGAGTAGTGCAATCCATGTGCAACTAATGGTCACAGGAAGGAGGAAAGCAAAAGGGGCAGTGCAGGCCCCCCAAGCACGCTGCTGCGGGCAGCGTGACACCACAGGGACACCCTAGGGCACCTGCTGCAGCTCTTGGCCTTGGGCGTGCTGCTGGCTTTCTGGTTTGCACTAAGGGAGATGCCCCAGACACTCGACTCTTTCTCCAGTTCCATTCATTGCATTCATGTTGGAGGTAGATGTCCCACTAATTTCTTCAACAGGTCCCTGCAAGTGGATTTTCCTTTGGGAGTGCCTCTTTCTGCCTCTTTTGTGCTGTGGATGACCTTGCCTTCGCACACAGGAGTAAAACTGCCATAAAATCCCCTGGATACAATGGATAGAAATGCAGAGTCAAGACATACCCAAATGCCAAATGAATGCAAATGATCCTCTGTACTCACTCCCCTGTGTATCTGATTTTATCCTAGTGCTTCTGTGAAGACTCTCCCTGCTGTATTTGTGCCACACAACACTACAAAAATAAAACCAACTGTTTAGCAGGGGGGAGCCCACGTGAAACCACGATCGAGCTTTCATTGCATCCAACGTGTGGCCATGGATGATAACTCATCCCTGACAAGAAGGTATGAAACAGCCACATGTTATCTAAACCATGCTAGGTGCTTTAGACAATTCCACTAAGGAATTATCACTGGAAAACCCTTTTCCTTCCTCTCTCTGCCATGAAGGCACCTCTGAATGCTGTTAAAGATGTCAATGTTCCACAGAAGTTGCCAGGAGCTGCTGTGCTTAATGGCACTTTTGAGAGGGAATCTGTGAGTCAGAGGAAACGCACGTGCCAGGTGCTTGCAGAGGAATAAAATGCACAAGGTTTGCATTAAAAAAAAAAATCATTCTCAATCCGCTATAAAACTGGAAGAGCAGGGAAAAAGAAAATCCCAGACTGGAAGGGGGTGCTGAATAATAAGCTTTTCTCACTGTGAACACTAACAGATGATAGAAAAGCTAGCAGTTTTCACCACTGAATGCCTGTCTTATAACTGTATATGAATGTTGTGCATGTGAATAGTGACAGCCTGAGAACTCAGCCTGTTGTGTCATTTGTAAAGAACATTTCTATGCATGTGATCCTGCACTCTAAAAATCACTTTTGCAAAATCAAGAGTAAACCCTCTTGCCCTTAAAAAGCAACTGTCAAGTTCCTGATGTTTTACAAAATAGACGTCTGCCAGAAGGCTCCAGCCATAATCTGATATGGTTCCACAGCAGCCTAAAATAGTTATGATCAGCATTGCTATGGTCCCAAATGCTTGCTTCCTTTGGGAGACAACACTGGCACTGCTGGAGGGGAGAGATAGGATGTGGGCCAGGGCTGAGGGAGATGAGAATGCAATGCCAACATAGCATGCCTTGCATAAAACACCATGGGACCTTACTCTTTGTAGACCGAAGTCCTGTTCCTGTTGAAGATAAGGTCAAGATGGGACCAGGTTTGTAGCTTGGAAACATTCTCTCTGTCTTTTGATTCTTCCTATCACGCTGTGTCTGTAACCTCCAAGGTCCCAGTCAAATGCCCATTCCTCAGGCTCACATTGAGGAGCGGGAGGCTCAGCTCGTTTGAGGCGTATGGGCTCCAATGTGGTAAACATTGGCCATCTGAATCCCCTTGAGCTGCATCTTAGATCAGCTGAGTGCTCCTCTGAGTCCCTGCTTGTGTTCCCCCCGACCAGCTCACAGCTTGGTCTCCAGTGAAGGGTTCACGGGTGAGTTGTGCTTTAAAAGGCCATCAGGGCTCATCTATCTGGAAGACAACATTATTATGAGGTACAGCCAGGGGCCAGAACTCGCAAGCACACACGTGCTTACACGTGCTGCTAGGATCACCCTCTATACTGAGACAAAATGCAAGACCCACTTGGTGTTGTGATGGATGGGTAGGGCGAAGAGAAGTGCAATTAATAGAAGAGGGTAAGTAAAAACAGAGGAAAGCATGAGAAAGATGTTAAAGGTAACGAAGCTCCTTGTTGTGCTTTGCAGGACCCGTGTTGTGCTGAACACTTGTTGCTCTGTGCTTTGGTATGGGCAAAGCTAAACTCTGCTCTGTTGCAGTCTGTCAACCATCCTGGAGAGAGCCTATCCCAACGGAACTGCGAGCACAGCTTAGCCTTGGGTTTTGGGTCCCGTTTCTTTTAAAACAGTTTTCACCCTCAAAGTCAAGGCAGGTAAATCCAGACACAGCAGCTGATGCCAATTGTCACACAGTGACAGCATTGCCAGGGAAAGGCTCCGTGCAAGCCCTGACACTTGCAGTACACCATCGGGCAAAGTGTGTGCTGGGTCAGGGTGGGTTTTGATGCTGCAGTGTATCTCAAAGCAGCAGTTCCAGGAAGATAATGTGCTGATTGCAAGACTGAGGTTTTGGGGGGTTTTTTGTTTGTTTTTCCTTCCAGAATCGTATTTTCTTTTTCACAGACTCAGGCTCCCTCTGGTTGGTAGGAAGAGCTAAGAGCGATGTTGTTAATATGTTATTGTTAATACTGTGTATGTAGGTCCGCTGTGGCAGGATTTTTCCAGCTCGTGGTGTGGGCTCGTGCTTCTTGTCGTTGTCAAGGGAAGATGATTTAGCCTTTGATGGCATGCCTGAGAAGACAAATGTCTTCACGCCAAAAATATATATATATACACACATATATATATACAGATATATATGTATTCTAGGTCTCTTGATGCTCCAGGGATGGTCCTAGGCCGCTGCCTCAGAAATCTTTGCTGTCTCCTCCCCACAGAAAGCCTCTGAGATGCCTGTCTTGATTTCCCCTCCCTCCCACCCTACTTTAGGCTTCTGTAGAAGTCAGACTTCTTCACTGTGACATTTCTGTCCTGAAAGGGTTTGGTTTGGAAGCCTCTCTCACCCGTTCAAGGGAAAGCAATGCTGACTTCTGGAAACAGAGATAAAGAACGTGAGAGCTGTACTTCCATACTCCCTACTGTCTTTGCGAGCACTGAACCTTTCCCTTGGGCATTCCCATGGAAACCTGCAGTGGTTTTCAGGGCTCTTCGTGCCCAAGACACTGGCAGCAGTTTTGTGCAAAGCAAGAAAGCCCTTAGCAAATGGCACTGCCCTTTGGGCTCTAGGAAGAGCCCTCGTTGGAATGGAGGCCCAAGAGCTCCTCAGACAAGCTGGTGAGACCGTTCTCCTCCAGGGCTGCTATCAGCCGTGCTATCGTGGCCTTCTTCCCCTCCGACTGGATGAACCTGAGCAGCAGCTGGTAGGCTTGCTCGTACAGTCCCTCCCGGTCGTACTCGAGCGCCAGGTTGTCAATGACAGGATCACGCAGGGCTCGGCAGTCCTTCTGCAAGGAGCGACCCACTTGCTTCCATTTCTTGGACACGAGCTTGGCGAATTTCTGGTGATCCTCCAGCGTGAGCGTCCTGTTGGCTTGAAGGGAACAGAGGGAGTTAAAACACAGGGATTTCATGGCAACCTTGGCCCTCCTCCCTCTTGGCTTTGGGGCAAGGATAACCAAAGATTGTGAGGGCTCAATTTTAGCTACTCACCAAACTGTTGTTCCTGAAAGGTGAAGGTGACGCCTGGGGAAAAGGAGCCACCTTGAGAAGAGTTAGGCGGAGACAGGGAGTTGGGAGCCATGCAGTCTTTTCCAGCCGTGTTGTTGTGGATGTTCTGGTGGAGAACCAGGCTCTTGAGACACTCCTCCAGCTCTGTGATTTCCTCGTCCCTCAGGCGGTCTGGCTGGAGTGCAAACAGGGTCAGTGGTTAGTGTTGGCCTCACCATCCCGCAAAGCCACAGGTGCTCTGCTGGAAGGCACGTTGTTAAGTGTAGCTTAACATGGTGGCATTAGGAGAAGAGCAATGAGACTCCTACAGCTCGTGCTGTAAACCTGTGAAATGAGATGACCTAATGGGTTCTTCTGACCAAGAGTGGGTCACATGCAACAGGCTGGTACCTTCACTGCCCCTAACCATGTCCACCATGGTGTCGTGTGATCTTTCCGACTGTTGCATCATTAAGCAGAAGTCGGACTGAGGCCGTTTTGGGGAACAGAGAACAAGCCCGTCTCCTTGGGCCGGGCTGCTGACTCAGCAGAGGAAGGGGGCAGCGGGCGGGCAGGGTGAGTGCTATCACGTGCTGCCTGGTTCCGCGCTCACAGGCTTGCGTTTCGTTGCATTCTCTGTGCTTACAGAAAAGCAAAATGTGCCCTCGTGCCCAGCCTTCCCAGGCAGGCACAGGCAGGGCAGGACCTGCTCTCCTGAGCCCCAAGTCACTGCTCTTCGCCGCCGCCCGGCCTCCCTCCCTCTCCCGTTCACCTTCTCCTTGTAGATGCACTCCAGGCAGCGGTCCTCATCCTTGAGCATGCTGTCGAGGTGCTCGCTGCCAGCCCTCAGCTCCATGTCGAGAGGCACCTTGCCCATGGCCAGGGAGAGCTGGAGGTGGCTCTGGAGAGACTCGCGGAGCGCTCCGTCCCGGTAGCTCCGCAGGAAGCGGCGGCAGTTCTCCTGCTTGCAGAACTTGAGCTGGATGATGAGGTGCGGGTGGCTGCAGTGCACCTTGAGCATGTCCACGCCGTTGAGGCTGCCGGTGGAGTCTGGCAGGGAGGAGGGAGCAGAGTCACTATGCAGGCATGAGAGAGACGACCCGGACCCACTGCCATGCACCACCAAGCCTGCAAGGGGGTAGCCAGTGTGTTGGCCTCTGTCTGCGATAAAGTCTTCTGAAATGAGGAAAGAATTCCTTTTTTGCTTTCCTGAATCCCCCAGAAGCGTGGTACCCACCTGAGCAGAACCTGCTGGGTACCACAGTCCAGACAATGATCCCAAAATATGGTTTGCTGAGGGGAGGGTTTAAATTCCAGATCATAACGTGGGTGGTTTGGTCCTTCTTGCAACCAAGACGGAGCCTCTACCTCTAGTGCCCAGAGCAGGAGCAGGGGCTGAGCTCAATCCGTGCAGAGCACAGCTTGCTTGCTCACAGCTACAGATACAGAGTTGTGCCCTCAGGGTCAGGTGGCTCTGCACAGACGTAGCTGTTCTGCTAGCAGAGCACACATGGCAAGGGACTGGCTCACTTACAGCTAGGGAAGGAAACATGGGATTCCCCTAGGGGATTAAAATGATAAAAAAAAAAAAAAATCTTGGAAAAATGAATTAGAAACATAGCCAGATCAATCAAAACATCTGATTTGAGGAGCTCAGAAAAGCTTTGTCTTGTTTGGGAATTGTTAGGTGAGTAATATGAAAGGAAGCGCCGAAGGCAATTTGTTTAACCTGGAAAACTCACAGTCAGATGGCAAGCAACAAAACTGGTTGCTTCAAAATTCAGAATAAAACAAAAAAATCCCCCAGTTGTTAAACTGTGACTTCTATTTCTGACTATTTTGTTGTAGCAAAGGATATACTTCTCGTCAGAAGAAAGCTTTAGCAATATGCTTGTATGCAGCTAACAGCTTTCCCTGCTACCTGTATAGAAACGCCTGGAACGTGCCCCTGTTGCTCTGGGCATTGCAGAGCCCTGTGGTTAATCAGATGGGTGAATCACACTGCTTGGCAGCAGAGCCAGGTTCCATAGGTGAAAACGCAGAGTTCAGCTGGGTGAGATCAGAGATTCCAGTCCCTGGAGAATCCTTGTGGTTTTATGCAGTGACCAAGGTCTCGAGGGAGGCCCACGTTCCCTCCCCATCGCCCCTGCTTGTGGCTCTGAGCTTTCAGCAGTCCTCACCGATGGCACAGGCAAAACCCAGTGACAGAGCTGGAACTGGGGTCACTTGAGACTGTGCCTGGGTTCTTTTAAGCCATTTTACACCAAGAAATAATTCAGAGCAAAGTCAGGTGCCCTCCAGTTAATACCCATGCTGGAGGAGCACCAGAGGATCGGGCAGCAGAAAATGAACGGGCTTTCGTTCTTCCTCAGCCCTCTAAATTCAGTTTTGATTATCTGTGCGCATTGCTTGTCTCTGCAGGGATTTTTGATGATGTTGATGAAAATAAAAGTGAATGTTTTTTCTATTTTTGCAGCAGCAGAGGAAGCTGCAGTTGCAGAAGGAGAAATGGAGATGGACGAGGGGCTGCCAGAGCTCCAGCGGCGCTGGAACCTCGGGAAGGACCGCAGGGGACGAGGCTCAGTGTGGTGCTAGCAGAACTGTGCGCTTTCCAGGCCCAAGTTATCCTCTTGGCCTCCTTCTGCCCAGCTCTGTAGGGATGTACCAGCTCAGATTGGCTCTGAACCAGGTAATTAACAAAAAATTTAATTATTTGGACATGCCAGGAGAATCCCAGAGCATGTGTGTGCCACGTTAGCCAGGATTAGTGACTTTACAGAGTTCTGCCTGCATCAGAAAATCTTTGAGATTAAATGGGTGGTTGAGGCGTGGGGATGGGAGCTGGGAGAGGCATTTTAATCAGCAACTGCTAGTCAGAAAGGTCCTTTTGTTTTTGTTCCTTCTTTCATTTTTCCTTTGTTGCTGAGTGCTGGTTAAACAGAAGCTTGCATAAGAGGATAGGAGAAAGGAGAGGAAAGAAAAGTTGTGAAAATACAGAAACCCGTATGAGAAGTACACACAAGAGCTGAAAGACCTTGAAAGAGAGGACTTTGTGCTCATTCCTTCACGACACTTTGGACATCTTCAGATTTCAGTTCCTTTTGGGGTCTGAATGAGCAGGGGAGGATTTAGCGTTGCTGGGGGGTTTTCCTTTAGATGTGTGAGCAGATATGAAGCTGTCTCAGTACCACAAAGCAGGCATAAATGGGGCTTCATTAGACAACTGTGTTGGACCTCCTGCTACTGTACACTTTGGATGGAGCTGTGAAATGGGCTGGACTGTACTGGATGAACTAAAACTCTGTTATAGGGGTGACTTACAGGAAAAGCTTCAGTTATAGCTACCCAAACCTAACTAATCAACACAGGCTTGTATGACAAGTTAGGAACACTGTGATCGTCCTTCTAGGCAAACGTCATAACCTCTTCAAATTGCTGTTACTCTGCAGCCAACTTGGTGCAAGGGTCAACAGGGAAATAGGCAGTTTTACGGCTACATGGATCTCGGATCCTCTTTTTGATGTAAACGATGTTAAGTGGAACTGAAGTTAATGTTATTGTTCCTGCTTATTGTTGGAAAAGAGCTTCCAATTGTTTTCCTATCACTCACTTTAAAAACAGGGCTCTCCAAGAAGAAACTGTGTTTCTCGGGTGATATTAAGACAGAAACGAAATATTTTTCGTAGCAGTTACGATGTTTTCCGCCTCACGTGAACGGGACTAAACAAGCATTCACTAAATAGGAGCTCTCCTTCCAACTAAATTATCCTGTGACCCTCAGGAAGCCTCTAGGCCAACCTCCCATGCGTGGCAAGGTCAGACCAGGCTTTATCCAGGCTGGTCTTGGAAATCTCCAAGGCTGGAGACTGCCCAGTTTCTCTGGCGAGCTGCTTGGCTGTCCCTCATAGGGAAGAACATTGTCTTGTCTCTGTTGTGACCAGCATTGGTTTCAATTTATACCTGAGGCCTCTTATCCTCCCATCAAGCCTAGCTCTGTCCTGCTGATCTCCTCAGAGATGCTTGCAGGCTGCTCTCAGCCCATCTTGGAGCTGTCTGGAGCCGTAAAGAGCAGAGAAGAAACCTTCTCATGGCTGTAGCCCATCCACATGGATGAGTGACTCCCTGCCTGGGAAAACGGGCTCACAGCTGCACAGAATTGAAGGTTACAACAGAGCTCCCTTCAGTGGGTGTGCCTGCTCATTAGCTGATGTGCAATAGCTGAGAGCATGCATGCTGAGAACCTGCTGCAGCTGCAAGGGAGAGCAAACAGCAGGGAAAGGTTTGCCCCCAGGTATGGGCCCAAGCCCAAAGCACAGCTTGAACCCCAGGGCTCCAAGCTGTGGAAGCCATGGGGTGGGACATGCCAAACTGCGGTTGCTCTGTCTCCTAGGTACAACCTGGCTTTGTGAAGCTGCCCAGGGCAGCAGAGGGGACGGGTACCTGCCAGTGCCAGCTTGAGCGCCTTGAAGATGCCGGGTTTCTGCTGGGAGCTCTCGTAAAGGGACGGCAGGGCTACGGTCCTGCAGGTCGACTGGAGGAAGAGGTAAGCGCTGCCGATCCAAGGCGCGGGGCTGCCTGCCATCCTCGGCACCCTGCAAAACCATAGAGGTGGGTTGAGACCGGGGGAAGGGGCACCGTGAGCATGGCGGGCACTGAGCGCGAGCGTGTGGGACTGCTGCAGGGACTTAATCTTGCTTCCTAGAGGAGGTGGAAACGCTGTTAGAGCGAGTGGAGCCTTTAAGGATTTCACTGTTATTCTGTAAAGCGCCGTACGAGGGGACACAGTGTCCCAAAGGCTTGGCAGCTCTGAGCTCTGCATTCATTTTCCATCAGAGTCCATTTGTTCCCAGTTCAAAGAGGCTCTGAAGCAAAGGGGTTTGGCTCCAAGGAGCACCCAGCAGTCCTGGTGCTGATGGGTTCACACAAACCGTGTCCTATCGCGGGCAGAGACCTTTTGCTTGAGGTCTTGGTCTCCTGCCTGTCCTTGCTAAAGGACACACTGCAGTGGCCCATGGCCCGCGGGCCCGGGAGAGGTGGATATCCAAGGTGCACAGCTGAATTCCTCCCCAGCACAAGGAGGAGGCAGCCAGGATATACTCTGGGACCATAGAAAGCACATTGGAAGTTGATTTCCATGGGGGATTTAGAGTTTAGATCTAAAAGGTGTCTCAGGTCTCTCTAGGCTCCTGTGCAGCATCCGCTAAAAGCGTCTAACAGCATCCCATGGCTTGGAGGTTTGGAAAGTGCCGTCTGTTTCGGATAGCAGGGCAGGCTTAAACAACCTTGAGCTCTCTTTGCCACAGGACACAGGGACTGCAAGATTGATTCCTTCCTACCCTCCATCCTGCTGGTCCATGCTGAAATTTCCATTCAGGGATACTACTTCTTTTTCCTTTTGGAAAATAATTCCTTCTCAGTAGATCCCCCAAGCCATTGGTAAGCATGCACATGCTCCAAAAAACCTGTCTTCCCAGCAAAACTGATCCATGGCAGCAAAGTGCAGAGCCTCCAAAATCTTTAAATCCAGGGCATGGCGTAAGAAGTGACACCGGGAGACTGGAGAAAACCATAAAGACCCCAAGCAGGAGCCAGCACGAAGCAGTGCGGCTGTCACACACAGCCCCGACACAGCAGGGCCTTGCAGGCCTCATGCCAGCAGGAGATCTGATAACTCCTGTCCATGAGTGTCTTAACCCACTCCTTGCAAACCAGGGTTTGCAGGCCGGATACAGCCCCTCGGGTCACGCAGGGCTGTGTTTTCCAGCCGCTGGCACTGTGGGCCAGTCCTGAGGCCATAGGATCAGCTGTAGCAGCCAAACCCTTCGCACGGCTCATTGGACTAGCCGTGAGCTTTCCATGGGGCTCCAGCCGGTGGGGTTTGGTTCTCGAACCAGGGCTGTCAGGGCTGCCCGTTCTCATTACACACGAGTTCAGTTGTTGTTCCTCTCCCACTTCCACAGCAAAGCACCTGAGAACACGGTGCACCTGGTTCCACCTGAGAACATGGTGCGTCCACCTCTTTATTCTCCTTGTGCCTCTACCTGGCTGGCCGGCTAACGCAACGGCTGCAGCTGCCCGCACTGAAACCAAAAAGCCCCAGACTGCAGCAAGTGGGTGCACCGCGTTGGGCTGAGCACCGCGGGGCCGAGGCGGCGGCTCCCGGGAGCCGTGTGTGACGGCGGGAGGAGGAAGGCGCGGCCTCCTCTTCCTCGGGCCACGCACACGAGCCCCTGGGAGCCGCTCCCTTTCCGTGACTTCCCGGTGACGGGCGATTTTTGGGGCATCTGGCCCCGCTGCAGGCCCGCGTCCTGCCAGCCCTTCCTCACTGCTTACCCTGTCTGGCGCCGTGGGCTCCTTCCCCTCGGGCAGCCCTTCCTTCCTGCTCGTCGCTGTTCCCGAAGCCGGCCGGACACCGTGTCCCTTCAGCCCACAGGTATGAAGGTGCCCACTGCTTCCAGCCCTGCAAGGAGGCCTTCCGATGGACACCACGTCCTCCAAGAACCGCTTTGTACCTCACAGCCGGACCCAAAAGGGCTCTGGGACGTGTGATCTACCCTGCTCGGTAATGAAACTCCTCCGGGCAGGGACGGGTTTCTCACCACAAGCTCCTTGACTCGCGCTTGGAGCCTTTTCCTGCTTTGGGAAACACAGGAAATCACCAGTGAATCAGCGCGCGGATGCCGCGGGGAGCCCTCGGAGGGCTGCAGGGGCTGCAGCAGCGTGGGCTTCGCGTGCACCGCCCAGGAGGGGTCTCGCAGGGAGGGCAGAGGGGGACGAGCTGCTCTTGCCCTGGCCGGCTCCTGCCCCAGGCGCCCCAGATCACCCGGCTGTTCCTCGCTTGCCGCCCCCGGGCACCTCGCAGCAGAGGCTGAGGCAGACCCCAGGGGCATCGTGGAGCCTGGGGCCGCCGAGGAAGCTCTAAGGGCGGCTCTTCCAGCTCCAGCACCCGCGTGTGAGCGGCAGCGGGACCCCAGCAGGGTCCCCCATGCTGGGCCCTCTCCCGGCCACCGCACACGAGCCAGAGTGAGGAGCGAAGCCTGGCCAGAGGTGGCTGCTCCCGGGCGCCTTCAGGGCGTCCCGCGCGGGTCCCGTCACGGCGTTGCTCGGAGGGTGTTAAAAGCCACCAATGGCGATGTGACTGTCACAGGCGCGGTGCCACCGCCGCGTTCGTCGCAAGACGGGAGAGCCCCGAGCCCGGCCGCGTCCTGTGTCACCCCCTGCCCCGCGACGCCCCGCGCTGCCTTTACCTGCTCGGGGCCCCTCGGCGCCGCCGCCGCTTCCGTCCCTGCGCGCTGCGGCTGCCAGCAGGGAGAAGCCAAAGCTCCGCGGTGGCCACGTCCCCTGCGCCGGCTGCGCCAGCCGTGCAAAGGCCTCGGCTCCCTTTTCCTGTGGGATTTGTGTCTTTGCCACTGGAGGCTCCGCAGCCGCAAGTCCCGCTCGTCCCAGGCGCCGCTGTTTTGCAGGAGCGATAAGTGAGCACCGGGAGCCTGGGCGTTTGCAGAAGGAAAACCGAAACCAGGCACCGAAGGGGTTAACCGAGGCTGGCTCTCCCCGTGCTCCCGTTTCTGGAATCTCTCCCCGCGCTCCCGTTTATGGAATGGGCAGAGGCAGTCGGGCCTTGGGGGCGGGTTGAAGCTCCAGCGCAGCAGGGCTCGGTGCTGCCCGGGCGGCCCGTGAACCCCGCGCTCTCCCCGCCACCGACGTGCCAAGACACGCGAGGGGCGGCGGGTGAAGCCGCGTGAGCCGCTCCCGGAGCTCCGCGTGTCCCGCGCGGGGACCCCGCGCCGGGGCGGGGGGTTTCGGGCCTGGGGGCGGCCTGGTGAGCGGCGCCAACCCGGGCCTTGGCTCCGCGCGTTCCCGGAAAGGCAGCGGCCAGGGAGGGAGCCTCCCTCTCGGCCTGTTATTTTCGACATCTCCCGGGCTCCTCCCTCCGGGTGCAGCCGGAGCTCGGGAGCGGGTGAGGAGGAAGGGACCCTGGCGGCCACGTCCCCGGCACGGCGGGGCCCAAGGGCAGCGCCCGGCTCAGGCGGCCGCGTTGGCTCCCTCGGGCCGCAGAGAGCTGACGCAGCTCGGCGCAGTCATGAGGTCAGTGACGCGAGGAGAGCGGCGGCCGCTCACGTGCGCCGGGCAGCGCCAGGAGGGACCCGAGCCGCGTCCCACGCGGGCAGCGCCTTCAACAGCGCTTTGGGTCATCCCTCCTGCCGTCTGTTTGGAGCCTTTTCCAAGCCGTTTCCAGGGCTAGGGATACGTTTGAGGTCTGCAAAGCGATCCGAGCTTCTCTGCGCGGGTCTCCAAAGCAAAATCCCGCAATGAGAACAGCAGGAGTTGGACCTGTGAGATTTGAGGTGGAGAGTTTTGGCAGGAAAGTATTCGAGGTGGCCTGAAAGCAGCTGAAGTTCGGACAGTCTGGAGGATCGTCAGAGAAAATGCCAAAAAAGAGCAAATGAGAAAGGAAGTTCCCAGGAAGGAAGCAGCATCGTGTGACTTGGCAGGTCTAGCTGAGCGGTGGGCGGAAAGGGGGTTGTCAGCAGAGATGGCAGCAGATAGAGGGGGTAGCTGCTCTGCTGCAGGCACCCGCGTGCAAACCGGGGAGTCACGCTGCAAAGCGGGCTGCGCAAAGCCCTGCGCCAACCTGCGTTTGGCCTTGGGCATTTCTCCCTCATATTTGTTTTGCATTTTGCAAGTTCTCCCTGACTCCAAGGATATCTGGAAGTGCAATTATTTGGGGTTTAAATTAAAGGTGAGATGCTGAGATAATGCTGTGGGTACAGGACCTGGGGCTCAGGAACCAAAGGGCGTTCTGCGACGTTCGTGGTGGGACTATGAGCCTTGGCCCTAGTCTAGGAGGATAAATGTTTGCAGGCGTTAATGGTCTCTCATTTTAAACCTCCCTATTTGCTTTTGGAAAGATTGGAAATGTATCTCTAACGTCAGTATTTTTATTTGCACAGAAATCTGCAATGTGGACACAGCACGACCTAGATGGCAGAAGATTAGCGAAAACGTTGCAGAATGATACGAGGCTGCCGACCTCAGGACTTCTTCCCATGCGGTTATTCCATTGCATCATAACTCACATCAAAGGTTAATCAAAACACGTTTTTCAGTTTCCATGTTCGATGTGTGAATGTTATTTTGAATTTCAAAACTGGATGAAATTTCAGTTTTTAAGACCTGTGATCCAGTGTTTAATCTGGTAAATAAATCCTGATGCTTGTCCCTCTTTCCTTCCCAGAACAGAGATATTTGAGAATTAATTACAGTTCTGGAACTCGCTCTCAACGTTTTTAAACCCGGTTGGATTGGCAAAATGCCTGCCTGCGCTCCAGAAGTGTGGAATTACATCCCGGAGGAAATCCTCGTGCAGGTTTTCTATTATCTGCCTCTTGGAGACCGGTTCTCGGTCTCCCAGGTGTGCAGGCAGTGGGCCGCGGCTGCTTCCTCTAGCTCTGTTTGGCATTTCACAGAGATCAGGTAAGAGGAGGGGTTTTCTAGTGCCCAGACGTTTCTGCAGACCAAACGGGATCGTTACATTTGCCCTGCACGTCCAACATTCACCCCAATCTGCTGTGAGGTTATTGACGTTATTGGTGATGTTGATGCTGGTACCTGCTGACATAATAGGGGAAAACTATGTTATATGCTGTATTTTTTTAAATCACTACTGCTGATTTGGGTTTCATGGAAAGCATTACTTTCAGTAAGTTGCTCTAAGATGCAACTTAAAAGCAGCAAGAAATAAGGGGTCATTAAATAGTCATCTTCATCGTGACACGTACTTTTTGTGCAGAACGTTGCACACCTTATCACTTGATAATCTCATCACTTGAACTCGATGATCTTGAAGGTCTTTTCCAGCCGTAATGATTCAGCGGGTCACTGCGGTTGTTCCCACCCAGGCTTGTAGCAAAGGACAATCCTTATGGCCAAAAACTCCCTGCTGAAATAGAAGAGGCAGCGAGGGTGGGAGGAGAAAGAAGCCTCGAGATAGAGGTGACTGGTCCAGCATCTTCAGTAGATCACTTTGACAGGTCTTTCTGACCCCTTCCCCAGCCTTTAACCCCTATTTTACCCTGACTGGTCGTTGCATTGAATTAGAAGAAGCCTCTGAGGGAGCTCGCTGCTCTCGGAAACGCTAGCAGAGAGCATCAGCTCGGTGCTTGCTCACCTCTCGGGGCGCTGACGGCCTGTGTTGCCCTTGCAGCTGTGATTCAGAGGACGAGGAGGGGCTGCTGCGGAGCCTCCTGCAGTTCCTCAGCCAAATCAGACACCTGAAGATCGTGTTTGACCAGTCCAAGGAGATCAACCGGAGGAACGTCAGACGTGTCCTGGATGCGCTGGCCACGCAGGACCACCGGCTGCAGCAGCTGTGCATTGCGTGCCATGGGGAGAACCCCTACTTCTACTCCGGACAGGACATCCTGCAGAGCGTTCGCAATATATGCAACACCAAGAACCGGACAGACCTTTGGCACGTTGATTTTCGAGAAATGCCCTTTACCCTTGATGATGAACTTGTTGAGCTCTTGGCCATCGCCAACCCCAACCTGCGCAGTTTGTTCATCAACAACCGCACCCTGGTGTGCAACGTGGCGCCGGACACCATCAGGAAAGTGCTCGGGGCATGCCCCCGGCTCTCCACCTTGGGGGTTTACTATGCCAGCTTGTCTGACGACGTTTTCCTGGAGCTGCTCAAGCCAGAACGAGCTCCTTTGACCAATTTGGACATTTTCTGTGAGCGCCTGGACAAGTATATCCCGGTTATCTCAGAAGAGCTCTGGGCCGCACTAAGTCAAAAGCACCCTCAGCTCTGCGTAGACCTCGAGTTCGATCATACGGTCCCTGCCTTGAAAATCCCCCAGATCCTCAAGCCGAATATCCCTGTGAGCACACTGCAGCTTAATACCTGTACCTACATGGTGAGCCAGGTTAGGTTTGTCACCCAGAGCTACAGCAGCACTTTGAAGAAGCTGACCCTCCAAACGACGTCTTCAGAGGAGTTAAACGCCTCGCTGCTCGAGCTGGCCGGGAAGTGCAGAAACCTCCTGGAGATCCACTGCTACTGCGTGGTGAGCCCGGAGGTGGTGGAAGCCTTCGTGACCCGCTGCCCCGCTCTGAAGCAGTACACGCTCAAGGTCACCAAGGAGCGGCACCCCTGGAAGGCAGTGAGGCTTCGGTGAGGGCTCCCTCCCACCTTCCCGGGCACGTGGGCTGCATCTGCACGAGCAACGTGAAGGAAGGCTTAGAGGTGCGAGGAAAATGTTGCAAAATTCCCTCTGCTGCTCCCTTGTCTTACCGGCCTTGGCTGCTAAATGTGATGAGCACTTGTTGGGGAGACGAGGCATTTACATGCAAATGTGGTACACAAAGGGGTATATGGAGAAATTGCCTTTTTTTCTCGTATTTGTATGGTATGGATGACAGGCCTCTTTTTCTCCTCTGCTTCTTTATTTAGCAGTACCAGGAACGCCAGGTTTACTGCTCGTGCATTTTTACTGAGCACCTCAGCAAAATTTAGTGGTGATTTTGCACTGTGGGAGAACCCCAATGCTAAGCACACTGTGTCGTGATCCCAGCAGCTGTTTGCATAAGCAGTGAAGGAGGAGGCAGCTTCGGTGCTGCAGCCAGCGTGTGGTACCCGGCCACGTAAGCTGAGCTCAGCTGAGCAAAGGACTGTGGTCGCCTGATGGAAAATCCACCTTTACTTTGGCAATTCCCCTTTTGGCACTTCTGCACTGTGAGCTCACCTATGATCGGGGTGCCACGAAACGTCCAGTGTGAAAGACCTCAAATATGATGTAAAATACAGACAAGGGAAAAATTGTTGAATGAAGAGAAAAAGAAGTTACAAGTGATACGCGAGCTGCTTATTCCCTTGTCCCTTGTTCCTTTCTGTTGCTCAGGAAAGCCAGTGTCCAGGTTGTGGTTCAAATGCCTTTGGCACAGACCTTTACTTTCAGTGCATTGTCAGCATTGCCTAGGAACGTGAAGAGGCACGTAAAGCATTTTGAATAATGAAAATAGACTGTGGATATATAGATTCTATGTGCACCCGTTGTCATCACGCTGTCTCCCCACCAAAGAGCCAAACCGTTTGTCCTGCAGCGAGCGTGGGCTCCGTAGGTGACCCAAGGAGCAATTCCGGCATCGCTCGGCCTTGCCAAAGACGCGCAGCCCCCTCCCAAAGCAGCTCGGGTGGCTCGGCCGCGCCGCGGTGACGTGCCCAGGGACGGTGCGCAGCACGTGTTGCCTTTGCATGACGCTGCATGTTTATTCAGAGCGCGGCGAGATCGGCTGCGGTGCACTTTCATTCTGCGCATTGTTCTGCGGGGCTGGTGATGCCACCGCATTGTGCTGAGGTTTGAAGAGAGCGGGCGGCGCTGCTGATGCGGCTCCCGGGGACCCTGCTCTGCACCGGCCCCACGGACAACTCCGCGCTCGGGTCCCGCTGCCCGGCGCCTGCGCTGGGAGCAATGGGGTTAGTGTAGCTGGAGCGCTGCAGAACAGCTATGCAAGATTCCCCCGGTGCTCTGGTGATGGATGGGTACTCCAGCAATGTGCCAGCCTTCCTAACCAAGCTCTGGACGCTGGTGGAAGATCCTGAAACCAACCACCTCATCTGCTGGAGTACCGTAAGTACAGCCAATACCAGTTGTCACTTGGAGTTCCTGGGGAAACCCAGGTACAAACGGTGTCGCAGCGTAGCCCAGTGATTTCCCCTGGCTGCGCAAGTGCTACTAGGTTAAATGAGAGAGGGAAGTTACTGATGATCCTTTGGGTGATTTTTTTTGTATATCTGATATCACTTGTTTGGGATATTGATGCTTTTATATTGCAAAGGGACTACTGTTTTGGGAGTGTTTTGATGATAACAGTATTGTAAAGTGTGCCTAAAACTGAGCTTTCTAAAAACGCAGACTCTTCAAAAGAGGGAATTTTCACCTTGTGCCAGTTTGTGGTTCCCTATAATCTTTCACAAGAGGGGCAAAGCCCTCTATGAATTTCATGGCTGTTAACACGTTTCACAGAAGTAGCCAGCAGCCACAAGCAGCCTTGCGACCACAGGCTGACACCCGTAGTTTGAAGGTTTTGGAGGGCCCGTTTTGGAAGAGCTTGACTGGATTTTTGAGCTAGTCTGTAGGTGATCCTGGTAATGGGAGGTCTGCACAGTTTGATAACACGCGGTGGTTTTGCTTTGGCTTCCTACCTGCCTCTGAGGCTTGAATACAGTAAGTGCAATCAGATTTATCTGTCTGCATGGGATGGCACTCTGAAACCACCTTGTGTCTGCTTTTGGTCTGATTAACAAACTTGCTGCAAATAGTGGTGTGAGTTGTCTTCATCAGGGAGTTATCTGGTATGTTGTGTGCATAAACTTGCTCTCTACAAATAAGACTATAATAAAAACTTGTTTAAAGGTGAAAAAAGCCTAATTCAGCCTTTCTGTTGTGTATTTAAGTCCAGTGTATTTTTCATTCAAAACCTGAGGTGGGATTTAAGCCCTGTTGTTGTTTGAGTCCATGATATCTCTCTGGAGTGAATAGTATGTGGCCTCATGTCTCAGAACGACTGAGTATCTTACCTCGTGTTTTAAATAAGGGCTTTCAACCCAAAGAGTGTTTTCCAACGTGCGTAGCTGATTCCCCCTCCGCTGCCCTCGCGATGCTGCAGATGTTGCTGTGAAGGCAGATGTTATTTTGGGGTCCCCGCCGGCTCAGGGCAGCAGCAGCGCGTTGCACCTCCTGGGCCCTGTCCCTGCTCCTGTAGCTGCCCGCGGGTGGGAGCTCGGCGCGTCCCCACCGTGGTGACCCCAGCACAGTCCGCACGGGTGGGTTTGCCGCCACCTCTCGGCAACACAACGTCCAAAGCGGCTCTTTTACCAGGTTGAACTGCAGAGCTGGGGCTGTGGGCAACGGCTGTTGAAAGCACAGGCTCCGCTCGGCCACGTTTGCGGCGGCTCTTGCAGCTCCATCCGTTCAAAGACAATTGGGAGAGGGTGTCCGGAGTCTTTGGACGGGTGCATTGTCGGTGGGACCCGCTCGCGTGGCCGTGGGGGCACTCTGACCTCCCCCTGTCTCCTCTGCAGAATGGCACCAGCTTCCACGTGTTCGACCAAGGCCGCTTTGCCAAGGAGGTGCTGCCCAAGTATTTCAAACACAACAACATGGCCAGTTTTGTCCGGCAGCTGAACATGTGTAAGTGCAACCTCCAGCTCCGAGGCCCCTGCGGAGCCGGGGGAGGCTGCGGCTCCCAGCGTGAGACCTCCCTGAGATTTCACTGCACGTTCTGGGCTAGGAGGTTCAGCCACCGGCTTGCTTCCCCCCCAGCAACCTGGTGACCCGTCAGGGCTTCCAGCTGGGGCCTCGGGGGTGTTTTTGGGGCATCCTTGCACAGGGCTGCAGTGCGGCGTGCCCCGAGGCCCCTCTGCCCGTGCCCAGCAGCCTCCCGGCCTGTCTGTGGTCTTAAACACGGCTCCTTTTCCCATCGTTTGCCTGAGTTCATCTCTAAACAAAGTCAGATTTTTTAACATCAGTTTGTTTTAAGTTCCCCTGCAAGGTTGTCCTTGCACGTTAACAGCCCTGTGGTAAATACCAGCCTGCTGGGCCGTATCCCTGCAGAGCTGGAGAGGGGGCAGAGCGTGGCAGTGGTGCCCGGGAGTTACACGGGGCCTCCCGTGGGATTTAGTTAGGGCTGATCTAGATGAAGGAGAGGCAGCCCGAACGGGGCCTCATTGCCGGCCTTTCCACGCAGACGGCTTCAGGAAGGTGGTCAACATCGAGCAGGGCGGCCTGGTGAAGCCCGAGCGGGACGACACCGAGTTCCAGCACCTCTGCTTCCTGCAGGGCCACGAGCACCTCCTGGAGCACATCAAGAGGAAGGTGAGGAGGCCCTGTCGGCAACGGGCCCCTGCCCAAAACGGTGTGAAATCGGCGCCTGCTCCCGATAGAGCCCCGGCGTTGGGGCATGCGGCGGGTGGAAGCCCCTTGCCCAAGCCGCAGCAATGCCCGTGTCCAACTGCTGCCTTGGCAAAAGGCCCCCCTGTTGCTCTCCCCTCAGGTGTCGGTAGTGAAAAGCGAGGAGACCAAGATGCGCCAGGAGGACCTCAGCAGGCTGCTGTACGAGGTGCAGATACTGAGAAGTCAGCAGGAGAACATGGAGTGTCAAGTGCAGGACATGAAGCAGTGAGTTGAAGCCTCCGCCGGTTCAGGCCGCGTCGTGCAGGCGTTCTGTCCCTGGGGAGCTGCTGGTCGTGGGGTGGCTTGGCAGGAGGAGCCTGGCCTGCCTCCTGGGGACAGCCGGCGTGTGCTCCGGCCATGACTCTTCTCTGCTTAAGCACCCTGACTTTGCAAGGGTGGCTTTGCACAACGCGCGCGTTCTATCCCACAACCAGAGCAACCAGAGCAAGTGCCGACGCAGGATGGCCCTTGAAACTGTTACCCCAAGGCCTGGTGCAGCCAAAGGGCCAAGTATCATCTCAGATGTGGAGATTAGATCCAGTGAGGCAATAACACGCAGGATTTTAATGCAAACAGTCTCCGTGCTCTACAGATACGGATCAATACTCAGTCTGCCTGTCTCGTGTCACAGGTAGATGTGTGCTCCCCGTCTGTATGTACCCTTAACAGATGTGGGCAGCAGAGAAGAGGTCACACAGGAAGCCCGTGCATAACCTGAGGACTTAACTCAGACATCTGTATTTCCTCCCATAGCAAAGACTGCGACAAAAGAGACGTAGTTCTCCCTCCTCCCTAGGAGAGTCCTGAGCAGAGATGCAGTGGGGCCTGCTGCCCGTGCTCCTAAATCAGCAATCAGTCTGTGTTGCCCTCCAAAAGACATGAGTGGTCTGAAAATCTAAGAGCACGAGGGTGGCTGTCCCGGTGTGGACCATGACCGTCTCTTGTGACCTAGCCCAAGCTGTTGTGCAAGAGCGGAACAAGCACAGGCAGCGCTTCGTGCGTGTGGTTTCCCTGCCCGTTGCTGTCTGAGAACCCGGGACGGTCGGATGTGGTCACTAGGGATCAAGAATATGGTTTTAGAGCTCGCACACTGGAGCGGTTTTCTGTTTGCCTCCAGCGGTTTCATCCTTAGAGAGCTCCTTAGGTTTTTCCAAGTCTTTTTGAACAGTGTAATCTAGAGACAACTTTTGTGGGGAAAGCTGGGATTCGTACATCCTTGGAGGAAACTGGCATCCTGCGCTTTGAAAATTCATAGCAGCCCAGCACCTTATATATGTATTAGATAATTTTATCCTTCCTCAATGTAAATACCTCTTGTGCTTCTCAGGGTTGTGAAATCACACCTTAAAATCCAGGTATGGTGACAAGGAAAGAGCATCTCTCTGGGCTCGTCCTTAATTTTTAAGGAATTTCAGCATCGGTGATTTGGTCTGGCTTTTATTTCCTTTCCCCTTTTGGTTTGCTCTCTCCCTCCATCAGCTATCAGAAGTCAAAATTGCATTTCAGTGGTTAAAAGGATATGACTCCTACAAGCTAACATAGAGCAGTAACTGCAGGCCAAGACCACGTTAAAAGATTTGCACTGGTGGAGTAACATCAAGGCAAAATGACAGAGCAATCTGTGACTGAGACAAAGAAATCCTGCCTGGGCCAGTGCAGAAAGTTCCCTCCAAGGATTCCCAGTGTGCTAAGGCAGATGCTTCCCTAGTTGGAGCTGATTAACTGGTTGGAGCTGGTGGGCCTCTCCTTTCCCATTTTAGTGTCTCTCCCCATTACAGAGATGGGAACAACCTAAAGGACACGTAGCAAAAGGATTTATAAGTTGCACCTTAAGGTTCAGTTGGCCTCTTAGTTTGGGGACATCCTTATGTTCCTGAGACAAATTCACTGGAAGAATCTTTTGTATGATGGGCTTGGCTTCAATCCAGGCTTGGAGGCACCATGGCAGAGACCCTGTGTATCTCCCCATCCCAGGTCCTGGGGCTGAATGGTCAAGGAAATGGGTAACTCCTTAGAGCAGCTGTGCGACCCCCATAGCTGAGACAACCAGAAAAGTGCTGAATGCTGCCAGAGACTTGGCAAAATCGGCTCTACTGCACATTAGGGCAGCACCGTGTCCTGGTGGGGCCTTTCTGTGCTCACGAGAGGCTCGTTTCACTTTCAGGCAAAATGAAGTCCTCTGGAGGGAGGTTGTTTCGCTCCGTCAGAACCACGCGCAGCAGCAGAAGGTGATCAACAAGGTAGCGATCATCCAGGCCCCGGGTTCCCATGCGCTGTCCGCCGCAGCTCCTCCTCTCTATTTTATTTTTCTTGCCCCACACTCTTCACCAGGCTCTCACACGCCTCGAAGAAGGAAAGCGTGTGTGTTTCAATAGCTGCGTGGCAACGCTGGGCTTCACCCTGGCTATGCAGGGGCAGGGAAGAGCCTCCCCACGAGCAGCCACTGAAGCTGCAGGCAGCAGGAGTGGCTGGTCATTCCCCTGCCCTGCTCAGTCCTCCTGGAGCTGTTAGGGTTTCTGGTGTTGCTCCAGTGCAAGCACAGGGTGGAGGCGTCTCCCCTAACACACAGAACCTCCTGTACCCGAACGGCCTCCCCAGCTGGAGGCTGCTGACGTGACCGAGCCGCGTTTCCCAGCGGCCCTCGGTGAGAGCTGCGGTCTGACCCTCACGTGGCGTCGTGCAGTCGTGGGATGGAAGCGCACGAGGCCTTCAAACCTTCCCAGGCCACGTGCGGGTCCAGCCCCAGCGCTCGGCAAAGTCTTCACAGAGGCCGTAGACACGTCTCTAAAGATTTGTATAGAGGCCAGGCCTCCCTCCAGGCCTAGGAGCATTTGCTCATGCACTTCCCAGGCGTATTCCTGGAGTTACCTGGTGCTTTTGCACGTACGGAAGAGAGCAGGGCTCTTTTCACTGCTCCACTGTGCTCTGGGCTGCAGCATCTTGCACAGCCCGTCCCCCACGTTTCATGGCTGCTCCCCACTTTGGAGCGGTGTCAGGAGGGAGGAACGTGTGAGATGGAGGGAGCGGGAGAGCAGGGAGTGCTGAATCACCCTGCTGATGGGCACTGATGTTGATCTCTCTCGACAGCTCATTCAGTTTCTGTTTGGCCAGCTCCAATCCAACCCCAGCAGCAGCGGGATAAAGAGGAAGCTGTAAGTACCCTCGGGTGGTGCCCACACACCCACGGGCGCCACGCGCTGCCCCCTCCCTAAAAGCACAAGCTCAGCGCGCCCAGGCGGGCGGTCACCGGACCAGGGCACCATGGTGATGGGACCTGAATGGCACGAAGTGCCGAGTCAGACCTGCTGACATGCCCCATTCAGTGGCCTTTAGAGAAGCACCGTGTCAGCTCGTGACCTTTATTTGGAGCGGGACCAGGGGATGGGGACACTAGCTAGTGGCCGGGGGAAGGGCCGCAGTGCTGGGCCTGCGGATGCTGGTGGTGACATTGCCACGTGCAACGTGGTGGGAAGGCAGTGAGGCCCAGCTGGCCCAGGGCCAGCCCTGGTTAGACCTGCAGGGTCTGCAAGGGGTGTGCAGGCAGGTTTGACGGTGATGATGACCTGCAGGAATCCCAGAGGCAGAGGGAGGTTTTAAGTAGGGGAATCTTCAGGATCATAAATGCTTCAAGACAAGAGGATAGAGGAGCTTGAATCATCTTGGTCTCATCTCAGCAGCAATGAAGTGTTTGCAGAACACATCCAGGCCGGTGTTTGAGAACAGGGGTTGTGGGATTTAATTTCCTCTCTTAGGCGTTAATGAGTGAGCAGCGTTGGCTTTCCATAGTGCAAGCTTCTTCTGCATGAACACTGAGGAGAAGCTTTTCCTGATGGTGGATGCTGGGACAAGAGGGATTTGCTGGGCAGTTTTATAGGATCATGGTGGACTTTACAGTCCCGGGTGCTGTTTCCCAGTTTCTCTGTGGCTGTAGTGTGGTGTTGGTAGTATCTACACCACCAAACCCCAGGGGTTTCAGGGTGGAATGTCATCGTTTTGGGGCTCTTTCTCTTTTTCTCTTGGTTTCACTTGTTTGCTAAGCATAAGGTGCTCCCACCACAGGTCCCGATGCTTCTTGTCACGGGCCATCAGGAAAAGCCTCTCAGTCATTTCTGGAGAGCCTGTGTGCCCTGGCTTGTGCTCTGCTCATTTGCCCATCACCTGGTTTCTCACTTGTGTGAGTGGGTAGCCTGGGAGCAGCAGGCAGAGGGGAAAGAAATGGGAAAAGGATGGGCAGGGAGGCATTAAAACCTCCTTGTCCTCCAAAATGGAATAACTAGCATGCGGATGTTACCCCCAGGAAGCCTTTGCAGGATTGTTCTCTCCAGTAAGCTCTTTTGCAGACCGTGTGTGATGGACTGTGTATGACAACTAGAGGCCTTGTTGCAGCCGAGGAACCACCGTGAAATATTGTTCTGAACAGTGTACAGCACTTGTCATAGAGATGGTGACAAAGCACAGCCTGTGAAATAGCACATTGTCCTCAGTCTCATCTGCTTCCATTACAAACCACCTTTGCTTAAACCTAAATGCTGTCTCTTCCGCTTGTAGAATAGCAATGGGGCTGCAGCAGGAACTTGGTTCCCATGTGATTTACGCGGTGGTTGTAGGGTGAATATTTGTGTGTAGGGTTACAAAGCAAAACTCCAAAATGGGCAAATCACTGATTTTGCCGAGGCAGCAGACTCTTAGCTGCACGTTAGAGATAGCCATTAAAAGCCTGTACTTTGCAGCAGTGTAAAAAGGAGTGAGAGAACTCTGGAGATTCCTATCTTAAACTTCTGTACCCTCGAGAGCTACTTTTCATTGTGGCTTCAGCTATCTTCATCTTTCTCTTTCTATGTGGGATGCAAGTGAAATTTTATTTTATTTCACTTTTCTATTTCAAGTAAGAGCTAGAAAAAAACAGAGCCATTCTCCTCTGTAAGAGGAAAATCAGAGTATACAGATGGAAAGAACCCTTGGCTGAGACATTTCTTCTGTGAGCAGCCTGGGAACGGTCAATTAATATGTGCCTGGGAAAATGGACCCCTTTGTTTCTCTTCACAGACCTCTGATGCTTGATAATGGGATCTCGACTCCACAAGTGCCCAAGTTTGGCCGGCATTTGTCCACGGACCCTCTCCATGACCCCTATTTCATCCAGTCGGTAGGTCTGCTCCAGCTTCATGCACTTTCTTTGCCCAGAGTGAGCCAACGGTTGAGGCAGCGATATGTATTATGGAGTAAGCAGTTCAGGAAAAGCTTGTCCGTGAAGAAGAGCGGAGGTTTGCAGAGCTGGGGCAGCGTGTGGGGTGCCAGATGTGGGAGGGGAAGGTAGGTCCCATGCATGCAGCTCTGCCTATGGGGCCACAGCCACCCGCACAGAACGGACTTGGTTCTGCAAGCAGTGACTTGCTGGGGATCTCCCTGGCCAAAGTGTCTACAGTGTCTTGAGTGTCTACAGATTTATTAATGCCCTGACTGCTTCAGAAGGATGAGTCTGTATAATTTTTGCCTTCTTCTTAGCCATCCACAGAACCTGCCTCGTGCTTAAGCAGCCCTGCAATTGCTGGGGGACCCATCATCTCTGATGTTACTGAAGCGTCACCATCCAACTTAATAAACATGCAATCCCCTCCCGAGAATGACAGGTAAAGATGCCTATGATTAAATATGGGGAGAATGAGGTATGGACTATGAATAACTTCAGCAGAGTATTTCCTGGCTCTGATTCTACCAAAATCTCTGAATCACCAATCCCTATAGAGATGATAGGTTAGATTTTTTTTTTTTTCTCCCAATTTGCAATATGGGGCAAATTTTCAGACTTGAGTAGGGATATTAACAGTACAGCTTCCAATAAGAGGCCACAAGTTTCACGCTGAGAGCTTCGCTCACCTGTTTGAGAGGGGGTTTTTTTGTGGTTCTTTATACTTTGCTTTCAAGAAAGTGGCTGTTAGCAAAAGAATGGGGTATCAGCACTTGCCAGTAGGGCTTTGAAAGCAAGGAAAAAAGAAGTTTTCTCTTGGCTTTGACAAAGCAGCACAATCAAACCCTACATCTCAGCACTAAAGAGGTGCTTCACACTGTTGCATCACAGCAACTTCCGATGCTTGACAACTTTTCTGTGAAAAGGTCCCAGGAGCCTAAGAACTGAATGCGGAGGTATTTTGTGCTTATCTCTTCCTGCACAGATCCGCAGTGTTTAGCAGAGCTAGCTGCCAAATCATAGCTACAACTATGTCAGTGGAAAGTAACTCGATAGATGAATCATGGAAACAGTTTCTCACACATGGAGACAAGGCAGTTGTATTCTGAAAATCGCCTGTAAATCTGTGTAATAATTGAAACTAGAAGCATGCAAAGAGCTTTGGGTAAAAGACTGGGCTGGAAGACGCTTCTAAAGTAGGAAACATTTAATATAACCTTCAAGTTGCTTATTACTGTTAATTACTGAGTGCCATCTGGTGGCCTCTGGTCTACATGGGCTTGACATGACTCTTGAGAACTCGAGCCAGCAATGACTAGTTCTGAGCTGTGATCTTTGCTTGGTCATCATGAGCTCCTGGTGGGAGCTTAGGCTTCACGAGGTGAGTGGAGCACCGAGGAATGCTTCGTAGTGTCACAAACCCCCGCTCCGTGAGATGTGCCCACGTGTTGTGTTTTGGCAAGGCCGTTCTTCGGGTGTTGTATGACAATCTTGCATTTTCGGCAGTGGTCCCTGCTCCTGTTGGGCAGGTTTTGGATTTGACACTGTCTGTAACAAGAAGCCCCTTTACTGCAGAACATTCCCCAGGGAGTAGCATCCAGGTGGAGTTAATGACTCCCAACCTGAAAGCAGAAATCCCCCTCCTTGTTGCAACTTCCCAGGAAGCTTTCTAAGGCCTGAGGTGTCTTCCTGGAGCAAGCCACCCATTAGTGGTGCCACTGGGAAAGGCACCCCTCCTGGGGCAGCTTAAGCGGAGACAGCCTGTTTGCTTGGAGAGCCCCGTGTGCCGCTGCCCTCGCGTGGGGCGCTGAGCGCTGTCCTCACGCAGGGAGAAGAGCCTCCTGCTGATCAAGGAGGAGCCGGCGAGCCCCGGCGTGAAGGCCCCGGCGGAGCGCGCCGAGCCGCCCGTGCTCCCCGTCGCCATGATCCAGTCCGTGCTGGAGGGGAAGGGGACGCTGCCGCCGCTGCCCGCCGAGAGGAGGGGCAGGAGGGCAACGCTGGACAGGTGAGCGGGGCCGGGCTGTGTCCCCCTGTAGCAGGGCAGGCTGGTGGCGAGTGGCCTGTGAGCTCCGTCCCGAGCCCCTTCCAGGGGGACCCTCGGAGCCCGGGGCACCCAGCAGAGCAGGAGCTGTCCGAGCTCCTTGGTCAGCACCATGGGAGCCCAAAGAGGCTTTCCCCAGAGGGGCTTGCCCAGGGCCCAAGCTGGATGTGCAGCCCTGAGCCGCGTCCCATTGCAGCCTTGCGGGCCACGGGGATGTAGGGCATCTCCAAGAGCTTGTGTACCTTCTGTCCTTGGCTCTGTTGGGTCTCAAGTTGAAGAGAGGTGCAAGGAAATGTTTGTCCCTGGAGCTTCTGTGCAGTTACATGTCCCTATACACTTGCTGGCAGAGATCTTGGCTCCCCTGGCTAGGTGTGAGAACCCAGAAACTTGGCTGGGTTTGTGATGAGGCTCCTCTTGCTTTGCTGGCACCCGCAGCAATGCAAAGGGCCTGGGGCAGCACTAGGCACGTCCACTGCATCATCTCACTTGTGGCAACGTTTCCCGTGGTCTTTTCTCAGAGCAGATATTTCCGACCCGCTGGAGGGCCCCGACCTGAGCTTGGAGGGCCTGCAGCTGCTGCTGAGGAGCCAGCAGTACGGCACGGAGCCCGCCGGCGTCCTGGACGTGAGTGCCGCGCTCGGCCGCGCCGCGGGCAGCGGGAGGGCCGGGCCGCAGCGCCGCCTCTCGTGGCACGGAGCCTGTTGCCATTGCGGGAATTGCAGGGCTTCAGAGTTGAATTTCTCCTTTACTTGTGAAAACACGTTTCACAGCTCCTTACCCTAGGAGAACAAAGCACGGTGCGTTTGGCAAAGGCAAACCTTCCACTTTCCCTTGAGTTCCAGAGTTCTGGAAGAGCACTTTTCTCTAAAAAGGAGCAGTGCCTTTTTTTTTCCTTAAACATGTATGCATAAATATAAGGGTTTAATTCTTGCTCTCCCTCTTTCTCTCTCCCTCTCCTTGTGCATATCTTTGCTGATAATCAAATAGCTCTGTATGCGGTGAAAGAATCCATGTGTCAGAGAACATGTGTTCCCTGGAGATGCTTGAGCTTTAAGCACCCGGTGGATTTGCATGGATAAAGAGGAGCGGGAGATCACAGAAAGTCACTTGTGTTCTCTTAGAACCAAAGAGGGGTTGGTTTTGACTTTGCGATGCTTCTTTCTCGTGGTCTGCTCTCGCTGGGTACGGTGGTTTCTGCTGCTTCGCCCCTTTTTGGGAGGCGCTTTCCTGTCGCTGACCCACTTTCCCCTCGCTGCGTAACTTCAGAGTGAAATCGCAGTGGGGCCAGCAGCTCTGTGTCCTGCATCCTGCAGACTTCTCACGGAACTGGCGCTCAGGGGTTGACACTGCAGTTTGCCCTTTGCTGCTGTGTTTTGGAACATAATTTTTTGGATAAAAAATACAAATCTGGAAGTGTCGCTGGGACCCCAGAGCAGAGAAAGCAGGGCTGTAGGATACACGTTCATGGAGCTGAAGTGCTGCCCTGGTTTGGGGCATTGTCCCTTCCGTGGAAGGCACCAGCCTAGCCCCAAGGCCGTTGCTCTTCTAGGTCTACCTCAGCCCACGCAAACGAGCGTTCACCTCTAGCTTTGCTTTATACATCGTGGCAGCAGCCGAGGGCACGAGGGTCTTGAGCCATCGTGCCTCTCAGAGCCCTAATTGCCTTTCTGTGCCCGCAGGTCTTTAACCCCAGTTTGTCCCTGAGTGAGTGGAATTTGACTGAAATGGAAGCCAGTTTGTCCCCGGTAAGAACCATGTGTTTGTGGGATAACGATGTAAGGACAGAGCAGGCGTTGCTGTGGACTGAGTTTGTGCATTGCTGCAGGATGGTGGGTTCAAGCAGAACTCTCTTCAGGACGTGTTTCTGCCTTGCTGTGACTGTCACTTGTGTGTTCTTCCTTCGAAATCTAATTGTATCACATCCTAATAGTGCCAGGGATTCATATAACACCTTGGTGCCCAAGCCCTTAAAAATAATCCTTTACAAAATGCAGCCGCCCTTGCGTGTTTCAGGAGAGGGAACACACACCCAGTTGGAATAGAGGATGATTCATGCCTGCGTAGAGGAAACCAGGAGAAATTCAGCTTGGCACTATTGCTTTGGGAGATATATTGACACAGGCATTTTTGAGGTGCATGTGGCAGACTAATAACAAGCTGTGCTTGCTGGTGGCCGAGGGCTGCGGGTGTGCTCTGAGCAGCAGCCAGGTCACAGTGGTGCCACTTTGGTCTCCTCATAAGACACTAGTGTCATCCCCTCCAGAGCAGTGGGCGCCGTGTCCACCAGCCCGGTATCTGCCTTTATTTTAGCGGAGTTGGGAGGAGCACGAGGCCAGGGAGGGCAGTTTGCATTGCTGGTGGATACTGTGCAGTGCTGCTGAAGCGCCCGTCTCCAGAAACGGCCTAGTTCTAACAAGCTGCCCTGTCTCTGTATGATTGTACATTGTAGTTTATATTTTTGCACCAAGATGCAGCGACTCTCAGTGGATCTGGAGAAGAATGCAGCTGAGCTGCCCCCGAAAGCGTTCAACCCGCCCTTTCACAGTGCCTGCCCAGGTAGGAGCCCCCGCAGGTCTTGCAGGCTTGGGAATGGGGAGGTACTTGAGGTGTCTGCAGCTAGATGCCATGTCCAGCACTGACTGTTTGCCCCTTGGAGGGGAAAAACCCCACAGCCTTTGATACTTCATTTTCCTGACAGTCAACGATATCTCCCCACAGCTGCCATTGAGCTATAGGGAAAGTATGGGGAATATGCAAAAGTTTAAATAGATTTCAACTGCCTCTGTTTAACTGGAGCCAAATCATATCCATCCATCCTCATATTTCCACTGTTTCTTCTGTCCATAATCACCTAAAAGCAGTGTGGTGATCTTAAGGAATATCCAGGCTCTACCTTAAGCCCAATGTCTGGCATGAGCAACAGAGGAATTCCTCAGCAGGCTGAACTGAGCCTGCACCAGAGGAGAGTCCCTGGTCTCTCTCATGCACCAATGCTGCAACCGTGCAGTGCTGTCGTGCAGCGACACGAGGCTGCAATAAGGGGCAGGGGGCAGGTTTCTCCTTCTGCAGAGACAAGGAAAATAGAAAGCTTTTGGCTGAGGGAGATAAGAAGTGCTCTTGGATTCTCAGAGTCTCTGGTTATTTGGTCATCCCCCTCTCAGCTCCTTGAGCATCTCAGCATCTTGAGGCAGAACCTAGCTGGGCAACCTGCAAGGACCTCCACTGGTTTCAATGGGCTCTTGGAGGAGTCCGAGTTCCGCTCAAGTTTATCCCAGCGCTTTTTTTTTCTGTGTTGCTGATTTCCGCGGGGATTTGCCACTTCCCTGAATTCCTAAAGCCCGATGGATTGCGTTCCAGAAACTGAGCTCTGTGTTGTCCCTTTGCGTTCCCAGGGAAAGACGTCATTCTTGAAAGCAGCCAGCAGTTCCTCGTTGATCGTCAGTCGGTCTTTGGAAGCGACATTATCAGCTTGCCTGAAAGTTCATCTCTTTACGTTCCCTCGGAAGATATGGCTTCCTACCTGACCTCCACGGCTGTCCAGGGGGATATCCCGTTAAACCTGAGTGCTTCCACTGACAGCAGCCAGTGATTTTGCTTCCGAGACGGTTGCATCGCCCTCCCATCCATCCAAGCACCTGTAGGTTTGAATGTAAAGAAACAAAAGTGACTGAGAAACCCACTGCAGAGTCCTGCCCTTTCTTTTTGAGTGGGTGGAAATGATCAGTAGCTGTGGCACTACCTTCTCCACCCCTGAATTTCAGTGTTTGTCTAGAGCAATAATTTTAAAATAAAATGTTGCCTTTGGGTGTGTGCTGGGGGTGGGAGGGCCGTTATTTTACAAATTGTAGAACTACTAAGAAAAATCTTCTGAGAATTTGAGTGAAGGGAGGCATGGAAATCGATCAGGGACTTTGCAAAGTAAAGCAATCCTGATTAGTATCTGCAAAAATAAACTGTAGGGTTTGTTGAGGCAGCACAGATCAGCACAGAGAGGCAGGGGCCTTTTGAATCCCTTTTCTTCTTGTAGGAAAACATACCAACCCAGTGCTCTAAAAATGCTCTCTTATTATCTTTTTTTTTTATGGGATGTACTTGTGCCTCTCCCTTGTGCTCTGAGGCTGAGCATGAAAATGAAGTTCCCTTGTGGCACGACCTCTTTCCAGGTGGCCACCGAGGAACCAGTTCAGTCATGGGGAGCCCTTTTTTCAGAAGGGCTGCAGGTCCCTGCTCTTCACAGGGAAAGGCAGCAGGGGTAGTCCACAATGTCCCGATAACTTCTTCTTCTGTCCTTTGTGCGTGTCCTTTGAGACTAGACTGCAAAGGCTGAATTATTCTCCCTTTCCCATGTGGTTTTTGATGAATGAGTTTCTCAACAAAGCAGAGCTTTGTTTTTTTATGCTGTAGTTTTAATAAGAACTGTGGGTTTTGCCACATATTATTTATTGCAGAATTCTCTACTTAGGTTGCAGTTCCTTAAGAAAGCTGCTGAGGCAGCTGCTCAAGTGCAGTAAGGCAGACCCAGAAAATTCGGAGTTGACTGGAGCCTTCCAGGGGCCTGGACGGGGAGGTATGAGCCATGCTAACGGCATCTGCAGAAATGCTCTGCCTGCCTTCATTGCCGTGATTCATGGTGCCAAACCACATTTCTGAGCATCTTGAATGGCCAAGCAGCATCCCCTCCCAAACCTAACCAGATAAACGTGAATTCAAATGCTCCTTGATAGGATAAATGTGTTTGAAATGGACTTTCCTGTTGCAGCCCTTTCTCCATCCTTTTATGAATGTATGAACAGATGTATCCTTTCGGGAATGCTCACCTTGGAGCGTGCTGTTCCCAGCTAACCCGGGATATGGTCCTGCCCCAAATGATACAGTCTCCGTAGAGGTGAGGTCGTGCAAACTGCTGAATTGATTCCAGGCACTGCTGTCGTGTTTGGGACTAAGGGGAAATTTAGATGATGCTTGAGTATACAATGGACAAGGTTTCTTTTTTTGACAGATTTATATTTAGAAAGTTCTTCCGGATCAGCCCATTTACCACTATATAATGTAATTTCCAGCAATGTGCAGAGCTAAAACTTGTTGAGTTGTACTCCGTTTCCTTCTTTTCTCATAGGAAATTGGAAATTGTCTGGTGGCTCATAACACCTGACAAGACTATGTCATCCCTACTCAAGATTTACATCCTTCTCTGTATCTTCCTATGCTAGATACCCTTGATGTTAACATTGAGCGCATTGATCCAGTAAGGTATTTAAGAACATGCATAACTTGGAGCTTCTGAGTAATTATCCTTATTTTTATTAAGCCTATCGTAAGCTCAAAGTTAGACATGTGCTTCAGTTTCTTATTGACTTGCCTAGTTTGGGTTGAAAAATGAACCTTCTCAGGACAGCTGCTTGCAAGCAAAGATGTGCAGCTCAGTCAACAAGGCTGCTTGACACCAACTTTGACTGTGCTTTTCAGTGCCGACTCCTAGGCTGCACTTGCTGCCAGAAGCCACTCTGGGATGGCTGTTTTATTGTTTTCTTCTTTAGGCTTTTTGCTGTACTATAAACATGAGATTGGCTCTTGCTGGTAAGAGAAGAATCCCCAGGAATGGTATTCCAGAATCACTCCTGTGAAGAAGCAAGCTGGTGTTCCTTGGCTCGTTACACTGTTTAATTGACTTGAAAGTGATGTGCTGAGACTGACTTTTTTTTTTTTTTTTTCACTATGCTGTACATTTGTAAAGTTTTACAGAAAACACTAATTAAATGTTTCCTTTTTCTCAGTCCTGCTTTGGCATTTCTCTCAGTCCTCTCCCCCTCTCCCTTCTTCCTTCCCAATTCCTCGCTAGTAAGGAAAAGCAAGTTTCAGTAGGTTTACCTGTGAGAGAACGCAGGGCCCACTGACTGGCTGTGGGACTTTGTTAAAAAGTGGAGCAGGCGTCTTCTATCCTTCTGCCTTGTTTTCACTGATAGCTGAGCTATAATTTCACTCTCAGAATTAATTTTGTAAGGGTTTTTTGTTTGCTTGTTTATAAGAGGTGTTTCTTTTCTATATTTTCTTCTAAATGTGATTTGATATGAGGATCCTGCCTGCTTATTTGTTCCTTCTCTCCCTTTGGAGTTCTATTTCTGGTGCCACAAAGAACGTGGCCGCAAGCACAGTTGACCTGGAAGCAGCAGAATCAGCCTCGCTGTGTGATGCAGCAGCCTGGAAATGCTGCACGTGCTGCTGCAGCACCTTATCCACAGCCTGGTGGAAGGGTCAGGACTGTTGAACTGGCCTGGCAACGATTTTCACTGGGTCAAATTAGCTCGGAGACAGATGAAGGTTTTTGTTTATTTTTAAAGTAGGTACCTCACTACATTTCTCCTGCCACTAGATGGCACCTGTATCCAGCTGATCAGAAATGAAGCTTTTCAACATATTTTTTATTTATTTTCTAAAATGTGCATTTCTACAAGGTCTACGTCATTCTATTTATTACGAATTACTAGTGTTACTTAACTTGGCTATGGTTTAATGGGTAATCTGATGTGCAGCCTCTACTGATGTTGCCAGTTGTTGGTTTTGTCATAAAAACATTAGCCCTGAAGGCCACCTATTTTACAGTGCACTTACCCAGTATACAATTATTTTTCTATCTTATTACCATGGCCACTTCTGTGTTGGGAAAAGTAGCTTGGGCAGCCAAGTAAAAGAGAAGTTAATGACAGATGATTTCCTCTGGTCTGCTTTTTAATAGCAAAAGTGTCTTTCTGCCACTATTGGGACTATCTTCTACTATCTGAAATCCAGACTCCAAGATGTATGTTACAAGGAAAAAATGCAAAAATGGCACATGCAAGTATTTACTTTAAAGGTCAACTCTTATTTTCCATGCATAGACACCACTTCTGCACCATTTTTGCTTGAACAGCTGTTTGTGAATCCTATAAAAAATGATCCTGTTACAAAAAAGTGTGAAGCAGCATTGCCACAAACACTACCTTATGTGACATATATTTGTAAGGACTTGAGAAAAATGTGTCAGGTTAAATAGAATCTTTATTTAAATAACAGAAATGAATATGTAACAGTATAGATTGAGACTATGTAAGTAATGAAAGGAGAAGATAGAACTTTTAAGTCATTTTTATAAGGATGCAAGAAAAAAAAATTACATAACAGGGGAAATTTGATCTTAAAACAGCAGTACTCCAATTTTCGAAGGTATTGAACATTCCCAGCTGCCTTAAACAGCTTGGAACCTAGGGACTTTTTGCACCTTCAAAAGGAAGGCTGAAAGGCACATGTTACCTGTTGGTTATTTAATATAATGAACTTTCATGCTAACAAAACCAGAAAATCTGCCTTGCAGGTCACATGCCAGAGGCTGCCTCAGCCTATGACTGACTGAAATCCTAATAGTTATCATATTAAAGGCAATCTTTTTTTTATATATACATAACCCTTATGATAACAAGTGTTATGCCAATTTTAAATAATGGATCACTTCCTAAATTTAGATTTTGAGAATAACTGTATGCAGCCAGCCAGGCACTGTACTCTAAATCTGCTCTTTTTTTTTTTTTTTTTTTTTTTAATTGATTAATCAGATCCACACTCACTGTCCTTGTTATCTTGTGGTTCACAGGGGCATGTTCCACGCTCAGCCAGACTCTGTACTTCTCCATCACTGCTAGTCTCTGTTAAAGTATGAAGACAAATGCAAATGAAACTGAGTAGTTGTTGTTAATATGGAAAAAAAAAGTGTAGTGTCCTTTTTTTCCTTTAAAAATCATTTAAATGAAATTCAACAAGAACAACTGTGTACAAAGCCAGAAAATACTATTTTAATTCTTACTCTATTAGGATTCTCACACACATAAATTGAAGAGGTAGGTATGAAGAAGATATTGGATCAAGAATTCTGTTGATAAGGGCTAAAAAAAATCCCTAATTTTAGACTGTGTGTGCTACCCCCCTTCTTTTTCCTTTATGATTTTATCACTATGATCTTACCATGGCAAGAAACTGTAATATTGCTGTCCCCTTCCCATGGGCTTCCATCATCTGGATGATTGCAGACTGATGACAATAGCAGAGTATCCTTAGGTTCAGTGATAATCTCTTGAATGAGTGGTTTTAAAGAGTTTTCTTGTTTATCTTTGGTCTCCAAGTCCCTTTCTGAATTAGAAGGCTCTATGATCAAGCCCTCAACAATGGGTTTTAGGATTTCCTTTTCACGATCTTCATGTATCTTACACGCATTTGAAAAAATTGCTGTTGGAACCTCTTCCACTGAACTCCCAGATGTGCTTTTACCGTTTTCATCTACTGCAGAATCACTCTCATTTGTTGTTTCGGAAATTATCTCAATCTTTGGGTGATATTCTCGCTGTAAAGATTTATTTGAAAAAAAAGATAAAGATATAATTGAAAATACAGTCTCTTAGATATAAATACTGAAAGATAGCTAAGTATCTCTTGGAGTCATGCAACAATTCTCAGCTTTGATCTACTCCTCTCCCCCAATATATAGATGTGTTTGTTTCTACTTCTTTTGATGGTGTTAACTGTTGATAAGGTAGCAGTTGTGAACTGACTATAAACTAATAGCTAATAATCATAAAAAGAATTGCATTGCAACAATTATTACTGATGAAGCAATATGCTAAATTTTGTGGTTCTATTGAAGCTTGCTAGTGCAGTTTATAAGACATGATTTAACCAGGTCCTACCCAGATAGAGGGACCTAATTTACATCTTGATCTGACTTCAGTTAAGATGTGAACATCATTCAGGACATGAGAGTTGCTAACTCCCTTATTAATCCTCCTTGCTCCCTGCCCTTTTTCTCTTCTGATTTCTCTCTTACCTTCTGTGTAATTGACATGTTAGCAAATTTCTTATTTTGCAACATTGATGCGAGTCCCTGACAAAAAGATTAAATAAAATGAATGCCTTACGCTTAATGAGTGTAGTAAGGATTTACAATATCTTGGATCAGCTTGTAAAAACATGTACTGTATTAGCCTAGGTCCAGCATGGTTAGTATGAGTAAATGACAACATTGGAATCACAGCAGTGCTTTTCATCCTTGTTGATTTCTTCTCTTTCTCTTCTGTTTCTGTCCTACCTAGCAAATTAAACTGAGCAACACACATTAACGTGGGAATGAATTACTAGGATTGGAATTGCCCTAAACCTGACTAGCCCGAAGTGGAGCCAAGGAGTCTGGATCTATCTGTGCTTTCAGTAGTAGGCAATTTGTACAATCCTTCGGTTAGTTACAACATACTAGTACAGTGCATTTTATTAGTAATATTCATTGGAACAGGCTGTGCTAATAAGAATTAATCTTATTTGATTGTTGCATTACTTCATTCTCCTATTTTTTACAGTGCAATAATATGAAAAAGATTAAAAGTGAATAGAGAAGATCTGCTGAAGCATCTGTTTTAGTTTATAACCTTAACTGATCACATTTCTCAAAATAGCATTACATAACTTAGGCTATCCTCATTTTGCAAGACATCGCTAAATGTTTTTAGAGAAGCATCATCACTGGAATTGAAGAGAATCTTACCTTTTGAACAAAGATTTCTTCTTCTGGAGCATTTGGAACTTCTATATCTTCTAAATCAGGCAATTCCTGAAGACAATCACAAGACCAGAGGGAAAGGCTAGTTCTAACCAGTAAAACACATTTTTGACATACTCTACATACAGGACAATAGTGGCAAAAGCATCTCCTTTAATAAGATATTTTTAGAGGTTACTAATTTTGTGGCAAGTTGGCTGGCATAACAGCATCAAGAAGATCAATTCAGTTGTGTATAATCTGCACTGGCTTGCTGGATGAAGAATGTTAAAGAATCAAAATCAACAAATGAAATTTCTGTTTCTTAAGGTTGTGGCTAGTGCAGCATGTCTTGAATTCATACAAAGCTATATGAAGAATGAAAAAAAAAGAAGTACAAATTAAGATTTGGAGGCTAATGTTAAATGGGTGAACTTGATGTCAATGCAGAAGTGAAATAGCTTTTAAGTCCTGTTGCAGTCAACAATGTGTGCTCGCAGTCCAAACTTTTTACTAAAAGTTATTCTGGTTTAGAAATTTAGAATATAATACATGCATAGCCAAGGAATGTGTATAAATACTAGTTCCTGATGAACAAGTTCCAGTTAGTCCACAGCTGACAGGCGTCTGTGGCTTGTTTCTGCACGACCAAGGAATGTCACAACTGCAAGACAAACCCTCCTCCACTCTTCTCCCTTATATTACTACTGAGACAAGTTACAGAGTCCAGCATATGAATAAAGACCACAGAGCTGTTCTGGAGCATCTCACCACTGGCATCTTCAGACTCATTCCCCAACATGTCAATGCTAAGTATCTCTGGAAAATCTGCGCTAGCGTAAGTACTGGAGGCTCCTCCAGAACCTCCTTTCATTATTAAATAGCTACTGGAGAAAGGAGTGGTGTGAACACCGAGATGTGTATCTGCATGTGATTTGTTTTTTTGTGGGTTTTTTTTTCCCGTAGAAATAGGATATTCACACTTCTTATGTGTCCAAGGTGCCTTATACGCATATGCTGAAGTGTTCCTTTTATGCTATGCTGCAGTGTGCAAAGGAGCTTGCTATGGTGCCATAAGGTACCATGAAAAAAAAAGGCACTAAATCTCTGAGATCCTTCTCACTGTGGGTACCTACAGTATTGCTATTTATTTAGTGCTTTTATTTTAGACACTATAAAAAATGTGTTGGGTGTACCCATAATTGCTGTGAGATCGCACAAATTTTGTCATTATTCTAATAACTAAAAATAGCCCAATTATCTTTGGTGAGTGCAATAATTAGTACTCCACTGAAGCAGTGAGTTGAGCCCTTAAATAACAGGATGGGAATTCTTCCTGGAGAGAACACAGAAAAGACATAAAAGACCTTCCTAGAACACTTACATTTAGGATTTGGTAAACAGTGGGTATATAAAGGATCAAAGAATATATTAAGTGCTCAGGGATATCATAAGCTCAGAAGTTTGCTGTTGGTACTAGCATGGTAATCTGATGTGGTCAGTTTGGCATTAGAGTCATATTTAGAATATTTTGAACAGTACTTGGCAGTTGAGTTGTGTTTTAAGTGATACTGTTTACATCTTCTGTGAAATGTGTTTACATATTTGCACTGGTAAATAATAGAAGAGCATTTTTAAAACATTAGTCATTTATGATATACATGAATTTGCATATTCTGCTTATTTTGGAAAAATACCTAACATTTTGATTTTTAAAATTGATTATAATATATAATATCAGTAATATTTGCAATGTTAGATAGCTAGTGCAGTAGCTAACATTCTTAATTGTATATTTGATTGGGCTTTACCTAATAACCATTTATCCACTAGATTCTATTCACTGTGACTTATTAACTCTCTTATTAACTTTTCCTCAAAGAAATCACAAAGCTAAAAAGTCTACTTCAGGAGACTTTAGCACAAAATAAACTTTGGAAGGAATGGTAATTCCTTTTGGCATGCTGTGTTGAAGAAGATGAATAACATTACAACCTCTTTGGTTTTTTCCTGTTATTTACTTTTCTGAGAGCATCAGTCTTAGAAACCTGATCATGCTCTTTTATTTAGCAAGAATGTTATGGGAATGCATGTGGGAGTTGGCAAGATCATAGTATCACAGAATCATAGAGTACTTAAGATCCAAACACAAACTTCTCAAAATCTGAATCTAATACGTACATCAAGAAAAAGTTTCTCTGGTGTGTCTAGTTTGATATGTTCTTTTTCAGCACAGTCATCCACTTCAGGAGCCATCTTCCCTTGTGGTAAATCTACAGAAAAAGAAATTCCTGATCACACAGAACTAACTGAACGCATGACTTGACATGTTGCAATGAAAGCACTGCAGAACCTCGCTGCCATGGACCTAATTAGTGTCACGGAATTCACAGCTAAATTCAGAGTTCTCCTTTCTATCATATCTGTCTTATATTGCATGTATTAATTTTTTTAATAATATATTTCATATATAAACATCAAAAAGCATTCTTCGTAACAGCACAAAAACACTAGGGGAGCTATTCTAAGACAGAGTTTGGCTCATCATCTGCATTTCCTCTGCTTGGTTTGATTCTTCACTGTGTACATTACCGTCTGCCTTGCTGCTGAAGTTTGAGCAGTTGTATGAATTTGATCCTTGTGCATCCTCTTGAATTTTAGCAGGAATACATGCAGAGGGGAAATCTGTGTAATTTTCTCTGTCTGAGAGCAGGGTTATTGCTTCATCATAAGCATCAAACTTTTCATTTACAGATTGCTCTATGTTCTGTTGAGTTTCTGCCTCTTCTGATACATCTGATAGCTCTGACGCATTAGAAGTTCCATCACTCTCATATGAACTTGCAGATGCTCCTACAGAATAAGTTATTTAAAATTATTGATTTAACTGGCCAGTTTTCATTCTAGGCACCCCAACTGTAAATTTGGCCTTGAAAGTTTGGCCTAAAATGTACACCAGAAGTGTCTAATCTGCTTGAACAATCATTCATGTATCAATTGCAGCCATGTTGAGGATTTTCCATCTCATAAAAAAATTCCCCAGGAAAAGCCTCTTCTAGAAAAGCACTAAAGAGTTGTTCAGTATCCATAATTACCTTTGAGCCATAAATTTTGGGAAGATGCCCAAGAGTCTAAACTTAAATACATGCCAGAGCATATTGATGGATCTGTGACAACAGCTGAAGTTACTCTTTCCTTTGTGCAATCTGCTAGCTCACAGAACAAGTTTTACTTGTTATTCAATTTCATTTCAGATACTGTAAACCCACAAAATTTATCAAATGAACACTCCTCTGTGCCGTAACCCCTTCTTATTTGGTTTCTGTCTTGCTGATCTTGAAACACATGCTCTTATGGAAAAGCTGAGCTGGGGACTATTGTTTTTCATGAATTTATGCCATCTCGAATAATGTGACAGGAGAGATTGTGGCATGAGGAATGGCAGTGAGTGAAGCAGGTCCTTAAAAGCCTTTCTTCTACTGCCTGTAGGCAACTGCTATAGATGGCCTCAAGTTGTTACCTGTGAGTGAATGCAGCAATACAGAGGTACCTTGGTGTGAACTGGCAAGGAAGTTATCCCTGGGTCTCCCTAGAGCTCATACTCAAGACAATCCCAAGCTGCATCTAGGGGAAATACTGCTCTTGGGGTGTCACTGGTTGTTTCCTCCTCTGAGTGACTGTTGAGACTGTCACTCCATTGCCCAGGGATGTAAGTCTTTTAGTGCTTGACCACATACAGATTTGGTTTCCTGGCTTGCATGATTAGCTTTGGTTGCTCTGATGTAGAACACAATAGTTTGGAAAGCTGGGACAGAAAGTGTTTAGGTTTTTTGTTTGTTTGTTTTATCAGCAGTGAGAAAGGTGATATTTCTTTAAAAGCTTTTCAAGTTTATATATATATATATATATATGTTAACCAGTTTAAATATTCAAACTGAAGCAGACACAAACTTGACTTTCTCCCAAAATACTAACAACTTACCTTCCAGGGTCTCCGTTACAGCTCTGTTTTCATTCTTGGCACTTGCATCTCTTTCTTCCATATACTTTTGTCTTTTCTTTTCCTCTGCTTTTCTTCTGATTCTTGCTAAAGCATTGACACTATCTTGGATTTTCTTTCTCTCTCTAGTTTCCCATTTTTCCTTTTCTGCTTTCTCAGCTTCAAGTCCTCCAATGGCCCAGGCTTCTGCACAGGCTCTAATGAAAACAAAAGAAATCATCCTAAGTAGCTTTATAAGCTCCCATTCATAATGAAAGAGAAATTTAGAAATCTTGCAACAGAAAAAAAAAGGCAGTGTTGACAATCTCTTAAGCAACTGGGCCACATTCATCTTCAACGTGTAATTACAATGAAACAAAGATATGCAAATGCTAATAATTGCAAAAGCAATGATCCAGGAGAAGTGTTGATCTTGGATCTGCTTTCCCAGACATCTGTTCATTTTCAGCTGAGATTATGATTTGCCTCTGCTCTACAGACTTTATGTAAAATATTTGTTCAAGAATTAGTTTTCTTGATAAAGGTGCTTTTTCTAGATATGTTGAATGCAGATCTCTGCAGTATAATACCAGTGTGCTCAAAATAATTTTTCCTCAATAAATTACAGTGGTTAGTCTTCCTTTGAAAATACTGATTGCTACATTTGAGCTTTATTGCTCTGTAAAGAAGATGTCTCTGTTTCTGCTTCTTACCTGTCTTTTGGGAAAACTGGTCTGTCATCCAGGTATGTTAGCTGTTTTAGGCGAACAGTAAGTGTTTTTCTGTAATTAGCAATTTTCTTTATCACTTGATTTCCCATGAGATTAAGCACACACTAGAAAAGCAAAAGAAATATTTTGAGCAGCAAAAATAACACTCACCTATTTGGATATGCACTATTACTTCAAAAACAATAAATGAATAAACCACCCAATCTACAATCACAGATGAAGCTGTTTAATAACATTTGCTTTGGACCTATCAGATACTGATAAAACCATTTAATAGGATGTGCACTCATAAAAATGGCTATCCTCAGCTATACTCTGCTTACCAAATTAGGCATGGCCTCCAAAACAGATATAATATTTGGATCATCTAGGTAGTTGTGCGAAAGATCGAGGACACAAATACTCGGGCATTCTTGCAAGTGCTGTATGTCTTCCACTGTTCGCAATTTATTGTGTGCAATCTGCAGAGTATGCAAGACTTTCAGGCAAGCTGTCAGACAAGAACAGTACAATTAAAGGGAAGGTAAAAATCATTCCTTCACAAAGGATTTTCTGGAGAAAGCAGAAAATTGCATTTTCAACGTCTCTGTTTAATACTGAATCGGGGGGAGTTTTCTATACACTCGTTGAATATGCCACATATATTTATTGGCTATTCCTCCAAAGCTGTTTTCTCTACCACTAGAAAAATGGTTGTTTTAGGATGGTTGGTTATTTAAACTCAAGTTTCAAACTAGTGAGTTTGTACAAAAGCAAGGGTATCTTTTTCAAGTTATTGCTTATGTACAGAAATAATTATATTGAGAAATTATTTTTTATTTTCTGCTGAAGATGAGATAAATTCTTTCATAGATGTAAGATTTAGTAATCATGGCTGCAACTGCCAAAGGAGATCCTAATTGCAAAGTAAATAGCAAAAGCTGGATTGCCAGCATGTCTGCAACACAGGTAAGTATGGAGGTAGTATTAAGTAGTGTGGGAACACTTAATTGTTTGAGGTATCCATGTGTAAGAAATTATTACATCTTTTTCACTTTCTCCTCTGTTCAAAGTGGAAAATATGTAGGTTTGACTTCAATAGATGCCTTGTGGATTTTTGTATGAGATACTGTACAATAATTTATCATGAATTAAGAGAAAATCCCTGAAAACTACTGTCATTAAAAACAGTCAAATGTTAGGAAAATGGGTGTATTTTAAGTTAAATGTAGCACCAACAATTCTTACAGAGATTCTCAATGGTCTTGATATAATTGTTACTAATATTGAGGGAATCCAGCTTTTGTAAGGCTTCCAGGTTTTCAATTCTATTAATTAAATTCAGTTGCAAGTAGAGACAGCGTAACTCTGTCAAAGCTTCCAAATTCTCAATTTTTGCTAAGCCATTGCATTCCAGCCATAAGCACTTCAATCCTGTATATTCTTCAAGATTCTCCAGACGGTCAAAACCTGCAGGGAAAAAAAAAAAAAAAAAGAAAAGTAAAATGTCTTTAGATAATACTGCATTGGTGAGCAGGCTTGGGTTCAAATTAACGGCAACACAGAGAGGGAGAACATGTAGGTCCTTTAAAGTGATAAATAACACATGGAGAAAATAGTAAAAATGAGACCAAATGCAGACAGTAGGTCTAATGTGTCCTATTTATTTGTAATACTTTTAAGCTATAGTGAACAAGCTAGCTGTATCTTGCAGAAAACTGCTCACCAACCACAAAGCAATGATTCACGTTCACTCTGTCAACTATTTTCTCCTTCATTAGTACTGGAGAATCTCACATGTATTTAGTATTTATTGCCTTCTTCCTGGTCATTTTTATTTTTACTGTCCAAAAAGTTCCTAAGCTGGAAAATAGTTTATTTACAGAAACACATTGAAAAAGGAAGAACACATATATTTTCCTCCAAATGTGATCCACATCAGTATTTTAAGACACAATGGCTATCTTACCTTTATAATGCAAGTAAAGTGTATCATTTAAGGATGGGGTCAAGTATAATTTCTGCTGCTTACAGATGTCTCGTAGGACCTTTTTCGTCATTCTGAAATAATAAAGGGACGCAGAAACAAACTAAGAATATATTTCAATGCACACTCTGAAATCTTGTTTTATTCGGAGTTAAATACAACATAATTAATGGTTCTTTTATATAAGAGAAAATCTACAAATTTCAAGACTATACTCAAAATAAGCAAGCAGTAGGTTTTCTTAGAATGGCTCTCCTTTTCTATGTTTAAACATGTGTTATCAGGCTCTTCTTGTACATATATATATATAGGGTAGCAAGTAAAGAGCTCCCCTATAAAGAAGGGAGCAAGTCGGAAAGCAGGTATGGAATTAGAGAGTTTTTCTCCCTGGATAACAGAAAAATGATCCTTTTGTAGGTTCTTGTTCCTTCCTCTCCTATTGTTCCCTCTGTTTCTTGCTGTTTTGGTGCAGAACCTTCAGTGGCACAGACACCAACCAACAGCTATCAACCTAACATTTTAATAAAACACTGACGCTGAAATATCACCCAGAAATACAAAATACATAACTGTGGTAGGTTAGGAATGTCATACTAGGAATATGAATAATACCTGTGCAGTGCTAACTGCTTAATATTTGGCTCCATCTCTTTGAGGATATATGCAAGGGAGAAGCCAGAAAAGACTAAGAAAACACTTATTAGTCTGCAGTTGAGTCCTGCAGATGTACAGTGCAGAGGTGAGGGACTCAGCAAGAGGCAGTGAGCAAAAATCTATAGTGTGGAAGCTCCAAGGGCAAAGAACTTGGACTAGTCACCTACAGTGGCTGAGGTCGGCCAGGGAGTTTGGAAGCTGCAGATGTCAGAGAGATGGACAGCAAAACCCAGAGTGGGGTTTTTGAAAGATGATTGATGCCTGGATTTAAATAAACAATGTCAATAACTGATAAATTACCTTATACAGCCATCCTTTACTTCTTTCTTTTGACTGAATGAGCTGGTTACTGATTTGTAATCACCATCTGGTTTTTGTTCATTCTGTTGCTGTGTTCCAGACACTAGAATATACATTTCAAAAAAAAAAAAAGAAAAAAAAAAAGGTGTTCTAACCAAGATTTTTGCTGGCATTTCTATTGAAATGAAACTGGTAACTTTTTTCGAGGGTAGACTTAGTAAAATAAGATACAAATACTGTGATAATGCATCTCTTATTTAGTTCTGGAAGTCAGTTCTGAGAAGCAGCATCCATTTGTCTTAAGGATTTTTATAATATACAGTGACAATAAGGTACTGGCAGTCAAGTTCATGCATGGACATGTTTTATACATCGCATTCAACTACTGATAATCTGAGGTTAATGACTGCTAATTTTGCGTGTAACAGCTTGTCTGCATCATGTGGAAAATTGCAGATATTTGTTAGCTTTAGCTCTCCTACAAGTTTACCATTTTGCACTCTTGCAGTGTCTCCAGTGCTATACTCATTCAAAACGTCTTCAGGCTGCCTTTGTTTAATTACATCCTCAATAATTTTCTTCTCAGATTCTTTCTCTGCACGTTCTAGTTGCACTTGCAGTTCTGATACTTAGAAAAGTGAAGAAAAAAAACCCCTTCAATTCCAGCTCTTACACTGGTAAACTACAGAATATGCACACAAAAAATCTCAAATATTCACAATATTTGCCTAGCGAGGCAGCTGAAGGAGCCTACCTGTTTCCCCAGGTGTCTCTTCATTTTCTGTGTGGGTAGCTTCATTTTTGGTGCCATTCGGAGCCTCTCCTGATGCCCCTTGCACAGGAGCCTCCCCTCCAAGGCCTCCATCGGGGGCTCCGCACTGGGGCTGCATGGCAGGCTATGTGATCTAGACCAACATGGGTCAGTATGTGACACGGAGCCCAACCTCCAGGCAGAATACCTAAAGGTATAGAGGTAAATACAAGGTATATAGGTAAATACAAGGGAAGAGGCGGGTACTGGTAAATTATGAAGCCTGAGTGGAGCTAGGAGCCTGGGGCTAGTCATTAGGGACACCATAAAGCGTTAGAGAGGGAGTCTTCGACTTTTTCGAAGACTTAACAGAAAGGAGTGTGATAAACTCCGCAGGACAGACCCTTCAAAGCAGGCAGGCAGAGGCTGCAGCCTCTGTCTCAGGATGCTCTTAGGCAACGAGACACCCTGTTCTGCTGACACTGGATGGAAGCAGAGCTCCCAGGAGAAGTTTTATTCTCCTGTAGCGGTAGAGGTTTGTGGTGCTTTTATGTCTCCCCCGTATGGTTATTTTGTTTTATCCCGTGCTAAGCCAAAGGAAAGACCTTAGTCCCACAAGGCAGAGCCAGGGTGCTGTAGGCATGGCCGCGGCCCCACGGCGTGGTGCAAACCTGGGCCGGGCTGCAGGGGAGCCGGGGCCGCTTCTGCTCCGTCCCAGGCAGCGAGAGATGCGGAATGGGGCGGGCGGAGGGCGCCGCCAACGGCCGCTAACGGCCGCGGTCGCCATGGCGACGCCGCGCGCGGCCCACAAGCCCCCGCGGCCGCTCTCGCGGCGCTGAGGCGAGGGTGGGGCCGGCGGTGGCGGCGGCGGCCGCCTTGTGAGCCCTGCGAGGACCAACCGCCCTGTCCCGGGGCTGCTCCGGGCCGGTTCGGTTCGTTACGTTACCGTGAGGAGCGTTAGCCGCTGTGCGGATGGCGGGATTGAGGCTCAAGGGAGCGCGGAGGGGGACCGTGACGCCTCCTCTGAGTGAAATGGCGGGTCGTGTCCCGAGCGTTTGTTCGAAGGGGGGCGGTTATTTCTTGTGTGGGGGTATTTTCTTTTTTGTTGTTTTATTTGTTTTTTACTTATAAAACTCCTGTTTGCGGGGTTGGGAAGCTCCCTGCAGCGAGGTGTCCGCGCCAGGAGGCGGGTGGGGTGGGAGAAGGAAGGGAGAAAGGCAGGAAGGAGAGAGGACATCCCGACTGCATGGGGGTGTCGCCAGCAACGGTCTCCTCTTATCGGCGCAGGGCCATGTGAGGAAGCTGCGTGTGTGCCCGGGGCTGAAGGCCCAGGGGTAAGTAGAGCGGGTAGAGGAGCAAGGCCAGGTCTGAATATCCCATTTGGGGTTTGGATTTGCCCTGAAAGGCCGGGTTGGCTGCGGCTGGTGGGGGATATGGGTGGGGCTCTCATTTCTGCTTGCAAAATGCCACCTGTCTGTGCCGTGGGAATGTCATCACTCCGTGAGGTTTGTCTGTATTTAGTAACAGTTGAGTAAAACCGCTCATAAATACAGATGCTTGCTCCACCATGCCTTTGTTCGCAAGATGTAGGAAGCCTCTGTACCCCTGGAGGAACACTGATGTCCTGGTGTTGATATTCTGCAAGTTCTCACAACCATAGCGTTAAATGGTGGAGCTGGTTATTTCTCCTGGGCTGCTTCACATCATGATTGCATCTGTACCCTTCGTTATGTGGCTGTCTTATTTATACTAATCTTGGTGTGTTGTGGCAATGGCCCTTGGCCAAGGTACCATAGGTGACCTGAACATTTGGGTGCACAGTATTTTCAGATCAGAAAGGTACAGTGGACGCAGAATGCTAGTTAAGAAAGCATTAGCAGTTTATAATGACTCTAAGGATTAAAATTACAGTTTGGTCTTTTTGATTTCATTATCTCTCATATCACTTTCTGTGCTTCAAAGCGCCTCTTTTTTCTTTTACATTGAGCTCTCTCTATTTGTCTATTTTGTAGATAAAGTAAATTTTGGAAAGTTAAGATTAAACTATTGCATTTCTCTTTTCTGCTTAGACTTGAATTTTTATTTACAGTATTGTAATTCAGTAGGAGAGCTAAATCCTTGAAGATGATGACAGAGATGACACTATTTTCTTCTGCTGTCAGGAATGCTGTTCACTAGCTTAGGAGAGAAATATGTTGCTTTGAAACCTAAAGAGATAGAGGCTGTATAAAGAGAGGCTATATGGCAAAAGAGAAGAGTGAAAGTTGCAGTTTTGGTAGAAATAAGTTGTCCTCCTTTACAAAGAGTATAAAGCATTCAAGATATTTAACAACCAGTAACTAGTGAGACTTCTGTTGCTGCTGAAGCTTTTTGCCTGAAACGGTAGTGTGTCATATTATTTTGCCATAACAAGCTTTTTGCAACTTTTTTTCCTTTAATTATTATTTTTAATTAAGTCATTCTTCTTGCAGCACAATTTTATGACTGCACATGACAAATAACAACTCCTTTCTCAAGGGTAAAAGCATACAGGTATGAAGATACCAGTATGCTTTTACCCTTGAGAAAGGAGTTGTTATTTCAGACATGTCTACCCTGTTGTGTAATATGTATTTATGTATTTTAGCACTGCATGTTCGGGTCAAACACACACCTTTTCTAAGAGATAAGGAAAATAATAGTAGGAGATAATCGAGACTTAAGAAGGTTACCTGGATGTACCCTGTGTGTTTTTTTGCCACCAAGTGGTACTATACATATGTAGGTAGATTGTAACATATGTAGAATGTCCAGGGTCGTTTGTTTTGTAATCAGTATGAAAAGTTGATATGGTTGGAAAGGAGGTTGTAATTGCCTGTAAATGCCCTCCTCTCTTCTGTCTAGGCTTATGGTTACCATGGCTGCAGTGGATCGTTTCTCCCTCTTGTACAGAGAGATCGGCCGTACCTGCAATTTTTACATCGAGGCCCTGGCTATCGTTGGAGCTTGGTATGCGGCTAGGAAGTGCATCAGTTTTGCTTTGAACAGCTACAGTCTCCTCAGGCTCCATTTCCTTCCAAAGGTGGTCGGTGAGATTGATCTTGTCAGGCGCTATGGAAGATGGGCTGTAGTAACTGGTAAGGGACTCAAGCAGTATGTTTACTTATGTTTACATAACATGTATCATCAGGAGTTAATCCTACTCCTGAGATGGGTTATTAATCTCTCTTCCCTACCAATCATGCATGAAGAAGCCTCTTACCACAATTTGGAAGTACTGTAAACCTCATTATTTTACTTTGCTGGGTAAGCTCATGTCACAAGCTGGGGTTTGTATTAACTCAGATTGCAGCTGCAGAATGAATGCAATTTGAACAGCTGTCACCTAGAAGACAGGTAAGCTCACTACAGTGATTTTCTGCTGCGACTTTTCACTAAAATTTTAAGTTGCACCCCAAACACATGCCAGCAAGCCTGAGAATACATAACAAAAGTATGCAGAGATGCACCTGGGAGCACTATAGCACTTATACAGGTGTTGAAGTCTGAACAGCATTTAAGTTGTGTTTCTCTGACATCCTTCCCATGTTCTACTGTAATTGCTCTGCTGTTGTCATTGAAATGTTAAAAGTCTTTCAAGGGGGCATTGCAGAAGGTTCCTGATGACAGTTATTGTGGTTTTGAGATAGGTGTATTCAGGGTGGTGTCCCTTTCAGAGAAGGGAATAAAACTATAAGAACTGTAATGGGCTTGCTGTAAGCTTTGCTATTTTTTGTTGTAGGTAGCACAGATGGAATTGGGAAAGCGTATGCTGAAGAGCTGGCCAGGCGAGGTGTCAACATCATCTTAATCAGCCGCAGCAAGGAGAAGCTGGAGGCTGTATCTCGAAGCATAGCTGAAACCTACAAAGTGGAAACAGATTTCATAGTAGCTGACTTCAGCAAGGGGCGTGAGGCTTACCTCCCCATTAAGGAGGGCCTGAAGGACAGAGAAATTGGAATTTTGGTGAATAATGTAGGACTGTTTTATTCCTACCCGGACTACTTTACCAACCTGCCTGAGGATATGTTGTGGGACATGATCAATATTAATATTGCTTCTGCTAACATGATGGTGCATATTGTGCTGCCAGGCATGTTAGAGAAGAAAAAGGGGGCGATTGTGAATGTGTCTTCTGCGTCTTGTTGCCAGCCAACACCAATGCTGACAGTGTATGGAGCCTCTAAAGTAAGTGTGACATTTAATGGTACGTGCCAAAGAGTAGAGCTAAGGATTTGCTGGATTTTTTTTTTCTTCTCTAAAACACGTTTGGTGAGACTATCGAAATAATTGAAACTTTTCTAGGGGCTTACCCAAATGTCAATGTATTATGTCAGCATAGTGGTTTTTCACAGTAAACAGGAATTTCTTACCTCTCTTCCCTACCTGAGATATGCAGAGATGTCTCAACATATTTGTAAATTAGTATTCGGTGGTGAGAGGGACTATGCTTGTGGTTCAGCCATCACTGTGGTAAGTGCTGCAAAAAGGCAGCTTTGTCTGTGCAATCCATGCATATTGAGTAAGACAAAAAGCAATAATCATTGTGTGAGCCATGTTTGGGAAGTAGCGAAAAGGACTTTTTTCCTGTAATTATTCTTCCTGAGGAGAGTGGGGCAGTAATGAATGGGATGGGACAGTTGGATTATGCTGGAAGCATTTAGGTGTGTGGGAATGCAGCACAGCCTGGATGCCTTGCTACTGAGTCTTCAAAAGCAATGAGGCTTGTATACAAATTTGCTTCAAACGGCCTTGTTTCTGATGTGGCTCTTGTGAGCGCTTCCTTTTGCCTGAAGCAACTGTGTTACCCCAGAGTATAACTCCTTGAAGATTTTTTTAAGTGTTGAAACTGGTTTAAAAAGAACCATCCGTCTTTGCAGAGCATCTTTCTGTTGGTTATGGAAAGTGCATCTAGAACTGCACTCGCCACATATCAGATAAATGGCCTGAATGAAACAAAACAAAATCCAAACTCTACTAAAATTTCTTACCTTCCTGGCATGATTAATTTAAATCCTAGATCAGCAATGTGGTTTAAAGCAGGGCTCAACAAGCAGGGCTCAACAAGCACCACTGTATCCTAAGCTGCTTTGTGGGCTAGTAGTATAAAATGTTTGAAGTGATTGGTTTAGGCTTCTTTCCTTTGATTCTTGTTGTTTCTTTTTCTGCTCAAAGCAGGTGTAAGTGCAGTTGTAACAGATGTTCTCCCAGCTATTCGCTGGGAATAGTGCATGGCATCAGTATTGTGCTGTTGATGAGACTGGGCCATGCTCATCAGTCAGGCTGCTTCTAACAATCCACATTAGCAACTTATGCTTTTTGGTGTTGCTCTGTAAAAATAAAATGAACTAAAGAAGATATAAACATGCGCACCAGCAAGTACATGATGAATTTTGTCCCAGGGTGTCCCAGCAGTAATTAGTCCAGTTTCTGGAGAAGACTATTTGAACATGAAATTCACTTGTTCAGTTCTTTAAAATGTTTTACTTTCTATTGTCTTTTTGACAGTGGTAACTGTAGTTAGCCTTTGAGCACCCTCTGTGGTGTCCCCAAGCTAAAGATGATGTTTGTTTTGGATGAAACTAGTGTTTCCATAGTGTTTTTAACCAGAAATTGCCAGATCTGTTTTTTGATAAATGCACATCAGAGATGTAAGTTATTGCCTTCTCCTATAAGTTACTGAAGAGCTGCAAGGTTCTTGCAAACAAATATCAACGAATAGAAATGTCATATAAATGTATATGTTTTTATCCTATGCTCATACATATACCAAAGTTTTGCTGTAGTTTTGATAAAACTCTACACTGAGACTTAACTTTTATAAGCACAAGACTGAGGCAACTGTTTTGCTTCTTTTTTCCTAGACCTACTTGGACTATTTCAGTAGAGCACTACATCATGAGTATTCCTCGAAAGGAATCTTCGTCCAGAGTTTAACTCCATTCATAATTGCAACAAAAATGGTATCGTGCAGTAGTCTTACATCAAAAAGATCTTTCTTTTTTCCTTCTGCTGAAGAATATGCCAGTCAAGCAATTTCTACTCTTGGGCTGTCCAAAAGGACTACTGGTTACTGGAAGCATGAAATAGAGGTAAAAGAATTCATTAGAATCTTTTGTGTTAGCCAGTAGAAGCAAATTATTTACTTTCTTAGAAGTCAAGACAGAGACTATGGAAATATTCTGAAAAAAATACAATACATAGCAAAACACTTAAAGGCATTGCCTCATGTTTACTTATTCTGCTTTAGTAAATTATACTTGGACATACTGTTTTTAAAGATGAGAGAGAATCTGATTTCTACTGGAAATGCACAGCAAAAGTAGGAAAGAGTTTTTTATTCAAAAGCACGCAGTAGCACATTTTTTTGGGAGGCAATGTTGCTGATGGGGCCTGTATTTCACTGTGTATTTTTGAATAGAAGATGCATTTTGTTGAATCTGAGTTTATGTCTCATTATAGTGCTTTAGTGGTAATTTGATAAATTGCTTGTTTATTTTATCAAAAAAATATACTGATCTTCCCTTTCCTCCCTGCCTGTCTCCACAGTTCATACTGGCTGAACACCTACCCGAGTGGCTCTGGGCATGGGGTGCAAAGGTTTTCTGCGGATTTGTACGCAAAGAAGCTTTATCAAGCAAACTGAAGTAGAATTATCAAGTGATCTGAGTGCTTCAAGACTGTTTAAAGTACCCTGAGTTTAATGAAGACTACATTCTTTCATGAATTTGGACAAGAACATGTAGAGTGAATTCTGATCATGAATGTCTCTTGCATAGTGCTAAATTATTTCAAATTAAATCAACAGGATTTGAGAATTCTCCAAACCTTTCAAAAATGGGTCGAAGAGAGATCCAGAATCATGCTGCTTAAAAAGAGCAATCCCAGTCAACTGATAAGTTTCTATAACATGTAGTTTAGTGAAACTTTTCTGGTCTTTAAACTGGAAATAGTCATATGTTTCAAGTGTAAAAGTTAAATCCTTTTGTTTGTTTTTGTTTTGCCTTTTTGAATGGTGTTAATTTAAGGTATGTCTCAAAGTTCAGGTGTATATGAAGTTGTTAAAATGACTGGAAAGGTCATGCAGAGCTGTAAAGCAGTTTGGAGATATGTTTGTTTGCTTCCTTATTCCAAGTGTGAAGGGTGTTAATCATGCTTTTAATACTCCTTCACCAATCTGAAACGTGTCCGAAGCACTGAGTAAAGAATGTAGAAACAGCTTAGCCGCAGAAAAATAAGAAATAACTTAATATTTTGGTTTAAATACACTGATTGTCTTTTCTAAGAGAATAAAAAAGTTCTTAAAGCTTTGGTGCTTCTTGGTTTTGATGCTTTTATATGTAGATATACCTTAATATATATTTGTTGATATATATTCATGTGATCATCTGCTATCATACAGTAGTAGGCTAAATCTCTGGAAGTCCGATAGGCTCTCTTCTGCATATTTGTAATTGCTGCCTGAATTAATTATTCTTCCTCCTTTTCTATTTTATCAGGGAGTCGTTAGTTCTGCTCCTGTGTTGAAACCATACACAATAACTGCCTAGCTGTTATCCGTGGCTCTAAGTATCCTTCCCGTTTCTGCTAGTGTTATCGGATGCCTGATCCTTGTGGCACTGCATCGCATGCAGTGACACGGTCTGACTTTCTAGCCTCTGTTCACTAAAATCCCTGCAGCCGGAGCTGGGAGCAATGGTGCTCTCTTGCCTAAACACTGCACTCATGGTTACCAGGTGACTTTCCCATAGCTCCTCCACAAGGAGGCTTTAACGGCTTGTCTTGGTGCCGTTAAATTCTGTACTTGTACCTGCAGAGCCCCTCCAATTTTTCATTGGAATGGGTTTTGTACCTAAATGTATAAAAGTTATTTATATGTAACCTTTTTATAAAATTCATGGAGGCAGCAGTTGGCATCTTAACAGAGGCTATTAAAAACTTAGATGGTTAATCAGCTGAAAATCTCCCCAGCCCGCGTGATCTCAGCGCTCCCTTGAGTGACCCAGGAGCCCCGAGCCTTGCTTTTCTGAGAGCGATCCAGCTCCCTTTGCCGCTTTCTGAGGCGGATTCTGCTCTGAGGCCTTCTTGGCAGCCCTGACGTCGCGGCCAGGGCTCGGTTTCTTTCACGGAGTGTCATGGCAGCGTTTCAGAGCGCGGGTTGTCCGCGCCGAGCCGTTCGATCCGCCGGTAGCGCCGGGGGCTACGCGCTGACCCCTCACGGAGCCGCAGCAGCCAGCGCGCGCATGCGCCCCGGCGGCGCAGCGGAGTACAGCGCGCACGCGCGCCGCGCTCTCGCGAGAGGGCGCCGGTAAACATTGTACAAAATGGCGGCGGCGGCGGCGGGCCTGGGGGTGGCGGCGTCTAGGTGAGCGCGGCGGGCGGAGCGCGGCCCGTGTGGGGGGTGGCGGGGAGGGGAGCGGAGCGCTCTGCCCTCCGGCCCAATGGGCAGCGGCCCAGCCCGCAGCAGCCGCCTCGCGGCGCCCGTTGCTACCCCCCGCAGCCCCTCAGCTCGGGGCCTTCCCCCGGGTCGCGACTACCGGGACCTCGGTGCGTTGAACGGATGAAGCCGAATAAAGCCGTTACTGCGCTGTCCCTTCGCACTTGGCACCCTTCTACTTTCAGCACCATGTATCCTTTCCCTGCATAATCTGCGCTTTCCTTATTAGCGCAGTGCATTTTTCGCTTTAGTGCCTTAATAGTCACTAGTCGGTGTGGTGATGAGAGCTCAGCCACCTGTTGGTGCCGCGTTCAGCTTAGAGCTAAGAGAGAACTTGGTAATTTCCAGCACTTCGCACTGGGTCGTGGTGCTGGACGTCTCCAGGAGAAGGGAATTATCTTGCTGTCACTAAAAAACACTTGAGAGAGCTAAATAAAGTTAAATAAAAGTGAGGTGGCAGCTAGCACATGCAGCCTCATTATATTTATATATATATATATATATATATATTTTGTGGTATGTGGTCAGTGTTCCCCTTAAATAGAGTGAAGTGCCTAATATAACTTTTGCTGACTGTTCTGGTTTCAGCAGAATTGTATAGTTCTGTTCTGTTTGCCTGGTCAGCCACAGCACCCAGAGAAAAATGGTCTTCTTCCCTTGTCGTTAAATGGCCCATTTGGGATTTCAGAAATGCTAGCATGGCAACTTCTATCGAATTCTTCCTCTGCTTCAGGGCGAGGGATGAAGGCTTCCTCCTTGTGGAAAACACCACAAAGCTTTTCTTTAATTTCATATTACAGCTTTTGTAAGTTGTGCCCGTGTTTTCTCATGGATCCACATAGTGGTAGCCCATGTTCCACTTCAAGAAGTTTTGAAAGACATTTTTCATTCTGATTCTCTTCTTCAAAAACAGGAACTGAAAGTTTGCTCCCTGTAATATTTCTGGTAGTATTTTTACTAGTGCCTGAAGTAGAGCCAGAACCTAATTCTCCTTGTGTAAAATTATTTACAGTAGTAGTAGTATTTTTCAACATGGTTCTGATTAAAAAAAAAAATCTTTTTCAAGCGAATATAGACATTTTTATCATGCTAATTTTATGTTTTGCTCTTTATTTTTAGCTTGCATTGGGCTTAACGTGTTCTTGTTTTCTCCCCTTGCACAAGGGGTCATAGAGTTTGTCGTGGTTGTCTATTCTGTCAGCACACTAATAGATGAGTGCTCTTGTGCAAACAAGGAAGAGACTTAAGAGCTTTCTTGAAAAATTGCAAAATGAAACATGAGCAACTGTCTTGCTTTTTTCTCATTGTAGCTGCAGAACGTACTTTTTTGGGTGTGATTTTTCAAGTTTTGCATGTACAAAAGCATGAAGCTAATCATTTTGTTTACTGTCTTGCCTTACAGGTTAGCTTGCAAACAGCTTTGCTAAGTCTTCTGGTTGGTTAGCTTTTCGAGCAGAAATGGAGTACAGGACTCAGTTACTGCATCCAGAGTGACGAATCCTTTAATGCAAAATGGAGAAAAAGCGTAGAAAGAAATGAGCCTGTTTATTAGGCTTTACCCCAAAAGACCATGAAATCTCTACTTATTTTGGACACGGCTTTAAGAATATACAGTTGAACAGCACAGTGAAAGCAACCTTTGCTGAAACAAAAATGAACTAGTTTACAAAGAAGAAACGAGTGATTTGAATATATGGAATTTTTGAAATGAAACCATTTTCTTCTATGACCATGAAGTTTGCAAACATCTGGTTTATTCTGGTTGTCATTTTACTCTGTGGCAAAAAACATCTTGGTACCAGACTAGGAAACTCCTCTCATGAGGCTCACATGTGTCCTGGTTGTTCTCGCCTTACTTTGAAAGTGGAATTCACTTCGACAGTCGTGGAGCATGGTAATAAAGAATTAATTAAAATACATGTGAAGTTCAAACGCATGCTACTGATCTGTGATGTTTGTGTGAATGCAACATTTGGAGAGTCTGTAGCTAAAGAATCCTCTGCTAATTCTCTGTATTCAAATAGCTTTCCCCTAAAAATTTCTCAGTTTTACTGGAGATAGGATTCTCAGAACAAGAAAGGGAAGACAGGGGAATAAGGAGGATGCTGAAATGATTAACAGACGGAGATAGCTTCAGATGGGTTCATGTATGAATGTCAAAGGGATGTGATATAAAGATGAACAACAAGTTCATGTAATTTGTTACATTGCTCTTAAAAAACAGGAGATTCTGGAACAGTGCACAGAGGCTTTTTTCTGAGCTTATAGTTCAAACTTTAGGTTCATGTAATATCCTAGCTTATCTGACTCAGTCTTAGAAGTCGACATCTTAGTTGTCCTCAGTTTATGCTTTGGCTCTGCATCTGTTTTTTCAAGTAACCGTAGTTTTCCTGTTGCCTACAGGCAGAAAATCAGTGAGCATGTTTTTATGCACAGTTAACCAAAAGCTCATGTGGGATGTGCTGGGGCTGAAATCTACCCACAAGTTATTTATCCAGATAAAGGACTGCTGGGGCTAGCTCAGTTGTCTGTGTCATAGACAGTGTCAGTAATTTGCTATTGCTAATTGAAGACAGTTGTCTGTATATGTTGAATGTATACCATATGTATTGAAGACAATTGTCTGTACGATTGGTTGTAACTGTAATTTGGTTCTCTTTTCCCCTATGCTCTGCACACCCCATTGTTTTACATTTTTGTGTTGTTTACAGTTCTGCCGTCCTTCCAAATGTCTTTACCATATTTTGGGTGTTTCATGATCCAAAAAGAAACTTAGTGCAGGAATAAATTGGAAGTTTCAAAACTGAGCTTTTTGACAGGCATGATACTGTGTTTTAAAAATTATATTCTTAATGCTTTTCCTACAAATTGACAAAATTAATAGACCCAGATTATGTCCGTTACTTTATTGAGTATTTTTGTTTTGAAGATAGGAGTATTTGGATCCTTTTCATGTGAATGCATTAGTAAACTGTTCAAGCATCAGCTCTGAAGATTTCTGTTCTTCTTCCAGAGTACATTGTGGCTTTTAATGGATACTTCACAGCTAAAGCTCGAAGTAAATTTATTTCAAGTGCACTGAAAAGCAGTGATATTGAGAACTGGAGGATCATACCTCGCAACAACCCAGCCAGTGACTATCCTAGTGATTTTGAGGTGATTCAGATCAATGAGAAACAGAAGGATGGAGTACTGACCCTGGAAGATCATCCAAACATCAAGCGAGTAACACCTCAGCGGAAGGTCTTCCGATCTCTTAAGTATTCAGAGTGTGAGTAATTTTCTCTATGGTTGCATGAGATCCATTTTGGAAAAAAACTGTTGAATCTTATTTAAGACACTCAGCTTAGCATAGAATCATAGAATGGATTGGAACAGACCTCTAGAGGTCATCTCATTCAACCCCCCTGCACACACACAAGGTCACCTAGAGCACGTGGCACAGGATTGTGTCCAGGAGGGTTTTGAAGATCTGCAGAGCGGGAGACTCCACAGCCTCTCTGGGCAACCTGTTCCAGGATCTGTCGCCCTTACTGTCAAGAACTTCTTAAGTTCCTGTGAAACTTTTGGTGCCTCCGTTTTTGGCTGTTTCCTCTAGTCCTGTCGCTGGCCACCACCGAGAAGAGGCTGGCCCCATCCTCCTCGCTCTCCCTTGAGGTACTTATAGACACTGATCAGGTCCCCTCTCAGCCTTCTCTTCTCCAGGCTGAACAGGCCCAGCTCTCTCAGCCTTTGTTCATAGGGCAGATGTTCCAGGCCCTTAATCGTCTTTGTAGCCCTGTGCTGGACTCTCTCCACAGCTCCACATCCCTTTTGTACTGACTTTGCATTATACAGATGAGAAGGCAGCAATGCCTGGTGAATTTTCTTTAACTCATAGAAACCTACTCTTCTTCCTGTTTGTTAGGATCTTGCTGTACTTTTGTTGGAGTGTGGCAGTGAGTTCACCTACAGCGTAGAAACATTTCTTTTGCAGCAATTGCTTACCTGTCACTGTAGGCAACTATATCCCCTAGTGCATAGAACTGATTTTTTCACTGATTTTCCTAATATCAGTATTTCTGGAGGTAGTGGACACATGCTTGTCTGAAATTTTTGTTTTAAGGTAACAGTATCATCTGTATATTTGCCTAAAAATAAAATCCTGTTTTTCCTCATTTCCTCATACTGTTTTCTGCCTTCTGATTTTGCATAGCTGATCCTACAGTGCACTGCAATGAGACCAGATGGACTCAGAAATGGCAGTCATCTCGTCCCTTGAGAAGAGCGAGTCTTTCTTTAGGTTCTGGTTTCTGGCATGCAACGGGTCGACATTCAAGCAGGCGGTTGCTGAGAGCTATCCCACGCCAGGTTGCTCAGACCTTGCAGGCAGATGTCCTCTGGCAAATGGGTTACACAGGTGTGCAACTGCTTTTTACCTTAAAACTTTTTTTTTTTTTTGAGACAAGTACAATATAAGGATGTACAAACTGTCTTTGTAAGTATTGGTCTCATACTGAGTGACAGTTCCAGGAAGCTGGAGAATTACTTCGTTTAGAGATGCTTTGTATTCTTAAAGAGCACCTTTGTGTGTGTGTGTACATTGGATTTAAGCAAAATTTATCTTATTTGTACTCTATGGCAGTATTTTTGCAGTGGAGTACGAATTTTGTTAAAGAGATAGAATACATGGATTTGTGGACTGTTTCGTCCACATCTAGTCCACTGCATTAAGGGTTTCATTATTATGATAGAATAAATTTGTAATGAAGCTGAAAAACTAATGCTTTCCTATTATAGGTGCGGGAGTAAGAGTAGCAGTTTTTGACACTGGACTGAGTGAAAAACATCCACATTTCAAAAATGTAAAGGAGAGAACAAACTGGACTAATGAGAGAACCTTGGATGATGGTAGGTTGTCATGTAATGTTGATGCAGTTATTCCTGACACCGATGTGAGTGCTTTCTTGCAATGTAAAGTTGCTGCTTTCGTAGCACATAAGTTAACACCCGTTGAAGCTGTATAGCTGGAGATTTTAAGCCGAAGTTTGCATCATTCTGAGTGCTTTATATTCTTGTCAAAAACAGCAACTGATATTAAGGCTCCAAGAAAGTGTGGAATGAGTCCATTTGGAATCAGGTGTGGTGTTTCATCAGCTTTTGAATAATGGGCAGGAAATCATGCAGCCATAAATGCAATGTGAAAGTATCTGGATGTGAGAACAGGTAGTTGTTTTCAACCAGTTTTCGTCAATAAATGCTAGGCAGGTGTATGCCCACAGAACTTCTTATTTTCTACACTCTATTTGTGTTCCTTTTTCTTGTGTTGATCCTGATTTGCTTTGACTTTATACTTTTACAGATTATTAACTTGAGACAGTCCAGATCAATGAGTCAGTTGACATTTAATGCATTTACAGTTCAATGGGTGTATCTTGCTCAATGCACTTGCACACTTTTATTGTCTAGAATTTATTGCATTATGGTGCATTTTGAGCACTGACATATATTAGAGTTAATCTCATAAAGCAAAGACTTAATTTTATGTTTGTATAGGGGAGGGAAAAGTGTGTTCTAGTCCTATTTTTCACTCTTCAGTTATGGTCAGGATAACAAAGCTTGTAAGGAGTTTACATAAAAATACACTTGAGCTTGTGACTTGCATTTGCTGAAATAATTTTGCTCTTCAATTATTGCTTAATGTGGTTCTTCACCTCACCTGTTGGAGTGAACAGACCGTAAAGAATGCGAATGTGTGTTGTGTTAGATAAATGTCATTTTTGATATAGATATTTTTATTGGGTTAAATAAATCCTTGTCAGTGAAATGATTTGAATTCTAACATCTTATTTTGTTGTCTCTTTCTGTCTTGTGACAGGTTTAGGCCATGGAACTTTTGTAGCAGGTGTAATAGCCAGCATGCGAGAATGCCAGGGGTTTGCTCCAAATGCAGAACTGCACATTTTTAGAGTGTTCACCAATAATCAGGTAGCTATTTTAAAAATGTTTTTAATTCTTCCTGTCTTGATCAAGACAGTTTAATACAACCAATACAATCACTTAATACAGATTAATCCTTTTCTTTGTGAATGCACATTTTGACATATTGTGCTTGATAAGTGAGACGAATACACCTTTGTATTTGGAAGACAGAAGACAGTTACTTATTGTAGAATGTCCTGGAGTTTCCCAATCCAGTATATTCTTCAGAGATAATGTGTAAAAGTCTGAGCAGTATAGAGGTTCAGCTGTTACTTAGATACATCAAAAAGTGGAAACACTGGAAGTAATTGTTGTTTTTTTGCTCTCTTTCTGTGCTTTTCTGTGTTATTTCTTCTGTCTCTGAAGTCTGTATTTTCATGGAGTCTCTGGCTTTTTAAATGACAGCTTTTGTTTCCCGCTTTCTTATGCAGGTCTCCTATACATCTTGGTTTCTGGATGCCTTTAATTATGCGATTTTAAAGAAAATAGATGTATTGAATCTAAGTATTGGTGGACCGGACTTCATGGATCATCCTTTCGTTGACAAGGTTAGTACAAGAAATTAAGTTTTTGTGGTTATATCTTGGTCACAGATCTGCATCATCAGGATATAAGAAAAACTTATTTGTCTCAACTGCTGACGAATTCTGCTTCTTTTATGGGGTTTCATTTTTATGAGAGAAACCATGTACAGGTGTTCTAAAAACATGTAGTTTTTTAGTTGAAATTTAATTTGACAGTGACTTCGCTCTTCTTCCTATGGTATTCCTGTAGGAATCAGAGGAAAGTTCTGGAGAAGATTCAGAATTATTTGAGTTTTGGTGCCTAGAGAACTTATAGGCAGTATTTCTTCAGTGTAACCTGGCTAGGTACAGTCAGCAGAGCCGCTGTTGTGACGGGAATACTGGTCACCTAATATTCAGCATGGTTTTTACTGTTGAGATGTACTTTATAATCCTCTTTAAGAAAGGCAGGGCTGGATTAACAGTTGCTACCATCAGGCTCCATGGAATACATGTTTGTTCAGAAAACTTGTTTGATGGTGGAGTCTTATTGTAAACAGTTCTTTTTTATTTTTGGTAGGTATGGGAACTGACAGCTAATAATGTGATCATGGTTTCTGCTATTGGCAATGATGGACCTTTATATGGGTAAGTTTCAGGGATTATTTTGCAGAAAGGCAAATATATTGTTTTATTTATTTGAAAGCAGCTCTGATTGGCCTGGAGAGTTTTTCTGCGGCCTCTCTCTGTAATCCATAACAGGTAGTCCATCTTTTGCAAGAGGTGCAAGTTAGACTCCTTCCTTCATTGGCTTTACCCTTTGCCTCACTAATATATTTATGAAATAACTGAATATTTTTCATTCAGGCAACGAAAAGTCAGTTGAAGAAGAACAGCTGCATTTCTAACTGCTAGTAGACGCAGGTCTCTCTGAGTACAGATCTCAGGTTTAAGGATTACAGAAGCATCTTGCCTGCATGATTTGTGACATTTTTTCTAACATGAATGCCTAAGAAAAGATTTGGTTGTGTTTTGAAGATCTATGGTTTGGTGGTGGAATTTATTGCTTGAAAGTTGCTCTCACTGTTAGAATATACTGAGTAGTAGCAATAATTGTTTCTGTGGACGTTAGAGTGCCTGACAAAAGTCCAATGGTCTGTTATCTGCATAGCATTATAGCTGTGGTCATTTTGGCTTCCTGTCTTATTTCCCAACTTTTTTCAGGACTCTCAATAACCCTGCTGACCAGATGGATGTGATTGGAGTAGGTGGCATTGACTTCGAAGATAATATAGCTCGCTTTTCATCTAGGGGAATGACCACTTGGGTAAGAGGCTTCGACTATGGCCAACCACATTTGCCCACATAATAAAGGCTTTAGAAAGAGAACAATTTTGATGTTTGGGTATTTTTTTTGTAATCATGTGCATTAATATGCATTGTGTGTGTTAATATGCGATAACAGACTCCATCAGAGATCAGAATCATTGATGACTGCTGTAAGTTTTGAAGCAAGAAGCTTAATGTTACTTCTGGGGTTTCTCAACGTTAATATTGACTGTTTCTGAAATTTTTCATGTCTGTGAGAGTGCCCTTTGAATCACAGTAAGAACTTTCCAGTGTGGGCAAATCTCTGTAAAAACAAAAGCCTGTTTTTATCCTTTCTTTCGTACAAACATCCTAGGCTTTCCAGGTGCTGCATGTAACATTGCACTTGCTTGACCTCCTTTCAGTTTGCAGTTACCTGTGCAACTGCTACTGCACGCATGATTTCAGAGGAGGTTGCCATGTGATCTTGCTTAAGTAAACTATCGTTCTTTTTCTTTTCTTCTGTCTTGTGATGCTTCTCATTCATTAGCCAGATAACAGCTTGATTGTCATTTTGTCAGTGGTTTCGTGAGTAGCATAGATATTGTAGCATGTGCAATGAAGCTGACAGCCCTTTTGTATATTGATGTACTGTTCAGATAAGATGTCGTAAGCAGTTTGTTTCTTTACCTGCTGTTTGATATTTCTTGATGCTGAACCTCAGCTAATGTAGTTGAACATTTTACTTCAGAGCAGCTGGCAGCTAATTTAAATGCCAAAATGAAATAACTAATGTTCAGTGATAATTTGGCTAGTAATTCATGCATTTTCTTTCACAGGAGCTGCCTGGAGGTTACGGGAGAGTGAAGCCTGATATCGTTACCTATGGCTCTGGAGTGAGAGGTTCTGGTATGAAAGGTGGATGCCGTTCTCTTTCTGGGACAAGTGTAGCATCTCCTGTGGTGGCCGGTGCTGTTACATTGTTAGTAAGGTAAGCCTTAAATAAGAATCTCAGAAAAATATATGGATGCAGATAGGCCCATAAGAGACCCTTAAAGGAATGCACCAAATAAATATAAATTGCATTTAGGTCTAGGAAAACAAACTCTGAAGGATGAAGTCAGGGATTCTTCTGCCTGAGATATTACTTTATTTGACTAGCTCTAAATCTCTTGGGCAAAACGTGAGGCCTGTTTTGAATAATAACTGTATATATCTATATATAAATATAAGTAGGGCAGTTTTACAAAATATTTTTTCATATTTTTAATCATTTTAAGTTGGTATGGTTTTATCACTTTGTGTGACAGAAGAGTAGCTACTCAAAATAGGCACCTACAGCAGATAATTCTTGGTTATTATATAACCAGTGTTGTGCACTGAAGAACTTAAAGGAAAGTGGGAGTTTCTCCTCCCTCCTTTTGAGTTTGTAACTGTTTTTACTTAAGGATTGGACAAATCGTTGCTTGAAAAAGCTCTAGGCCCAAAATTCAAAGTCATTGTCATCCCCTCTGATATCCCAGAAGATGTATGTGGCAAGGGATCCCTGCAGATTTCCAGTTACAGAGACTTCGATTTTCAGAGTATTTTGTCTAATGTATCAAAATATAACTCAGAATAGAACTATTGCTGGTGATGGAACACATTGTAAAAAGAGAAATGTATATAACACTAATTTTTAAGAGAAATGTATCATAAAAATTGCCACTTCTGTTTTCATCTTCAGCTATTCCTGTGAGAAATCAAGTAATACTTAGCAAATATGTACCGTGGTTGTTGCTGACACCAGTGTAATTTTTGCTTGTATTTTTCATCAATCAAATGTATTAAACTGTTTAAGGCAGGATGGTAAATAAACATGACTAGCTAGAGTCAAGAAGAGAGACCACCTAAGGTGATCTAATATTTCCCACTTCAGCACAGTTCAGAAGCGCGAAACAGTGAATCCAGCAAGTATGAAGCAGGCCCTTATTGCATCAGCACGTAGACTTCCCGGAGTCAACATGTTTGAACAAGGACATGGCAAGCTGGATCTTCTGAGAGCTTATCAGATCCTCAACAGCTATAAACCACAAGCCAGGTTAATTTTAATCCTTAGTTAATAACCAATACACTATTATCTGCAGTATTTCTTTTCAGAGAGGAGGTGATGTGAGTGTAACTTAATTGAGCAATCCATCTTTATGCAATGAAGAGACCTTGCAGAGATCTTCTGTAATCTGAAATGTGAATTTTGATAGGAAAATCAGTGAAAGGTCCTGCTATTTTACGCTCAAATTAGATCAGGGTAGGGTTTTGGAGAACCTTTGATGCTTAAGTTTACTTTCTCTTCTAGGTTCAGTTTAAACTTTTGGATATTGTGAATAATACAGTATGGAAGAGAGGAGTAGATAAATAAGTGAATTACGTTTCCAGAATAAGAATATTCTTATTAGGCTGAGGATACTTTTACTATATGAAAATATGTAAATCGTTTCACACAAATTTATTAAAAAAAAGAATGAGCAGGGAGAAGAAGATTCTTGTGCAAATTAGGGAAGCAAACTGATAGAGTAACTGTGGCTAACGTGTTTAATCTGCAACTTTTTCATATACCAGTTATTTATGGTGTCATGTGCTTGTTTTATTCACTGTCTTTGCTTTTTTTGTTTTGTTTTTTAAATACCTCATCCCATCCTGCCCTCTCCACCCTGCTGCAGTTTGAGTCCAAGCTATATTGACTTGACGGAATGTCCCTACATGTGGCCCTATTGTTCTCAGCCCATATATTATGGAGGGATGCCAACTATTGTCAATGTTACTATCCTTAATGGTATGGGAGTCACTGGGAGAATTGTAGACAAGGTAAGGCACATTGTTCCAAGTCTTGACTATTAGTGTTGCTAAATGCTTCCCAGAAAAGACCATCCTAGTCATAAGTTGAATACAACAGCGAAGCTTTCTTACTGGTGAGAGAAAGAGATAAACACGCTTGGAGTAGTAAAATTTGTGGTTGTGAATTTCCTTCACATGTTTTCCAGCAATGTGCTGACTGGTTTCAGGTACATGTGTAGTTTTGTGTTTGTAAGGTTTTGGATTAAAAAGCACTCGGAGGCTTCTTGTATTCTCCGATCGTATTTAGGATCTTCTGGGACAAAGCTTAGACTTTCTCCATTTGTCTGGTCTGGAACATGGGCACCCATGGATTGTGACATTATAAAACATGCCTTTTACATGGGTCAAAATGACCTGAATGTGCTAACTTATCAAGGCCTGTGTGAAAATATGTTCCTACTATAGTTCTAGTTATTTTTGCAGAATATTCTATATGGAACATACGGAAATTAATACAACAAAAATTAAACTGCAAGTTATATAACTACAGGTTAAATAAAGCACCTATTCCAAAACTCTGGCCTGTGTAAACGAACTGAAGTTCAACATGGTTGTGTGACTTCTAAGATCTTTTAAGCTTCCCCAAAAACTATTTAAGTTGTTTTCTGATGTTGTAAGCTGAGGGTAATGCTCAGGCTCAACTGACATAATTTGTGTGAATCTGGAACAGCAACAATTCTTTTTGTTACTGAAAAGAAACTTAATGTTTCTTCTAATAAATTTTTGCACAGGACCCCGTAATAATAAACTAGACCTAGTTTAGAATAATAAAGTGGGCCTAATAAACCAAGTTTTGATGCTGTTTTGCAGTTTGGCGTAATCTTCGGAGAAGTTTAGGGGGGTCGTTTCTATGGAAAGGGGCAGAGGGCTACCCATGCAAAAAGCAATGATTGCAAATACTGTTTTACCAACGTTCCTCGTTCTTCATTTTGCAGCCAGACTGGCAGCCCTATCTCCCACAAAATGGGGATAATATCGAAGTGGCTTTCTCCTATTCTCCCGTGCTGTGGCCTTGGTCTGGATACTTAGCAATTTCTATCTCAGTGGCAAAGAAAGCAGCATCTTGGGAAGGTATTGCTCAAGGTCATGTTATGATCACAGTATCATCCCCTGCAGAAAATGATGTAAGTTCAGTTCATTTTGATTTTCTGTTTTTTATTAAAGTCACTTAATGATGTACAAATGCACCTTTTCAGGAGGATGTTACAGTCCAGTCATTCCAAGCATAGATTAGATATGGGTGAGGAAAATGGAGAGTATGAGTAATAATCTTTATAGTTGACAGCAGGATTAATCTGTGAATGAAATACACTTTGAAATTCAGAATGCTATCGCCGAGACTGAATTCATAATTTCATTTGTTTATTCTGAATACTAAGCAGCGTACTTTGAAAAAGAGCTTATTTAAATATTTTTATTTCTTCTAGAACTATGCTTAGTGTTCTGGAGAACGTTTTAAGGGTTAGAGTGCCTAAATCAAGTCATAGTTCTAAAACATTTTAAGTGTTAAATTCCAAACATAAACTGTTGAGTGCAGGAGGATAAAGGTTATGGTGACTTAAGCCGGAGTCATATCCTGATCTCCACAGTTGGTGCTACTGACAAAAGGAAGATTTCCTACCTTACTTTCTTGGCCTGTTATGACCCATAGTTAAATGGAGAGTGTTCTTGTGGGGAAAAAAAGAGTTTTACTGTAGTTTGTTTTGTCCTTCAGTCTAAGAATGGTGCAGAGCAGACTTCCACGGTGAAGCTTCCAATAAAAGTGAAGATTATTCCTACTCCACCTCGTAGTAAGCGAGTACTTTGGGATCAGTATCACAATCTCCGTTATCCACCAGGATACTTCCCCAGGGATAACTTGAGGATGAAGAATGATCCATTAGATTGGTATTTATCTCAAGTTCTATTAAATCACTGTTTCTTGATTGTATGTTAAAGATATGGGATACTTTTATTGAATACGTCCCAGCTCTATGATGTGGTGCAAACGAATGTTTGTGCTTCATAAGGGGTGTGCTTAACCTCTTGTTTTGCTGGTTTGGTTCTCTGTAAACTAAAGTAAGTGCTCAGAATCAGTATAATTGGTGAAGAATCTCACAGAGGAGGTTGTGAGTGGAAAACTATAGGTTACCATTTGAAAATATGGAATTCTAGAAAGTAAAGCCAGTAAGTAATGCATTAGAGAATTTAAAGATTTCTACATGCCAGATTTAGATGTCTTCAACATTTTTTTTCTTTCTTAAGGAATGGTGACCATATCCACACAAACTTCAGGGACATGTACCAGCACCTGAGAAGCATGGGATACTTTGTTGAGGTTCTTGGTTCACCATTCACGTGTTTCGATGCGAGCCAGTATGGTAAGCGTGAATTTACTTCGGGAGCAAGTGAGCGAGACTCTTCTTTTGGATGGGGCTTTTTTTCAGGCTTACGATGTAAGGATGAATTCTCATGATAATCTCCTGGTTCTGGAAATGTTGTCAGTGATTATCTATTTTTCCTGGTTCATTAGCAAACAGCTCAGCATGCAATGAGATAGCTCACCATAGCACAACTCTTTGAGGTCTGTGGTATGCAATGAGAAACAGAAATGTTAACTTTAAGAAAAAGGGGCCAGGGTAGGGGGAAACAAAATTATTTTTTCTTCTGAACCTGCAAGTTTTGCTGTTGACAGGGAGAAACATTAAGGAACTGGTCTCTTTCCTTTTGATTAACCTATTGAGGAATGGGGTGGAAAGTCAAGCATAGTATTCCCCCTACCAGAAAAAAAGAAGTTTAGAATGGTCAGTGTGTATTAGACTAAGAGAAGAAAAGAGCATTGCCTACAGTCCTCCTGTGATTACTGCAGCAGCTCCCAGGTGTTTCCTGTGCAGCAGCTGTGGTGGTGGTGGTGTAAGCCCAGGCCTACACTGTGTCTGATATGCTTAGCAACTTGTTGGGCTTTCAGAATTTCCCCAGTGAAGGGTACAGGAGGACAAATTGATTGCAGTGTCCGCAGATTTGTATCTTGTGGAACAAATACTGATCTCACTTTTGCATAGTCAGATTTAACAGATGTTTTGCTTAGCTGATTCTGAGGGCAGCAGATTCTGCAAGACTAGTTCTGCTTTGTACTCACAGATCTATCAACTACAGCTTGCGTTTCTCCTTAAGGGAATGGAGAAACTTTGCCAAAGAAATTGGAAGAATTTGTCTTTCAGATTGCCAGAATAGGCTGAGGATAGAGATGAGCTCTTTGAGTGTAACAGTGCTACTGTGGCCAGATCTACCAAAATGCAACTGCAGTTTTCAAAGTGTGAATCAAAGCAAGTTTCAGAATAGCTGTTGTCTGCTCGGTGTAATTCTGCAGCGATGAGTGCAGAATTGTTTAAGAGCTCAAGCAGTGAAGAAGTTTAGGGTGCATTTACATTAGCATTTTAGCTTGTATCACTTCGCAACAAATCTGGCTGTCGTCTTGTGCCAGTTTGACTCTGTTTTTAGAGCATTTGAGTTAAACCACACTGGAAAATGTACTCCAGTGTACTCCAGTAATGTTAGTGGACATTAATGGTGCATGGGACCAGATGAGCTCCAGTCAACAAACAAGATTTAAAAGACATACGGTGCTGACAAACTGATGGCTGCATATACTTGTAAACTTAATTTTCTTATATATTAAAAAGTGACCTCTTTAGATGAGTTGCATGGTAACAGCATGTGGACAATACACTGTGCAAAATGGGCGTTTGCTTTGCCTTTCTGCATTGCCTTTGCTTGTGTGAGTTGTGATAGCATCACGTTTGCAGCTTGGAAAACTGTTTTTACTTTTAAACACAGGGACTTTGTTGATGGTGGACAGTGAGGAGGAGTATTTTCCAGAAGAGATCACCAAGCTGAGAAGGGATGTTGATAATGGCCTTTCACTTATAGTGTTTAGTGACTGGTACAACACATCAGTGATGAGAAAAGTCAAGTTTTATGATGAAAACACAAGGTAATTTTATAAGCTGTGTGGGAGATAAAATGTTGGGAAATTGCCATTTTGTATACTTAAAAATCCACATGTGATGTACTGTATTTTAGCACTTGCAACACTCGTCATGCTACCCTAGTAACAGGAATACTTCAGGACTAACATAGAACACCCATTTTATTGTGATTGTGGGAAGACCCACTTCTGTCAATGTAAACTTCTTTTAAAGTCTAATAAAAGTTTTAAGATAAATAAGAAATCGGAGACTGATAAGAGAAGAAAATTGGTGCTTTTTTGTCTTTGAGGAGGAGACTGGGATGAAAATGTGAGTTGCAACAGTATTGCCAGCCTTTGCACCTAGTATTCAATTATCCCAGTATGTTGTGCAAAGAGAGAGTATACTAGTACCACTGTTGGTGAGAAAGGACTGAGGTGGGACCTTATAATTTCAGTTATTGCTCTGTTTTGTGTTACTGTTAAGGTAGAAAGGTCCATTTCACACTTTGTGAGTGAGAGAAATGAGAAGTAAGTGACAGGGCCATTATTGTTTCCCCCTTGCCAAACAAAGAGCTTAAGTTGGGATTTTTTTCTGGCATGTGGAATGCTTCATTATTTAAGTGGTTTTGAAAAAGTCTGCATGCAGGGAGATACCTGATCTTTCACAGTTCAGACTCTAGGAGCTTTCTATGTACTAAAAAACTCCGTTACCCTTTAATTTTTACAGACAATGGTGGATGCCCGATACTGGAGGTGCTAATATACCCGCTCTTAATGACCTGCTTTCTGTCTGGAATATGGCCTTTAGTGATGGGCTGTATGAAGGTGATTTTACCATGGCAAACCATGAAAGTGAGTACTGGAATTCAACGTGTCCTTTGGATTTGTCCCATCTAGACATGTCACAAAATCCTGAGATGCTTCATAACTCTTGTTCTTGTGGTCTTTTGAAGTGTCCCTCTGAAACAGCCTGAAATGAGTGTGTTTCACTGGTCTCAAGTTCAGACTTTCTGCTTAGACTTCAGAAAGCTGAAATGTTTTGATGCTTCATTTCCAAATCATTGTTTTCTGACCAATTGCTTTGGAACGTATGTTCCAAGGGCTCTCTACCACTCTCCAGCACTGATAGAAGCAGACAGGTTCTCTGTAGTATAAGTAATGACTGCTAGTGTGAAATATTAAATTTCTCACACATTTTAAATCTTGACTTTAGAGTAACAGTTGGACAATTATGCTTTTCAGTTGAAAAAAAGATGTTGTCAGTCTCTTAAATGCAGACGTTTGAAAGAGGTAGATTAAGCTGAACTTACAAAAATTGTATTGAAAAATGCCTTGCCCATGAGTAATGTATGGATCATGTTGTGATCTAGGTCAAAATATACCAAATTAGAGAAATATTCCTAGGAATGTGTATGGATTTTTTGTTATTGTCATTGTTTTTCTGAGCTGACTTTCACAGCTCACTTGAATTAAGGTAGGAAGGGAAGAATTTTCGCTTCTAATCTATAAACTGATTTTGTGGTGTTTTTCAGTGAATTATGCATCAGGATGCAGTATTGCAAAGTTTCCAGAAGATGGCATTGTAATTGCACAGACTTTTAAGGATCAAGGTATGTGATTCTTCTCTTTTTCTGTATTTTAAGCAGAATTTCTTTGTCACTGCACGAGCAAATTTACAAGCTCTAAAGTTGTGAAAGATGTGGGGAGAAAAATGCATTGAGAAGGTAGGTATTTTTTCAATTTGTCTAGAACCTGTAGCTTGGTAATTAACAGGCAGCTATAATTTCATCTTATATACATTTTACTTAGTACAATAAAATGCAAGTGTTTATATGTAGCATATTCTGTGTTTGCTTTATGTAAATTCATCTGCATGTGAATGTGTGTTTTTAAATGTCTTCCCCCCTTCTGACGGGGAGTAGAGTTGTGTTGTAATTCATTGTGTTACTTGTCTGTATTTCTTACAAATTTCAAAGGATATTGGACTGTATATGTAGAATTAATCTAGTCCTTAATGAATGCAAATGATATGATGATGTAAGGACATAGATAAGGAAAATATAGGTGAGGTTTGGTAGGCAATGCTGCTTCATAGACAGACATAAGGGAAAGATTTCTAGGCGTGCAATGCACTTGTGGTTTCAGGCTTGAGAAAAGATCTGTTCTCCATGTTTATCTGTCCTCCTTAGTTTTATTTCATTTAATTTGTGAGCTGGTGATGCAGAACTGTAACAAGCCATTTTTAAGCGTATTTCTTTTTATAAATGAGCCTTCAGGAAGAGCTCTGTAGGAGCAAATTGCTGGAGCTGTTACGAGACTGCATTTGATCTGTGTGTATGGGAGGGTTTCAGTGTGTGAGCAGAAGTGCATCCTTTCTTTCATCTTTCTGTTCACAGGTTATCTTAATTGTGATTGCAGATATCCTGCGAGTGTGCCTTTAAGTTACCAGTTTATTATTTGTAAATTTACAGTGCTTTTGGAGGCCAACTTTTAAATGAGGCTCTTCGAAAAATCACTTTTTACAATATTGGTGCAAATGTTTCGCAGAAGGCTGAGAAACAGATATCTGAACCTCAGCAGGACTGAATGTAATGAACTGTGATTCCCTTTGCTAGTGTAAAGAGCCGTTTGGGGCGAGTAAGGAGTGAAATTTGCCAAGGATTAAAGAGAAAATAGTAAAACCAACAGGGAAGTGTATGTTCATTTCTATTTTTTTTTTGGCCTATATATATCCTTACTAAACAATACTTTGCTTTATTCCTTAATGGGAAGTTAAACAAGTGAAGTACAAGGGAGACAAGGTAACTGCAGAATCGTGGGGATTTGCAAAGCAAGCAGACTTTAGGGTGAGCTTCCCCGGATCTGCTACTTTAAATGTGTTTAAAGTCCTGGTGCTGCAGCAGCTGCAGAGACAGGTGCTATTTTTCACATAATGGCTGAATTCCTTCATTTAATTCCATGGAAGTTTTTGCTCTAGGACTACTCAAGCAAGCAGCAAAAGAGGTGCTGAAGAGCAATATGCATTGTGAAGGCCCATTCCTAAGATACTGCATCCCGTAAAGTTTTAGAGGAAAATAAAAAGGCCTAAAATAAATTATTCAGCAGGTTGCTTTAATTTTAAACTTGTTTCAGAAAATATTTGGATTTTCCTTTCAAGTTTATTCAATGTAAGCCAGTAAGTGAGGTCTTTTTCTCCATCTCCACTGACATCTGCAAGAAATTTCATTAGCAGAGTCTTGGATCAGTTTCACATTTTTCATACCATTGTGTTTCTTTCTAAAAACTTTTTGCGTTAATGAAATTTGTGATATTGGTGAGCAGTGCAGCTGCATTTTTAAGTCTCCAGGAGAGAATGTACTGACATGTAAATCTATTGGTGTTGATGTCCTGCTGTGTATTTTCTCTTTACCTTAGGTCTTGAAGTTTTAAAACAGGAGACCGCTATCATTGAAAATGTCCCTATTTTGGGACTTTATCAAGTTCCTTCTGAAGGTGGTGGCAGAATTGTCCTGTATGGTGACTCAAACTGCCTGGACGACAGCCATCGACAGAAAGGTGCGTTAGCAGAATAATTCTGGTCTTAATTGGGTTATTTATTATTTTTATAGAGATTATTTATAGCTCCCATCAGTAATAACTGTTTTCTAGGAAGTCACTGACTAGCCCTAACCAGAAATCAGTCCAAACTCTGCAGAGCACTACAGAAAACGAGTTGTTTTCTGTTTGCTAATCAGCGTGTCGTGTCCCTTTTTGGAGCATTTCCTGTAGGGGTTTAAAGTAGTGCTGAACATTTCAGTTGTACATTACTATTTTCATGTCTTTTAGTTTCCTGCAAATTGAATGCTGTAAATCTGTCAGAAAATAGACATTTCTGTTTAGGTTTTCAAAGACTTCATTTACAACTCTGGATATCAGGCGTGAGAGTTGTTCTGTGCGTGCGGTTTAACTCTCAAGGAGGTTGTTCCCTCTTCCTAGGCACTGTGGTGCGTTCTTATTAGATCTTTTTCTAGTACTTTGATCTGGCTTTTGAAGTTTTTGAGGGATTGACTTGGTTTCTCCTGCCTCTTTGACATGTAAAGCTGTGGCTCAAGAGGGTGAAGATTATCCAGTATCCGAGGTCTTTTTCTGCATCTCCACGGAATGCAATATTCAACTTGATTTTTCCTTTTATGATTAAAAGTGCATTTACAATTTTTATACATTTTTATTATTGATGTTTCAGGCATCGATGTGTGTTATATAATCCACTCCTTGCCTAGTTTATCCGAGTTTAAAGGAACTTACTGCCTAAAGGAACTCCCTGTCATTAGTTCTTTCCTATCTTTCCTAAACTTTTTCTTTTCATGTTTTCTGGTTTCTCTATCTGTCTTTGGGCAGGTTCTGTCACTTGCAATAACACTGACACGTTGGGGCCTTCTAGGCCTACTGTAGGTTTTTGAAAGCATTTAAAGTAAGAGATGTGTGGCTTTTAATTAAGCAATAGAAAACCATACTTTTTGGCACCTTCATGCTGTTAAATTCAGTGTGGCCTGTGGAACAATTCAGTGTGGAACAAGAAGAACTGAAAAGGCTTTTTAAAAGTCCTTTAAAGTTAGCTTTTAAGTTATGAAGCAGGAGCTGTATCTCCTGCAGAGACACCAGTGGCCTCAACCGAGGAAAATTCCTAACATTTGTGGATATAAATCCCTAAAATGGAGTTGACCTCTTTAAAAAATCAAAGATGAGGGTTTATGGGACCCAGGATTATGAAGATTAATTCCCATTCCCAGCCAACTGTTCTTTGGGAGAAAAAGTTCTCAGAAAAGTAGTGCATAGTAAAAATATGCATGGTAAGTTGTGTCCTGCTTCCAGGGATGGAAATTTTAGAGAATCATGATGGTGGAAGACTTGTCCTTTAATCAAAAATCATGACAGTGGAGGAATCATCCTTTAGTAATAATTTAATAAAATTGCACCCCTCTTGGAATCGTGATCCCTGGTTTGAAAACATCCCCTTGTTTTTATTTTTCTGTACAAATTGTTCTGTCCTTTTAAAAAATTAGTTGGCTCCCTGTTTTGCCTTACAAATGATCTCATAGGCTCTGAGCTTCCTGTGTTTCCACACTGAAAGGCGTCTTAATTTATGCAGGCATCTTGGCTTTGCCCACCCTGTAACTCCCATATTTGAGACTATGTCATTGTATCTATTACTCCTCAAAAGAGCGTGAAATAGTGACGTGGCACAAAATGAGGTATTTTAAACCAGAGTGGCTTAGTTTTGTGTTTGCATCCTCTTGGAGGAGCATAGGTTGAAACGTGCCTCTTTCAGAAATTAGGCAACAGGACTTCAGAAGCAGGCAAGCAGAAAACTAACTGTATTTCCGAACGTCCAGACATTCAAACTGTAGCATAAAGCTGATTATTTTGGGGGGCTCTCTGATACACAGACTGCTTTTGGCTCCTGGATGCCCTCCTGCAGTACACGTCCTATGGGGTGACACCACCGAGTCTCAGCCATTCCGAAACCAGACAGCGACCGCCCTCGGGAGCAGGTTACTCTCTCCCCGAGCGCATGGAAGGTGAGAGCCTTATTCATGGAGCAAGTCACAGCGCTTCAGGGTAGGGTAGTATGTCAGACTTGGGAATTATAAGATGCCAATAAGGTTGTTAGTTGGATGTGGGCTCTATAATGTTGGGTTGTTTTACTAGAAGAGAGCGCTTACAGGTTTTAGGAGTTGTAAGTACCTGGTTGTGGTTTGATTAGAGAAAGTGTTTTGCTTGTGGAGTGAGAGTTTTCCTATACCTAGTTTGACTAGGCAGCATTCAAATTACTACTATGGAGCACATATAAATTGCTTGATGTTGTCTAGTGTGCTGGCCAGCAAAACCTGGATTATCAGCACCCCGTGTCTGATTGTACACACACTGTTCTGCTTTGTAACATACCCTTTGATTAAGTCTTAACTGCACCATTTAGCTATGAGTCATTACCCTAAAGATCTCCTGGTTTTACAGCAGCAGTGTTTAGCTGGATGTGAACATTTGGGACTGTTACCCTGCAGTCTTTCCGTAACCTTTCAGTCTCTCTGCTGTGAATCACAGGTAACCATCTGCATCGATACTCCAAGGTGCTTGAGGCTCACTTGGGAGACCCTAAGCCCCGTTCCCTTCCAGCCTGTCCTCACCTGTCCTGGGCCAAACCACAGCCTTTGAATGAAACTGCCCCCAGGTGATTATACATCTTTAATACAGCTCTACACCGGTTCTCACTTTTGAGTTGAGCTGAAAGGTCAGCTGTTTCATCTGCTTTTGAAAGGAACAGTGAAACACCTTTCCTAGGGAAAGAACAGCTTGCAAAGAGGAAATAATGCACATTCAGCAAATTATTTAGCCTGATAAAATATATCTGATAGTTACCCTATAATTTATGGAACTGTGGGTGTTTTTAAAAAAGCTTCTGAAGTCAATTCAATGCTGTCTGAGTGATCCCAACTTACAGTTAAGGAGCTTGCTTGAATCCCCTAGGCACTGCATGCCTTTACAGTGATTTTCTAAAGCAGCTTCTTGGGCTGCTCAACAAACTGCCTTCTCCTGTGTCGTTTGTCCGTCACTCGGAGACCAGCAGGTCACGTCCTAGGGCCTAGTTTGATGGGGTTTAGATAACTCTAGGTAGCCCGCTGCAAGCAATAGATTTATAAATAAATAGCAGTTGATCTAAGTGTATTGTCTGAATTTAACTTTGGAGACCTGTAAGACACAGGACCTGAAGAATAAATTGGATTATTGTTTGGGTCCAGTTTAGTGAGCAGTTTATAGGTGTCAGTCGTCAATATTACAGTATATTTGTGCAAAACTCCTTGCATTAATCAAGTGGGCAAACACCTCTGTCTTTTAAATTTCTTCTAGCAACCTTTGGAAACATCAAAAGTTGTTGTCAATTGATCTTGATAAAGTTGCTCTACCCAGTTTTCGACAGAATCGACCCCAAGTGAGACCACTGTCCCCTGGAGAGAGTGGAGCATGGGACATTCCTGGAGGTGAATATCAGAAAGCCTGAAAGATTCTGTTTTGCTTTGCCTGTTGAATAGCCTTAAAAATAAAAAAAAAGAGGCAGCAGAAGAGATTTCCACATGTTTCACTTCAGTTATGAAAAGCATACAAATAGTAGTGTGGTTATTTTGCAAAAGCTTCTCTGATGAAGCCTTAGAGAAATATTTTTGCGTGTAAGTAGTTTATTCAAAAGAGTGTGTGACGTATTGGGAGGAAGATTTCAGCAGGGTTTGTTTCAACTCTGTTTAGTTTGGTGGGTGTCAGCCGTAGGCCCTGTCCTTGGAGGCTGTGGTGAGATGTCTTGCATTAACACAGACTTCCTTGTGTGAGTGCACAGGTGTGAACAGTGTGCAGGGGAAGGTGTGATAATAACAAATAATTGGAAGCACTTTAAGCACTTTTCACTCTACTGGGTACTCTGCTTTATCAGCTGGGCATTGCAAGCCCAGCTGGAAGTAGTTTGAAAGCTTGTTTGAAAGCTCTGAGCCTCTAGACCAAAAGGTGCTTTTAAAAAGGAAGGATGCTAAAGCTTGTCCTTTCTGTGTGCACACGTGGTCTCTGGAGCGGGCACAGAGGCGTGGTATTTGCTTTGATTTATGGAGATTATTTGGTGCTAAAGCTGCAGTCAAGTATTTGCATCTCTCTCCTAGTTTCTAATGCAAAACAGAAGGTGGTTGTTGTGGGAGAAATGTAGGTTATGCTTTCATGTCCCAGAACAGGTCAAGGTGAAAATGCCTATGCTTTTCTGTACATTTAGCATCCTGTCTTATTTTCACTAATTGGTCTGTGGCTGCTAATCTCCTTGTCTGAAACGTAATCTGATTATGGCTGTTTCATCTTAGAACAAGAGCTCCCCTGGGTTCATTGCGGTAGATAGCGTTAATATCGCAGAGGCCTCGTAGCTCACGCGGCCGCTAATTGCTTCCCAAACCTCTTTGGCCTTCCAGGTATAATGCCCGGGCGGTACAACCAGGACGTAGGACAGACCATTCCGGTCTTTGCGTTCCTTGGTGCCATGGTGGTCCTGGCGTTCTTTGTGGTGCAGATCAACAAAGCGAAGAGCCGGCCGAAGAGGCGGAAGCCGAGAGTGAAACGCCCGCAGCTCATGCAGCAGGTTCATCCTCCAAAGACGCCTTCGGTGTGAGCTCTCGCTTGCCAAAGATGACCCACCTCCTTCCCCCGGTTGCTCCTCGGAACGCTCGGTCGCTCCCAGGGAAGGCGCAGGGACCGCGGAGGTGGTGCTGGCGACTCGCATCTGACATCATCTCATGGTCTTTGGTGTCTAGGGGGAAAAATAACCGGATCTCAGTTCATCACCTGTACATAAAGCCGCAGCTTTAAGCAGCCGAAGCCACCAAAGACTCGAATACCATTTGAAAGGCTGCTTAGTCACTACATATCCCAAGAGGGGGGAAATGGACCTTTTTTTTAAAAGCTGACCAAACTAAAATTTATTTGTTTAGAGGCTATTTTCTATATTTATTGTTGGGGAGGGGCGGGGGGGTAAAAGTCACTTTAAGGACCTCTGCTAATGAAAAGCAATCGCATTTTTTTTGGACAGGATGCAATTTTCTAGAATGATGTAACGCTGAAGAGTATAACTTACGTCATTAAAGGAGGGAGGGGGCAAGAGAAACTAGTACGAATCAGTGCGACATAGTCCTGCAGTTTATTTTTATAAAGCCAACTACCATGATGTTTTGTAATTTTTGGTCATGATTTCACCATTGTTGGTGAAGCAGATTTTCAATAAATATGTTATCTATATGAAGCGCAGATGGTGTGTTGGGTGGCTCTTCTTTCACCAGCCCGTCCTAGGGAGCAGGTTGTCAAGGACAGAAGGTTTTTATGAAGGTTTTACGAGGCGGCCTTGTTCCTGTGTATCATTGTGGACGTTGCCTGTCAGTGCAGGGAGTCACAGAGTTTTTCAGCTCTGCTTTTGGTTTGTCGTGCTTGGGAGCCTGCTGCTTGTCACCAGCAAAAATTAGGACCCAGGCCCAAGCTGTCCCATACCACAATGTTGGTCAGGATTGTTGGCATCATTGGCACAGGGTCCCTTCAGCTTTGGGCTTAGCCTGCTCGACTGGGGACTGAAAAATGATGGAGGCACCTGGTGCTCTTCAGCTTAGAAACAGAATCACAGCAGCTGCCGTCGAGTAGGGTATTGGCTGAGCCCTTCTGCCCCAGGGCATCATTTGGCCAAGGCAACAACCCTCAGGCCAGCAAACTGCCCCAAGTGCAAGAATTACACAATGGACGGAAAAGCAGGCTACAAACCTCACACAGGATTTTCAGCATCACTCCCATTTCTGAAGCTACCAATTACCTGAGGAGCTGCTGTTTGTACCGCAGGACTCTGCAGACCAGGAGGATTCCCTCAAAAGAGGATGGGTAAAAGCAGAATCTACTCAACAAAGCTTTTCAGAAGGTATTGATGCTTCCTGCCACACTGAGCAAGCAGCGGCCACGGCCTTCGGGGCCAGGCACAGACTCTCCTTCCTCCTCCTCCTCCTCTGCTGCAGGAAGGTCTAGAGGGAGCAGCAGTGACACAGTGACCTGTGGACGGGCCATGCTGGCTTCTCCTGCCTCCCTTTTCCTGTACCAGGAACACTAACCCACAGCTGCCGCCTCCCTGCTCACAATCCCCTCGCAGGACGGCGCGCGGTGCCAGCGTGGCCGCCCTGGCCATGGGAGCCGCTCCCGGAGCGGAGGCTTTCCTGGGGCCGCTGCTCTGCCCTGCGGCAGAGCCCTCCGCTCCTCGCAGCCCTTTGACTGGCGTCGCCCTCCTCAAAGGGAGCCGTGAAGACCCTCGTGCCTTCGCTTTCGTTGGTGCTAATGAGGAAGCTCCGGCCTCTCGTGGCCGCGCTAATGAGAGATTACGAGCCCCGCCGTAGCTTTGAAACCAGAGTCAAATTGCATCAAAGCGCCAGTCCGAGCTAAGAGACTTTCCCAGTGGCTGGTATTTTACAGCCCAGTGGCCAATTTCTAGATCATAGGAGCCAATTATTTCTGAAGCCTTTGGTGTGCAGCTAATGAAGGCCTAAAAGGACCCTTTAAATGGCTATAAACGCTATGGGCTGCAAAGATGTAATTGAGGTGGCAGGCACAATTAGCCTTCCTTAATTCCTGCCAGCAGCTGATTAAAGTCTCTTTATCCGTCTTACCAGGATCAGAAGGGCACATATTTGGGAAATCAAAACCGCGTTAGGGCCTGTCAGGGGCCCGTTGGTTTCGCGGGACGCTGTGCGGAGCCACCGCGGCTCCCTGCACGGAGCTCCAGGGAGGGAGGTGGCCGGGCTGCCTTGGCCTCTGCGGGATAGCTTCCTTGGCCGGGCAGCAGCTCGGCTGCGCCCTCGGATGAGGATCCCTTGCCCCTTCCATGTGCTAGCCCCGCTGCTGCTTGTGTGAGCCCGCTGCGGACCTGACCACGTGCAGCCTCTTGCTGAGCTTGCCTGCGCGCAGCTCTGAGGTCTCTGTGCCCATGGGCAAGGACTCGTTAGAGCAATGCTAAGAAAGGGGACCCTAAAAACCCCTTTGCCTCGCAGAAGGGCAACCCTGGCAAGGGGCAAGTGAAGCTCGTGGGTGACCACCCGCTCCTGTGGTAAGCAGCGGCTCTATACGGAGTCGGGAGTCTCTCCAGGCAGGGCATTCCTGCTTGCCATGGCCGCTCGTCCCAGAGCATCCCACTGGTGCAGGAAGCCCAGAATGTTGGGTTGCAAGCCCGGAGGGAGACAATCCTGCCAGGTCTCACCCAGCCCTCCTCCCCTCGGCCGGCACTCGCTGTCTCACCCTGCCCCAAAACCCAGCGCGTCTCCGGCCCCTGTGGTGGCTGGTAAAGGCTGGGCAGGAGTTCTCAGGGCGGAGGCCCCAGGGCAGCTCGGCGGCTCCATCCTCCCGTGCCAGGATTGGCGGAGAGGAGCGCGCTCCCCTCCCCGTCCCATCCCAGAGCTCCAGAGACGGGCGGGCGAGCAGTGCGGGTCCCCTCTGCCTCTCAATTCCTACCGGGGGCTGCCAAGGGTAGGGGTGCTGGGCACGGTCCCCCTGTCCCTGAGGACCCCCCCCCCTTGCCGGTCGGGATGGAGAAGGCGGCAGGGGAGAGCGCGCGCTTGCTGGAGAAGCCGCCAGCGGCTCCGGGCAGCCCCAGCCTCTCCTCAGCCGGGGCCGTCTTCATCATGCTCAAGTCGGCCCTTGGCGCGGGGCTGCTCAACTTTCCGTGGGCATTCAACAAGGCGGGCGGCGTCGTGCCCGCCGTGCTCGTGGAGCTGGTAAGGGACGGGGAGCAGAGGGCGCGTGCGTTGTCTCCTTACCGGGTGCTGCTGCAGGGCTCTGAGCACAGGACTCGGCTCCCCTTGCTGCGGGGGAAGGATCCCGGAGGCCGCTTCCCTTCCCGCAGATGGGAGGATGAGAGTGGCTGCAGCATGGGGCAGGAGGGCAGCAAATGCTCCCCAAAGGGAGCCCGGGGACGGGAAGGGGGGGGCGGTCAGGACCTCACGCTGGGGGCAAGGAATGGGCTACCGGGAGCACAGGGACAGCGAGGAGGGAGGGTCTGTAACATGGGACCCGTTTGGGATGGGCACTGGGAGGGTTTCTCCGCGGGGCTGACAGGACCGTCCCTTGCAAGGTGGCAGCTGCTGTCCTGCCCGGAGCAGGGCGGGAAAGGGTCGGGATGGGGGTTGTGAGCACCGCAGACACCCCGCAGGGCCTTCTACACCCCAAGTAGAGTTCACGCTGGTGCTTCAGCCCAACGTGGCTGCTGTTCTGGTTTCTGGTCTCCTCTGGGCCAAATCTCCCCAGAAGCTGCACCCAAATGGCCAGGCAGGAGAGGCTGTTTCTGCCCTCCTGGCTGAAGTCTCCTGCAGGACTTGGTCCTCCCGACACAAGCTGTGCTGGAGCCTTCGAGTGCGTTGGGTTGTCGCTGCCGGGTGCTCCTTCCCCCGGCTCTCCGCAGGGCTCCCTGGTGTTCCTGGTGAGCGGGCTGGCGGTGCTGGGCTACGCCTCGTCCCTCAGCACGCAGTCCACGTACCAGGGCGTCATCCGCGAGGTGTGCGGCGCGGCCGCGGGCAAGCTCTGCGAGCTCTGCTTCATCCTCAACCTCTTCATGATCTCCGTGGCCTTCCTGCGCGTCGTGGGCGACCAGCTGGAGAAACGTGAGTCGCGCAGCGCGGCGGGCACCCCCCGGCCCCACACCCTTCTCACTGCCCACTCCCTCCGCCCCAGTGTGCGACTCCTTCTACCCCAACAGCACGCTGGGCGCGGGGGGCCCCTCACCGCAGCACTGGTACGTGGACCAGCGCTTCACGCTCTCCGCGCTCTGCGTCCTGGTCATCTTCCCTCTCTCCGTGCCCAAGGAGATTGGCTTCCAGAAGTACTCCAGGTACTCGAGGGGCAGCGGGAGCAGCACCCAGCCATGGCAGACAGGGACTGAGCCAGGAGTGATTCCCTGTGGTCCAAATAGGAGCTGGGACTGTCAGCAGCCATTGGGGTCCTTCTGGTGTCCCCAATGGGGCTGGGAGAGCCTGTCTCCCCGTTTGGGGAGACCCCATGGGTGTGTGGGCACCTCCTGCAGAGCTGAGCCCCAGGTGTGCGGTCTCTCCTCCTCCCGGCAGCATCCTGGGCACGCTGGCCGCCTGCTACCTTACCGTGGTCATCGTCGTGAAGTACTACCTGCAAGGGGAGAGCCCCGGCTGGCGCCAGCCCCCTCGCGCTGCTGGGTAAGGGATGGCGTGATGTGCTGGACCCCCTGCCGCGGCCTAAGTGGATGTTGCGGGGTGCTCTGTTGGCTGGGGCAGGGCCAGCGGGGTCGTGGTGGTAGGTGAGGGCAGCCCGGGCTGGTGGGGATGGGATGGGTAGAGCCCTGGCAATATGTTGGTCGTGCAGAAGGGAGTAAGAGCCGCTGGCAGCCCCCAGTGCCAGGTTGGACCTTCTGTTCTCCTCTGCTCTGTGTTGCAGGACTCCCTCCTGGGCTGCCATGTTCAGTGTCATCCCAACCATCTGCTTCGGATTTCAGGTAAGGTCGCCTGTGCACCGACTGGTCTGGGCTTTGGGAGCTGCCGTCACCCACGGGAGGCATCTCCAGCTCCCATGGGGACAGCAGAGCTCCTGGCAGGGGAGAGGATGCTCCTTGGGGAGACGGTGGCAAGCGAGCAGACTGGTTGAAGCGGAGGAAGGCAGAGCAGGGTCAGATTTTTGGGAAAGAACCTTTTCCAATGGATTTTGAGGTTGGAGGCAGTGGAGGGGGGGGGCACTATGGAGCTGGTGAACACTGTCCCGAAGAATGATCTTCTCCATCCCCACCTCCCTGTTAGTCCCTGACCCTCATGGGGATGGTGGGACGTGATTTGGGGCAGGGGATGATGTCAACAGGGCTCTGACCATGATGGCGCTTGGGGAGCGGGAGGCAGGGGCAGGAGGTGAGATGGCCGAGGCCCCTCTGTCCTCCTGGCACTCCACAGGCCGGCCGGCCCCTGTGCCTTGCAGTGCCACGAGGCCTGCGTGGCCATCTACAGCAGCATGCGCAACCGGAACTTCGCCCACTGGGTCGCCGTCTCCGTGCTCTCCATGCTCATCTGCCTGCTCATCTACACCCTCACAGGTAACTGTGGAGCTTTTCACTCCTTCGTGGCTGAGAAGGTCCTTGATGCCTTCACAGCAGTCCCCAGTGGTGCCACTCTGTAGGATGCCCTGAGGGGTCTACCTGCTGGCCATGGTCCCACTCACAGCCACCCCTTTTTGGGTGCCACCATCCAGAAGGTGTGTCCTAATCCCTCACTGTCCCGTCTGCAGGGCTCTATGGCTACCTGACCTTCGGTGAGGATGTGGCGGCTGACATCCTCATGTCCTACCCGGGCAATGACGCAGTGGTCATCGTTGCCCGGCTGCTCTTCGGCATCTCCATCGTGACCATCTACCCCATTGTCGTGCTGCTGGGCAGGTGAGATGACCCGCTGATGGGCACAGACAGGCAAAACCTGCAGCTCCCTCCTGAGCCAGCCCTGCTGCCCTGCCCAGGTCCGTCATTCGGGACGTGTGGGTGAACCCCAAGCGCGGGGCCGTGCCGGCGTCTGAGGCATCCGAGCGGCGCACGCGGGTGGCCCTGACCGTCTCATGGATCGCAGCCACGCTCGTCATCGCTTTGTTTGTGCCCGATATCGGCAAGGTCATTGGGCTCATCGGGGGCATCAGCGCCTTCTTCATCTTCATCTTCCCAGGCAAGTGTGATGGGCGAGGGAAGCGTGTTGCAGGGGAGAAGGCCGACACTGGGTCCCAGCAGGGCCCGAGGCTGCTCTCCAACACCACAGAGCTGGGCTTTGCATGGGAATGAGTCTGGACACACACGGGCACCATGCAGGTAGACCTGTCATACATCTGCCAGGCTTGGGGGAGGCAGCCCGGCTGGTGAGCACAGCCGAGCTGTGTCAGTGGGACTGCTCCTCTGGACGGGAGGTCCCTCCGTGCCAGCCATGATGGGGAACCAATGTGCTGAACTCTGCACCTGGGGGGTGGTCCCACCCCAGGCTGGTATCCACAGGGCTGCTCCAGGGTCAGGACAGCCAGAACCAGGGCCAAATGCCTTGGTGCTGCCGGGGGCTGGGGTGGGGTCCCGCAGTTGTGAGTATGTGGGCGCTCGTGCATGGCACACAGGGTAAGCAGTGGCCATGGCGGATCACCCGTGTGTCTTTGGCTCGGGTGGCAGGGCTGTGCTTGGTGTGCATGACAGGAACCGAAGCCATCGGACCGTGGAGGAGGTAAGTGTCTGCGCACCGGCATGCTGGTGGGCAGGGTGCCCCGGAGAGTCCCCGTGGGGATGGCTTCTCCAGCCCTTGCCGTGGTTGGCAGGAACCTCGTGAGGTGGTGGTATGGGGACACTGTGCCTGTCATCTATTCCCCTTTGCGAGAGAGTGCTCAGTGCCCACTGGGGACACAGGGACTGCAGTGATCAGGGCCTCAAGTGCAAGCGTGGAGGGACGTGCCAGAGCTCTCGGTGCCTGGAGAGGATGGGGCTGTAGGGACAGAGCCCTGCACATGCACGGGGCTGTGCAGGCCTCGTGGTTTGGGGGTGCTGAGGGGCTGTGCTGCCCCCATAAGGACCTGAGGTGGGGTAAGAGCAGCCTCCACGGAGAGCCAGAGGGAGCTGGGGACCCCCTGCCTTGCCCAGGGGTGCCCACACCCCAGCTCCTGGGGCAGTGGGGGGCAGAGGCAGGGGATGGCGCACGTCCCTTTCTGGACCTGCCATGGTGCAGCATGGGCTCCTCGTGGGCTCCGTGTGCTTCAGGCTGGTGTTTCGGTGTGTTTCGGTTGTCGGTACCAGGGGGCTTGGTGCAGGACAGCTCCCCTGGGGCTATGTGCTGTGGGGCAAAGGGAGCGACGACGTGCAGGGCTGCACAGCCAGGGCTGTCACAAACCACCAGTGCCCATCTGACCGTGGGTAAGCTGGCATCAACGGCCACCCAGGGCCCCTATGGGGCACCCCATTCCCATCCTTGGGCAATGGACTGGAGAGGCCTGGTGAGAGCCTGAAATACACAGGAGTGGGGATGACTGGAGCCCTGCCAGTGCTGAGGAGGACAGGGACCATGAATAAAGAACCCATGTCACTTGTGACGAGGAGATGACAGCGCCCTCAGCAGCAGCTGGGACATGGAGGGCCAGGCAGAGGGCTGGAGATATTTCTAGTGGAGACACTGGGTGACAGGAAACCACCTTCCATGTGGGACATGGAAGGTGGTGTCCATCCACCAGGCAGACCAAGCACCTCGGGACTCTCCTCGCTCACCCCCAGGACCTGCCAACCCCCTCTTGGTCTGCCACTCTCTGCAACTCATCCCCACGGATGCCAATAATCCCTTCAGTGGAGGAGCAAGCACAGGCCAAGCGTGAGCACTGGGACCTAGGCATGGCCTCATTCATGATGTCTGGGTAGAGGAGTGAGGATTGACTGAGGACAAACTCCTCACGAGTCCCCAGGCATGGGGACAGGGACGGGCTTCCCCATCCTTGCAGATGAGGGCAGTGAGCTGAGAGGGCAGTGCGCCCATGGGGGGCATTGAGGTCGGGGCAGGAGGTTGGTGAGGGGCCCTCCAGGGCAGGGCAGGGGCTCCATGGAGGCAGCAGGTCTCCCTCTGGCCCAGTTGGAGGAGCCTTGACTGCAGTGGGCAGCTTCACGGACAGAGTGCCAGGGTTTTGGTTGCAGCCCACAGGCTGAGGAGCAGGGGCCCTGTGCCAAGGCAATGCCACCATGAAGGGCCAGAGCAGCAGGGGGCTGGACTGCAGCAGGCTGGGTGGTGGTGCCGGGAAGGGGAAGCATCTACCTCTCCATGCAAGGGAAGGGGCATGTGGACCGGGGCATCAGTGGCAGCTGGCACCTCTCTGGCCACGACCTTTAGGGCTGTCCATGCTGAATTTTCCTGCGGCAGAGGGGGCAGTGGGCAGAGGTGGCCGTGGGGCAGAAGGCAGCTGGAGCAGCTCAGAGTGACCGCCAGGGAGGCCAGGGCCCGCACTCTGGGCAGCAGGCATGGAGGCGGCCAGCAGCACCCAGGCCAAGTGTGCCCAGGGCAATGTCCAGGTCCCGCTCTGAGAGGGGCCGAGGGAGCCCTTGGTGCCAGAAGGGGTCATGTCCAGGTTGTCTCAGATGCTGGCAGAGATGAGGAGTTACCAGGGCCACATCAGTATGGGGTACCCGGAGGCGGCCGTGCAGGCTCTGGGCAGTGCAGAGGAACCGGACCAAGGGCTGGAATGGGGTCTCCCTCAGCGGCAGCAGGTCAGGGCCTCGGTGCTGGCACTGGGGAGCTGGCCTGGGGACATGGGTGCACGTTGGGGTGCGCTTGTGTGTGGAGCTCTGCTGTGTCTCCAGCACGTCATGGCCATGGCCAAGGTCCGGGCAGGGGGAGCGGGCGCGTGGCGCTCACGGTCGCGGGTCGTGTCCCCGCAGGGCCGCGCTCGCCGCCTGGGGCGTCCTCTCGGTGCTGTGCGGCGCCTTCGTGTGCGGGCAGAGCACGGCCAGCGCCGCCATGGAGCTGCTGCGCCGCGCGTAGCCGCGTGCACTGGGGCCTCCATCACCCCGCGAGCAGCGTCACCGACGCCCCCGGCCTCCCACCCCCGGCAGTGACACGGAGCCGTCCGTCACATCTTTATTCAGCATCTCCACTGCTCTACTGTACAGCTGCTAATAAATACTGTGGTGATAGTAAGGAATCCTCTGGAGAGAGTCGTCCCGGAGGAGGCACCCCGCGCGGCCGGGCTGGGCCGAGGCACTGGGGTCGGAGCTGCGGGGAGGGGGACAGCGACGGCGCACACGACAGCTAGCGCTTCACCCACACACGCAGCAGCAGGACCCGCCACACCAGTCCCGTGCCTGGAGGCCGGGGCCGGGGCTGCCTTCGTGGCACGGGGCCAGCACTGCGGGTGGCGGGTGCTCCGGCAGCTCGCCCGCAGCACAGCTGTCGGGACGGGCAGGCAGTGCCAGGGCGCTGGCCACCTCCGGCCGCGAGGTCAGTCTCTGCTCAGGGTGCACCAGGCGGCTGCCCGGGACAGAGGATGCCAGTCACCAGTGTACCCGATGCCGAGAACGCCCCCCTGGCAGCCCCATCCCCCCAGCGCCTACCTGGCACGGCCACGCTGGACACGGCCTCGGGCTGGCTCAGCGTGTCCACCTTGACGTGCTGGAAGCCCTTGCAGGTGGCACTCTGCAGGTGCCTGTGGTACAGGCCGGGGGACAGATAGCCGGTGCCCGCTCCCCAGCCCCAATCCCTGCACCAAGGGCTCCCACCATGGCGGTGGGGACCAGTCCCCAAGCAGCAGAGGTTCCCTGCCCCACAGCGGGGGCTTGGGGGCTTCACATGGGGTGAGCCTTGGTGCCACTGCACTCATGGGCCCCTCTCCTACCTCTTCCAGTCCTCCTCGGTCTCCCAGAACTCGTAGACGATGAAGGTGACGCCATCCGGCAGCTTCACCGCAGTCACACTGCGGCACATGGGCAGGGCTGAGCACCAGGCGGGCCAGGGGCGTCCGCCACGGGCTCATCCCCGCGGCCACGGTACTCACTGGAAGCAGTCCCGCTCGCTGGCCACGCTCTTCAGGTACTGCTTCAGGGAGCTGCAGAACTCGCCCAGGTGCTTGTGGGCCACCGTCATCTCGTCCCGCACCAGGAGCAGGGACTGCAGCAACACGAGGGACTGCATTAGGCCCCGGTGCACTCACCCCTGCCCCTCGCAGCCACCGAGGCCGTGGGTCGGACCCTGCTCACCGTGCAAGCGGTGCTCTCGCTGTCCGACAGGCGCTGGTGCAGGTCAAACCAGAGGGTCTAGCAGAAGAAATGAATGGGATGATAAAAAGTAAAAGGGCAGAAGCAGCATGAACCTTTACCTCATTGCAGCGGTACCCGCAGGTCAGATCGTGCATCCCCAGCACCCATCCCCACACCTGACAGCTGCTGCCAGCACCAGCCCCTCCAAAGCCACGTCCTCCAGCACGGTCACTAGCAGCAGCCCTGGACCCATCAAACCTCCCCAGGGTTACCTTGTCCTCCAGCCTGCCGATGAGCTCGGCCAGCCGGTTGATCTGCATCTCCAGCCCCTCCTCCTTGGCCTCCAGGGACCCTGATGGGAGCAGAAAAGCAGAGGAGCCGCACGCAGGACGCGTGCCAGGGTGGCCTTTCCCCGCAGGGGACACGAGGATGACCGTGCGCCCGACCTCAGTGCCTCTTACCCGCCGGGAAGCTTTGCCGGTGCTCCTTGGGCATGAGCCTGCTGTTGGCGGGGTATGTGGGCACAGGGCTGTCATACCAGGTGTCCATGAACCCGTGGCCGCCTTTGCCCTGATGCTGCCTGCGGTGCAAGAGCTGCTGTTACAGAGCAGGAACACTCCCAGGCGGTGAATGACTCGTTTGTGCTCACGTTTTAGCAGCTCTGCTGGTGCTCAACACCAAAGCATCGAGCCCAGGCAGGACACTACCTGCTCTGGGCCTGACATCTGATACAGGGACCTGACAAGGACATCCCATCCTGAAAAGCAGGACGGTCAATAAAAGCACGTACGGACCCAGCCGCAGTGTGGGCAGTAACCAGCCCTGAGCAGCCCCTCTCAATAGGCACAAAATCAGGCGGGAGCACCCGGGGTTGCTGCTTAATCACGGTGTAAGGAGGCGGCTCAGGCCCCTCCATCACACAAGTCACTGTCTCTCCATTGCACCTAGGCTCCCGGACCTTGGCTGCGCTTGAATTTGCTTTTCTTTTCCCATGTGCCCTTCATTTGGGGCAGACCAAAATGAGGAGAGGAGCCCACTGAGGGTCCATGCAGCCAACAGCCCCACGCCTAGGAAAGCTGTCCAGATGCTGGCCAAGCTGCCCAAGCCCACCAAGACGTGGGATGCGTTGGCAAAGCCAGTTCGTGATGACTAAGTCTTATTAGCGCTTCTTCCTGGCCCCCGCACACGCAGGTCGCCTTGGCAATGGGGAGCCGTGCTCGAGAGCAGGCAAAGCCAGAGGCTCCTCTCTTTCTTCCTGCCCTGGATGAAACCCCTGGGGACAAGCGTGCGGTGGCCTGTGCTTTGGCAGGGGTTTTGCAGAGGAGGGGGAGGACGGTTTTTGGGTGGGTGGGTGGACATTTCCTCAGGGGGGAGCATTAAAACTGATCGCAAAGAGACAGGGAAACGGGAGCGTTTGCCACCCGCCGCTCTGCAGCCTCGTGAACACAACGCGCTCCACAAGCACCCTCGCGACCTCCTGCGTTTCAGCTATGGCAGGAAACAGATTCTCTTCATGAGCGGCTGATAGTCCCCGAGACAGTTGCTATGGAAACGGGTCCTGCTTACAGCCGGGGAGCTCGAGGCTCCGGGGAGACGAGGGGGACATTGGAGCACGGCAGGCCGGGCTGAGGCTCCCGCTCCGGCTCGGGATGGCCTGCGCCTCCCAGCTCCGGCTACATTCCAGGGCAGAGATCCCCGAGCTGCTCCCCTTGGCCTTCTCCTGACCCGGAGCGTGTTCCAAGGCCAGGAGAAGCCCCAGCCGAAAGCCAAGGAGGGAGGTTGCCTCCACAGGGAGGCTGTGCCAGGATGGATGCCGGCCTTGAGCTGCATTGCCATTGCTGGGGTGCCTGAGTTGGGAAACGGGCCGGAGCTGCTCACCCTGCCTGGGAGAGGGCACCCATGGGTGACCTTAGGCCGGGGAAGGAGGACAGGACACAGTGCGGGAAAGCCCTGAGGGCACCCAGGGGGGCCGGGCAGAGAGACCAAATCAGGAGGAGGGTTTGGTGGTGCCACCTAAAGCTTCAGGAGGCGCTGAGGGCCTGAGGACGAGGGAGGAGGGAGAGGGCTGTGGAGAGCAGCTTAGACAAGACTAAGCACCAGCTATCAGAACCGAGCTCTGAGGCACTCAGCGAAAACACAGGTCACTGCATTTTATCTCCTTCACCAGCTAAAGCGTGCGGTAAAAGCGTCCCAAGGTCCAGTGCTTGCAGAGCAGCACGGAATGAGAGAGAGGCAGGATGAGATGCTGCCTCAGGCTCCTCCAACCTTCCTTCAAATCAATCTTTGTTAATAAAACAGACTGGGAGAAATACTGTCCTGGCAGGAAATACTGTGCAGCCGTCCTACATGCTGGCCACTGCCACTGGGGACGAGCCCTGCACTCCCTCTTGGCTCCCGTACAGACACTCATCACATTCGGACACTCAACACAGGCCAGAGTGGGGACTTGCCCCGATGGAGCCTGTGAGCCACAGGTGGCATCAGCCTGGAGCATGTGCAAAACATGGGGCTGGTGGTGTCTATTTCGACCCAAACTTCCCAGTTTTTGGCATCTTCTGTCTTTCTGGCCTTTGCCTGCACAGCCCAAGGCATCTGAGCTTCCCATTGGGCTGCTTTGGTCAACTTTAACAAAGAGATGTCCTACCAAAAGACCACCACACATGAGCCAAGCAGGCAAAGAGCACAAGACCAGTCACGTCCTGCTCACTGCCCCCATGAGAAAACTCTCAGAGAAACGGCCAGCGAAACAACAAGCCGGTTCACAGTGGGGAAAGGGGGCACTGCTGACCTGGCGGGGTTGGTTTGCTCGTCGATGGCATCGACAGCGCTCTCCACGGAGCTCAGCAGCGACTGGGTCTGGTTGGCCGTCTCCTTCAGCAGGAAGCGGGTCACAAACTGGTCCACGTTGCTGCCGCTCTCGTACACCTGCAAGCAACGAGCACAAGCCCCGTGAGTCCCCAGGGGACAGCCGGGTGCTCGTGTCCCCACCAAAGGGCCACCTTGGAGCGGTCTGCCAATGCAGAGGTCTCCAGGGCAGGGCTCCAACATGATGGCTTCTTTCCGAAAGCACAACCTGCCCAGCCTCAAATATCCCAATGGGCTGAGGACACTCTCACCTTGCGACCAGGAGGTGGGCAGCCCTTCACCTCCCACACCACTGCCCAGCCCGCGCTCTCAGCTCAGAGGCGCCAACAGATGCTCAAGGGCAGCCACATCTTCCCCTTCTCCAGGCAGGGCTGCAGCCTTTTGGGGTCTCTCTGCTGCCTCCTCCACTTGCTTTAAGCTGCTCTCGCTGCCCAGCTGGCCCGGCACACTGTCTAACTGAGGAGGGTTGAGGCAGGCAACGGCTCCCCAGTTCTGACTCACTTGCCATGAAGAAGCCGCCCTCAACCTTTTCAACCTCCCTTAGCCCTCTCGAAGATCTCTCCAGCACACCATTAGCTACACTGCTTGGAAAGGTCAGCAGCAGAGCTCCTTGCCAAGGCACAAATGAGATGGGTGGCAGACTTGGGGCCATGGACCAAAGACCAAGCCTGGACCTCAGAGCAGCTCCTTGGACTATGCTGGCTGGTGAGAGGGCAGCAAGGCAGGAGAGCACCTCTTTCCTGGCCATAAATAAAACAACGCACAGAACCAATTACCTGATGTTGGCTATTTTGACCAGGACCCTTACATTAAGCCTAAGAAGTTTCAGAAATATATTTACTGTTTTAGCACATGGCAGCACAAACTACCTGCCTAAGATACCCGCAGCCGGTACTGCCTGGACACTATTAAATGTCAGGCCGCCTCTTTATCTCTGCACTCACATGGAAAGTGGCAGTTCAGCCACAACCATCTTCCCCCCACCTCCTGGCACTTATTAATTAGGACACGCTGGGCACAAATCAATTTTCCTCCTTCCCATACAACTGTGATGTGGAAAACCAGCATGCTCCACTCAGCATTGAAGTAAGGGGGGTTGATACAATTAGCACAGCTTTCAGCGAGCCAAAGGCGCCTTTAACCCATGTGCCAGGGGCGATGTCAGTCACCACCTCGCCCAGGCAGGAGGTCACCAGTGCATCTCACAGTTGCAATGGTTGGTGCATGAAATGGGCTGTTGCAGGGGCTGTGGGGCTGCAGAAATCGTGGGCTTTGCCATGGTGGGCAGGGCTCTGCAATCGTCGCTGGTCTGCGACTCTTTGGAAGGGGCTGGTTCACGTAACTGGATGTTTCAGAGCTTCAAGCTGCTTCCCCAGGTGTGTGTTGGACGGTGCAAACACAGGCAAGGCTGGGGTGGCCGACTCAAGGGAACAGGGAGCGCGGCAGTAACCCTAGCAGGAGCCACGACTCACTGATGGGCAGCCACACAGCAAAGAGTAACGGGGTCCGCCTCACACCGGGGTCCAACACAGGCTGCCTGGGGCTGTCCCGCAGCCCCAGGAGAGGGTGCAGAGCCCCATCCTCAGCTCTGCCACGCAGGCTGCTCAGCTGCACCTGGGAGAGCAGGCGAGGGGAACCCTGCCCTGAGCACCATGCAACGTGTTGCATGGCCTCAACCAAGCAAGATGCACACGCTCCTCCCATGAGGTGCTCTGGGACTGGAGCTGCTCAGCTGGAAGGACTGCAGCCCTCAGCAAGGGCAAACAGCTCGCGGGAGAAATTGCTCCCTACAGGTCCAAACAATAAAGATCCTAATAATATTTCAGCTTTAGGGGTTTTTTTTTTCCCCAAAGACAAGTAGAAAGCTGTGAACAGTTTGGACTCAAGATAGGACAGAGAATGACTACAAAGCAGAAATGGCTACAGCAAGAGGCTCCTTGCTTCCAGCTCCGGGGAAGCACAGAGCTTTTGTGGAGACAGATGAGCTAGTCATGCTCTAAACCTGCCTTGTTCATGCTGCCAGGGGTGTTCAGGGAAGTTTGTTCCTCTGGATTGAACGGGTGCAAAGCATGTGGGCAAGTTACCCATATTTATGTAGCGCAGAAGCTCACATGGAAACCCAACCCCTAAAATTGTTTTGCCCAGAGCAGCTGGGCACAACTACTTGGGCCCACCAAGTGCACCCAGCAGCCTCCTTGCCACACCTTTCCTGTTCTCCTGCCAACAGTACCTGCTAGGATCCTGGCCCCCCTTCCCACCTCCTGCGAACCACCAGCAGAGGCAGGACACCAGCCCAACCACCCAACACAGACACCATCATTAGGCACAACCATTCCAGAGATGAGGACAGGGCGATGCGGCATCATGGAGAATGAAGTCTAGGCAAGGTCTGCCAGGGAGGAGAGGGACAAGGACCTGCCTCACCAGGGATGAGCTAAGCTCACAAAGGAGCTCTCACATCTCAGTTATTGCCTTCCTCCCCAGCCTAATGATAACATTGAAAACAAGGTCAGCCAGCTCTGCAAAATGCATCTGCATGCTAGTTATTAATACCAAGCCTCAGACGTCCCTGGAACGGAGCACAGGCAGCGCGAACGTGGGCAGTGATCGCGATCTCCATCACCACGGATGGGAAACAGCTCCGTGCTGTGCGCGGGGAGGCTTGTCTTGAAGAAGCAAAGCTGAACGTCTCCGCTGCGCTCCCCTTTGGGATTTCCCCGTGGTTTATTAGAGCAGCAGGTCCTTGCTTTGCTGTGAAACCCAACGCTTACTGCTTCCCTTGCCTGCTACCAAGGGGGTAGCTCTGCTCTGCATGCCGATCCTCACGCTCCAGGACACCGGTGCCACCAGGAGGGGGTGGGGAAGGGGACACGGGTCCCCATCTCTCTTCCCACATGCCCAGAGCTGCGTTGGCAACGTGGGGCACAGGCGGCCTGGACCAGGCTGGCACAGCAGCTGGCAGAACCGCACACCAGGCTGGCACCGTGGGAGGAGCAGATCCCACCGCTCCGCAAACAAACAGCAGCAGGGCCAAGGAAGCGACGGGAAAACGTTTGCTGAGCATTTGGATTGGGGAAAAACATTGAAGGCATTCACAGATATTCTGGAACAGCCGGGCGACCTCTTTTCTCCCTATCCAGGCACTGATGAGTTACACAATAAACAAAATAATGTGCATTTTTCCCCCCGACACACACACAAATACACATATAAGTCAGTACCCTCCAGATTGGGCCAAACCCACCCTTTCACCTAAGCAATTATTTCATCCCTTAAGTACAGTCCCCCCTTCTCACACTCTTGCTAGGGAGGCCATTATTAAATCAATACATCTCCTTGGCAAAGCTGCACGACTGTCTTTGGGATCTGCAACCCCTTTTCAGGCCGTTTCCCCCCCTCCGGCTGCTGCTCCCTGCGGCTGCATTGAGCAGGCGGCAGCTCGCACTCCACCAGGGAGCACAGACCTTAACCAGGCATTCCAATAGGCTTTGCTTTAATTGCAGCTGGGGTTTGATTGAATCACGGCGGCCCCCCTGCCTCTGTGGAAAAGTGTGTGGGATCCGACCGCTACTCCTGCGTCTCCAAGGGGGCTCCATGAAGGATCCGCGCGGGGCAAGAAGGCACCCAGGTCCCTCCTGGTTGGCATCCGCGTCCCTGGGAAGCAGGAGCTGTTGCTGGTGAACATGGCACCAAGCTCTTTTGGGAACCAAGATTCCCCTGTATCCCCAAATTCCCCACATTCCCTCAATGCGCACGGTGGGTTTCACACCCTTTTTGTGACGTTTATCCCCTACTCTGTTCCCTTCCCTGCAGGTTGTGAAGACTGCACCGCCGCTTTTACATTTCAATGCCTGCATCAAGGAACGCAATAACGTGCTGCTCTTTTCCTCCCGCTTTCCTCTAGTCTCCAAAGCTCTCAGCAAACACCAGGAGACAAATTCCTAATCAATCCCGCTCAAGCCGTGTGCCCGCACGTCGGCACTCGCATTTATCAGACACCAGCTGCACTGAGCGGTGTCTAGCAAGCAGCCTGACACGGGCTGCTACAGAAAGGCCAAAAGTGTCTGAATATTTAAAGCTTCAGACTTTATTACCTGACAGAGGGCTATAATTTACGCTCAGCTCCAGGGGGAATCACACGGGTAATTTGCACGTTCATTTATATTTAGCTCCCTCAGTCAAGCTGATGTGGGAAAAGGACCTCTGGGTGCAGAGCTACCTAAGACAGTGCAGGAGGAAGTCCATAGTGCTTGCAGGTCACCTTTCATACAGAGTATCATTCATTCCATGGTCTTGTATGCCAAATTCAAGCACTGTTGCCAATACAGGAGCCTGGCCACTCGGCCCTGCCAAATATCCCTTGGGAAGACACAAATCCCTCAGTGGTTGTCCCAGCCACCCCCATGTCTCCATTGTGGCTGCTCTGCTGTCTTGAAATTAAACCCCGCATTGACTCTCATGGCCTCTTTTTCCTGCAATCTCTCAGGCCCACCTATAGCAAATGTCTAATTCTGCATCGTGAAAACAAGTCATTAAGGAGACCAGCTCCAACGGAGTTCTTCCCCGGGGTTGTTAAAACGTTTGTCAGCCTGTCCTAGGGAGATTTAATGAGGTCTCTTCTGAGGCATTCCACCCTGAACAGTTAATTCCTCCTTGTTTTTCTTAAGAAGTTAAAATATTTATGAAGATAATATAATAATTGTTGCTCAATGAAGCCACTTTGTGACAGAGGATCTTGGAGGGGTGTATCTCTAAAGCCCTCTCTTTTCATCCAACTAGTTCATTAGTTCAGGACTAGAAAGACTTTGGCATTACAGATACTACACCCTGCTGCAGAATATTTTGCTCGCAAGCCTTCTTTGATCCTGCTAATTAGCAAAAAAATCCATGTTTGCATTAGCGGAACGAATTTAAAAGGCAAAAAGCTGACAGGAGATGCTGAGTCCTACTTCAATTTATCGTGTTTGTGCCAAAGCATTTGCTTTGATTAGCGGAGCCAGGCTTACACAAAGTCCTTTTGCAGTTATTCAGCTGGGGGAGAAGGGATGAATGAAACGGCAAACTGGTTTTGATCATACATTGAGCTATGGCATCTACAGCATCACCAACGTATGGCCAAGCTCTCCTCTCCTGACCCAAGGCCATCTGTACCGTTTCAGCTCCGCACATATAAGATTCACCCACATGTTTACCAGAAAATAGGCGGAATCTGTTTATTTCTAATTACAAGAGATTGGAATTGCTGCTGCCTGCGTGGAGTTACGTGCATCCATGGTGAGGAACAGACGCAAGAGCCTGACCAAAGTGTGGCCTCAAGACTCTCGCAGCGGATGGTCCTTGGGCTAGACTCATAAAATGCCATGTTTTCATAAACTGAAGTGTGAGTCAGAGACGTTGAAAATGTGAGAAGAAACGAGCAGGAAAAGGAAAACTTGCTTTAGCTACTGGTAAATCGAAAAAGGTTGTGAGGGCTAATTTCATGGTCTGAGAGCTCCTAGATAAAGTTTTCCTCAAAACACCCAGCGCGAGTCAAGGGTCGGCTTAAGCAGCTGCGATCCAAGTCGGAATAAAAGGGAGAATCGAGAGCTCCGTAATGAGAAAATCCTGAGGTGTGAAACAGCCCAGCGGCGTGGAGGGACCCGTGGCCACCACGGAGCTGCTGCCATCCCAGCACAGCAGCACCCAAAGGGTCTCCCTACCAAACACCCACCACACACAAGGGCTCGGCTCCCCTTCACAGTCTTTCCTAGTCCCTTTGGAGCGTAAAGTGCACTTGCTCAACACCTTCAAACTGGGGAAGATATAAAAGAAAACTCCCTTGAGATGTATTATAAATATTACGCTCAAAAAGCAGGGAGAGGCTCTTGCTGCTTGTATTTCCCTCCCTGAAAATGCTGGAAAATGAGCACCTGTAGATCCTTTTGGAAATATCTACTGGAGGGTCAATAAATTCTCTGTTTCCTTCCCTTTCTGAGCTGAGGGGTCTGACTGAACTCTGTAACCGCCTGTGCTGTGCACTGGTGGAAGGCTCTTCCCCAGCCGTCTGCTGCTCTCCGTTTAATCAACCTCATTCGGGATAAGTAGACTCACAGGATACCGGCCTCGGTCCAGCGGAGCGCGCGGATTTGATCTGAATCTAATCACTAATCTCAAGGTACCTGCTTGTTCATAAAGCTCTAAATCATCTGCGGCCACCTGAGCCGGCCACTCCTGGAGCATTTCAGCTCCCGTTAAGAAAAATGCAAACCAAACGTGCCAGGCCCAAGAGGTGCTGAAAGGAAAACCTTGCAGAATGCCTGGCATGGGAATTGAGCCCGGGATTTGGCTACAGGCATGGGCCAGCAGCACCAGGAATTGCACACTGATGCCTACAGCCAGGCTGTTATATTCCTGTCAGCATTAAATGACTAAAAAGGCAGATTTTTCATTACTGTTGAGCATCTCAAAGCTTCTTTACTTGGGTTTTTAGAGGTCGCTATTCAGCTAGTTAAGACTAGAGGATGGAAAATAAAAATGCTGATGCCACCAACTCGGAAGCCCTCCCAGCTTGTCCTCAGCACCTTCCAGAACCGCGGATTGAGCGGCACCAGCTTCCAGCCCTGATTTTGGGGGAGAATGGCCAAATTGGGTGACATTCACCAAGCCCAAGGACTCTAATGGCTTCCCCGGTATTTAGTGACTGTGACTTTAAAGTGACTTCAGTCACTTTAACTGCAGCTGAAACACACCCACAGAGCAACAGCACTGAATTCAAATGGAAACCCAAGCCAATCCTCCCTTGCCCACTCTTTTTTGCCAATTAAACAACAACAACAAAACACACACAAGAAAACACAAACCATCACCAACAAAACCCATTCATGGTCATGAAAACCCTCTGTCGAATCTCCCCCCAGGATGACTGAAAGGTTACCATCTGCCCCCTCACCACTCCAAAAATGAGCTGTGTTATAAAAATGTAACCTCTGAGTGCCTGATTTTTGCTCAAATTGCCTATTTTCTTCCGAGATTTTTTTAAAATATATAATTAGAATAAGACTCAGACCTTCCTCTCACTTCTTCCCCCAACTCTTCAATCCCTTCAAAAGCAGAGGCCCCAGACTGATTGCCTGGAACACCATCAGTAGAAGGAACCTGAAGAGAAGAGACGCTTAAATATTTGATAAACGAAAGCATTAACATATGAAAGACCCTCAGCCTTCCTGAAGCGGCTCCAAGGAGGAGATGAGACACCTGTTCATAATACAACCCAAAAACCCCACAGCTTAGCATTCCTTTTAAAAACCTGCTCTATATTCCTCCTCTTCGAAATCCCAACAAGTTTTGCTGCTCATGACTAATTCCCAGCGGTCTGGCTGTGGGAAGGGAATGCAGATGTTTCTCCCAGGAGCAACGTCGCCGTGTCCCTGGGTAGGGATGGAGAGGACAGGGGGCACCTCATGAGCCCGGGCAAGCTTGGTGTCTGGATGGGACCCTGGGGCTGCCACCCCAAAGGCAGCATTTGAGCACCCTCAGCAACACACACCCTATGGAGCAAGAGGCATCTGCCATTTCTAAGCCCTGTTATTTTATCCAGCAGACAAAGAACAAGCTTAGAAAACTGAGGGTGGCCTCCTGCTTCTCTAAACCCATTCTGTCATTAACACCTCCCTTCACACGAGGTTCTCATTGGCTTTATCTATTACCCACAGGACAGGAAATTAATACAGATTTCATTTTGGTTTTCTAAGCAAAGTGCAAATCATTTTCCAGAGCGGTCAGAGAACTTTCCATCCCATCCAACCTGGGAGCAACAACCTCATCACAGGATGGGCAAGGACCGTCCTACAGCAGGTCTCTGAGTGGGAGCACGTGGCCTTCTAGGTCAGTCTTGAAAAAATAGATGGTCACACATCCCTTCCAGGGATCCATCTAGGGATTCTAGGGATCATTTTTCTGCTGTAAAAATTGATATTGAAATCATTGGTACTTCTGACCAGAAGAGCAGCAAAGATGACCCAGTCTGCCAACTAACTCTCCCATCACCAACCCTTTTTCTTATTTTAATTTTTTTTCCAGCCAAAACCACTCACCTGATTTCACAGTTTCAAATACCCAGCTCTCTATCTGAGAGCTACTTCATGTTGCCCAAGGACAGTTCACTGTCACCTGTTGTGGTTACCAGTGCCTCCCATTGCTTCCTTTCATTGCTGGGCCATGGTTTACTTGGAAAACGAAAGGAGGAATGGGCTAATACACCAAAACAGAGAAACCACACTGCTTAGGAACACAGAAAACCCATAGGATTCAAATCCTGGCTGAAGTGTGTTGTGCACAGGAGAAGAAAACTTGCCCCCTCGTTGGATTCCGGCAGGACTACACCCCTTTGGCTAGAGCAGCACGACGGGTCAGTGACCGCGTTGCAGGCGGGCAGCCTAGCGAGGCACCATTTATTGGGCACAGGTTCATTCAGATTCCTGTTGATGGACTCTCATAAACCCCAACACCTCCTCAGGTGTTACTGCATCTCACATATGCTTCAAAGCAGCCAGCGTTTCATCATAAAATCACATTTTCAAGAAAAGGAGAAAAAAAAATCTGCTAATAAACCCTAAACCAAAGCTCCGTCTCTCAATCCCAGAAGAAAAGGAGGTGCCTTGAGAGAGGAGGAACCAAAGAGCTGCCGTGCTGCTAGCCCTGGGACAGCCTCCCACTGCGGTGGATGCCCCGAGAGGGACTTTGGTGAACACCAGGTTATTTTAGGGTTTGCTCAGCCAAACAGGAGAAAAATTGTTCAAGCAGAATAAAAAGACAGCAAAACAGCATTAGCTGGAGAGTGGCAGGGAAAAGATCATTTTAAAGTATTGTTTCTACCTGACTATTTTATCTTGAGCTGTCATCATTCAAAAAAAAAAAAAGAGCAATATCGTATTTGGCAAGCTTAATCTTGGCAGGTAAAAAAAAATGCAAATGAGAGCAATACATATTGCTGCTCTGGCCCGTGCAGTGAAACAAAAGCCTCACGTCCATCATTTTGAGCATCCGAGCTGGGTGGCAGATGGCGTTCAGTCTGGGGCTGTAAGCGAGCTGCTCAGACAAGCGGTGCAGGGCTAGGGGGTGAAAGCCAGCAGAGCCCCAGGCCTGCGCTGGAGATGGAGAGAGGAGGACACTGCTGCCCAGGGCCATGCTCATGGTTTTCCAGAGGTGCCGTGATTCCACACACCGGCTTTTGGAGTACCTCATGCATGCCTGTGCTCCACATGTCTTGAATTACTGGGAACGAGTCACTCCAGCTTCTTCAGGAATTGCTTGGTATAGAGAAATGGCTCTATTCTGCCTCCTAGGACAAGGAGCTTTACAACCCATCACTCTGCCCGTCAACAGGGTGAGACAACCACATGCCCAGGATGCCTTTACACGTGTGTGTCGTTCCCCTTGGGCTTCACTACCACACTGTGCTGCGTTGTCCTGCAACCCCACTACACCTGTCCGGCCACAGTGGTGGCCTCGGGAAGGGTCTATCAACGGCAACAGCTCTTTTTTTAACAGGACAACAGTCACCAAACTCGGCAACCTTCCCGCTTTCTAATAAATGCATCTCTTCCCAGTTAGAGGCTCCTACCCTGGATGAATTTTGGCTGACAGTGAGCGTTTGATTTGATAAGACCCTGATGAAAATTAGGCACATGCTGTTATTTCTTTAATAATGAATATGAGGAAAACAATGGAGGGAAAGCCTCGCTTGTGAGGGGCTTACAATAAGCAGCGTGACGATAAATAGCAGCAAAGGCTGCTGGCCATCAAGATGCATCACATTTGCATAAATTCATGTAAAGCAATCCAAGTGCTAAGGGCCGGTAAATCAATGCAGAAATAATCCAATATCAAATCATTCTTCATCTGCTTGACCCCCAGACAAGGGGCTTTGCACACCAGTGCCCTTGGGCTGGGTGACCATTATAGTTGTACAGCTTGGTGCAGCTGCTGGACCCTGGCAGATGCCTTCCTTTCCTTCCCCCATAACATGTCCATGCCATAGTAGCCATGCAGGATACAACAGGCTTTCTCATTCTTCCCCCTATATCTTGTGCCACGAGTCTCCCTTGTGCTTCCAGAGGGTCCCCCTCCTGTGTCTCCTCCAGCCTCACGATGGGGACAGACTGAATTTCCCATAGCAGAGGCAGGGGGTTGCCCCATTAGGGCTCTTCACCAAACTGGAGCTCCAGATACATCTTCTGACTTTACTTCCTGAGCTTCCCCCAAGCCCTGGGTCCCCTCTGACATAGAAGGGGCAAACCAGGTCCTCTCTGGCCATACTGCATTTGATATTTGCTCCCGGGGCTATAAACCAGTGGATGAGTTGGGCTATTTTTCGAACTGAAAGTTCATTTTCTTTCTTTACAATTTAACTTTGTGTTTCGCATTTAAGCTGGCTGTCATTTTAATGCAACGTGGACATTGCTGTATTGGGAAATAATTACAATGACAGATTTTGTTTTGCTCTATGAGATGTTCCACCGCTGAATCTAATTACTGCTGATACTTTATGAGCTTCTTCAGCACAAGATAATTGCTGCTCTCCCTTTTTATGAACAAGAAATAATCAGTTGTCTTTTAAGGTGTGAAATATAAACAGCAATTAAATACCGTAGTTCTCCTCCAAAGCCTACAAAGCGTTTCTCATCAGCAACCCAGCATAAAGGAAGGGTAGATTTCATTTAGAGTCTGCATGTAATATGTCTAACTGGGGGAAGAGATGGAGGGAACGAGGACTATTCTCAGCTGATCAATAGTTTTCTTCATCTGCTGAAAGGATTATTTTAGTATAGAGAAGCACGAGTGTTTTACAAGCAAAACAGCTCCCTCTTGCACTGCCGGCAGCCCAGACACAGGGGCTGCTGCTCTTTTCCCCATTGCACGCATAACATTCACAGCTCCAAGCTGATGATTCGGCTTAGCTTAACTGTGTGTGAATGTGGAGTTTCCGCAGTCCTCACCTGGGACCCAGGGACCACCTTTGGGCACTGATGGGCACCACGGGACGATTTCCAGGAGCTTTAACCACAAAGAAGCTAATTCTATGCTGGCATCATGCCAGAAGCACGGTCCAGCCCCCCAAATTCACCATCTCCAGCAAACTCAGAGACAAGCCCTGTATTTATCCAGAGCCAGACAAGCCCAGGCTCCTGCTCCCCTCCTCTTTCAGGCTGCGCTGAATGTGGGACCTGATTTTTGCAGCGTGAGCCCATCTCTAGCAACAGGGCGGGAGGAGGCAAAGGAGGAAGGCAGAACTAAGGGCTCCATTGAAAAGCAGTTCCCGAGGGAACACATCATGTCTCTCTGCCCTCGAAGCATCCACCGCTTTCCCATCGCTCGGAGCCTACGTTAGAGCAGCTGAGACACGACGGGATGAGCGTGCGCCCAGGATGACTCCCTCGTTTCCCCCGAGTTCCCGTATACATCCGTGTGAACAGGCCATAAACGCCCTCGTGACAACATATGGCTCGTTAGCTGTTACAACCACAGGAAAAGCTGTCTCCTTTCTCATCCCAGAGCGACAACCCGCGGAACTGCCTTCCTGTCTCCGGGGCATCCTTAAAGCTGCTTCCCGGCGTCGGGATGAGCCGGCTGCCGCTCTCCCTGCAAAAAGGCCCTCGGGAGAGTGACCACAAACTGCCGTTCCCACCCGGCAGGTGAAACGCCTTGTCTGGGGGAGCCAACATGACACGTGGGACATCAGCGAGACAAGCAGCTGCAATTCGGGGGGGTTTATTCTCCTAGTTGGGGCAGCGGGGTGTTCTTGCAGCCAGTCTGCACAGTGGACATCCAAACTGGATGCTGTGCAGCAAAGAGAAGGCCGAGGGATGCAAACTCCTCGGGAAAACATCCTCTGGGAGAAAAAGCAGGAAAAATATTTGAGCTCGACCCATATGTCCATCGGACTTGATGATCTTGAAGGTCTTTTCTAGCCATAATGATTCTATGAATTAGTCCTGATGAGCTGCATACCTCAACTGAAGGATAAAAAGCAGAGCTTCACCTCGGCTCACTAGGAGTTAGCTCCACCAGGATACGAAGACACGGACGCTCGCACCGTCTCTGTGCAGGTTTTTCTATTGCAGCAAAGCTCAAGACAACAACGCTGGGTAGGGGTGAAAGTCCAGGGACATCAGGGAAAGGCAAGGGAGTGCTTTGATGCCATCTGCTCCTTTAAAAGGCCACTTCCATCCGTACCTTTGTAGGGTTTCCTTGCCTCACAAAGGAGACAAGGCAGCAGGGTGCGAGCAGCCGGCTTGCCAGGGGCCACGGCTCACCAGGGGCTCCCAGGGCAGCATCTGGACCATCTGGCCAGGGCCTGAGACACATCTGCAGGCTACCACACGGCAGAGGGGCTACAGCATCCTCAGCCCTAACCTGTGACACAGCAGAAACAGCCACTTCACCAAGCCCCTTCTGGCCTTATCCTCGGTAAATGTTAACTCCCTGGCACCCTAGATTGCCCCAAAGGTTGCCCTGAAGGGCTCCCATGTGAGCCTCTCTCATTGCCCATGCAGTGGTAGCAGCCACATGGGGCACAAGGAAATACAGTTGTAAGGAATAACAGCCCGCCAGCACATCCTAAATGAGCCGATCAATCTTCTCTGCCTCTCCTTCCACATACTATTAATTTTTTGGCAGGCCTCGCACCCTTTCTGGACATGTAATCAATGGGTAACAAGTGCACAGACAGATGCAGACTCAATTTGAAAGCCTTGTTTGAAGTGAAATCTGCCTTGAGTCTTCCAACGCAACTACATTCCCTCCTGAGCAAATCGGTCCTTACGAGCCACACAAAAATTTATCTTTGGGTCTTTCACCAGGAGAGTTTTGTTGGGAGAGAATGAGGAAGCAGCAAGGGGATCCACACAGACAAAACCATGCCGAGGGCCTCCGTTTTCATCAGGATGAGGTTTTGGGTCTATCTGGAGATCAGCAGTAGTTCCTGATAAACGGAAAGAGGAGGGCACAGTTTCTAAGGACTTGTAGGGCAGCACAGTTGCTTTCTGAAACCAAGCCCATGGACCAATGGCCAAGGCTAGGCACAATGGTTTGCAAAAGCCCCACGGACACTCCAAAACCAGCAGAACTTCAGTTCTGAATATTCCACAAGCAGCTGCTCTAGATGCATGAACCTCAGCAGCTGCAGCAAGACCCAGGATCACTAAACCAGGAGCAGATGAGGCTATGGGTACCTTGCTTGGAGATTCTCCAAAGGGATAGGAGCTGGACCGGTTTGGCGCTCCCATTGCTACCAACAAGCTGCCCTGGGAGCTGAGACAGGAATGGGAAGGCATCTCAGCTGGGAACTGGTCAGCCATATCCTTTTATGAGAAGCTTTCTTAAGACCCTCCACTTTGGCAACTCTGGCACTAGAACTAGAAAGCCTGGTGAGAAAATAATTTCTTTTTTTTTCCTTTTCTTTCTTTTCTTTCTTTCTTTCTTTCTTTTTTTTTTTTTTTTTAAGGGAAAACACATCATAAGAAACCTCAGATATTAAAAAATTAAAAATATCAATGGCTTTCACTCTGGAAAAGCTTCTGATGCCGCCTGGAAGTCTGCCATAGCTAATCACTGAAGATGACTTTCCCCACCACCTAACACAGCTTATTTTCTTTCTTTTTTTTTTTATCTTCCTCCACTTTTTTTTTTTTCTCACTTGAACAAAGAGACTATTTTTGAATAATTCATTGATGAGGTTTGTACCACTTTGTTCACACACCGCAGCAGGGAGACGACGCTGCTCACGAAACACATATTTGCCAGATCCTTTCCGTGAATAATTCTTGCTACATCTGCTCGCTTGCCAAAAGTCTGACACATGGTGGGGAGAAACGCATCCCAGGGTCTGACTAAGGAAGCGTAACGAGGAGATGCTGGGATGGGACTCGCCTCAGCCGCCTTCAGACATTTAGAAGCAAGATATCTACCCTGGGCCCTAATAGTCCAGTGATCCCATAGAGTCCCAGAAGGCAGCTGCCTCCAAGCAGCAGTGCATTTTATCCCCCATGAATGATGCTCTGCATCTTCCTATTTCTCTCCGCTGGATTCCAGGAGGATGACAAAGGGGCTGAGCTCAGATGTCCATAGCTAACCTTTATAGATTCTTCAGTTAAGGTAAATGAATCCTACTGCAAATTACTGGCTATCCGCAAGCAGGCAGAAAGATCTTATCATTAAGGTAGAAGATTGGCATCAGGAATAAACAGCCTGATTGTGCTATGCAGGTTAATCCCTGTAGGCGCCGATTACCAATCTATTAGCAGAGAGTAAGCCATCCTCACACTGCAAAATACCAGGAGGAAACAGCCATCTATGTTAAACTGGCATCCAGAAGCACTGCTGGTAGGATTAGGAACAGATTTATATCAGTACATTTGCATGTATTTTAGATATATAGTTTGCAAATCTGCCTGCCAGAAAATTTCCTAATAGGAAATATGTGAGGCCTGCACAGAGCTAGCACCTAACCAGCAAGGAAGAAAAACTCCACAAGTTTCACTGTTTGTTTGTTTTCCCCTCTCAAAGTCTGAAAAACACCCAAATATTTCACATGAGGATTTGGTCAAAGGTTTGTTCAACGACAAACATGAACAGAGAGAATACTTAACGTTTGGCCCCGTCACAAATTAAAAATAATAGTTTAAAATAAACCTAGAAATTCTTGACTTAATAAACAGAGAAGAGAGAGGGAAACATTTGCTATTTCCTGTTCTAACTCTTAAAACTTATCATCAGCACATCTCTAATGTGAAGTAATTCCTTTACTTTCAAAGATAGGAAGATAGGAAAGAAGATTTCAATCTGGATTGCTCAGAGAAGGGTTGGAATTGGAGCACCTAAAGCTGCCAGCAAAAAGCAAAACCTCCTTATCCTGCTCATTTTTCAGTATACCAAATTACTGTCCATTAGTGAAAGAGAAAATCACTTTTCTTTTGTAATGGCACAATTGCATGATGCAAATGTGGTTAAAGGTAAAAACAGTAGGAGAATTAACATATTTCTGAGGTAATTAATATGACAAGTAATGTCCAGCTATTTTATTAAATGATATGGAAAGAACAGGAAAATGGTTTAAAAGGAACACTGGCTCTGTTAATACTTTCCTCCCCCGGTAAGATACCAAATAAAGCAATCCCTGCTCTGTGGGGATGCTTCTGTGGCTGATCAGCTCAGTCCTCCAGATATTTGTAATTAAATTTCAGCATGCCTTTGGAGCAGTGCCAGGTTTTATTAGCAGTTTCACTAAGGTACATGGTGGCTTGTTTCCGAGGAAGACGGGGGCCCGCTGCGTGTATAAAATACATCTTTTTGCATCTCCTTTGGTGCTCACGTGGACAAATACACCATTTGCCCCAGTCCCTCAAACGCATGACCCTTTGCATTTCCTCAAGTATTAGGATGTGTTTCCTAATACATCAGCTGTGAGCGTTAATGACCCTATTTCTGGAACTCGGTACCACTTCCAACACAGAAGCTGTTTTTAATGGCAGCTTTAAAAGACATTTCCAAAAGCGCTTCCAACGAGCGAACAAGAATTTATGCATTCAGAATCACCCCCCAAAGGTCTGCGTGGCTAACCACAGCGTTTTATTACTTCAGCAATGCAGAAGGCAGCCCATGGCATGTGCCAATGCACAGTGCCCTGGCCCGAAACCTCTGTGCCATCACCTGCTTCACACACAACTTGCACATGGATCTCACAGACTGGCCTAAGAGTATCAAAACCGATTGAAACATCCACCATCTTCACGCTACCCCAATGATCCACTCACACGCAAATGCAGAGGTAAGAGAAGACAGCTGTGCTAAATAAGATCAGGACCTCATTTATTTGCTGTGCTGATATCACCTCTGCATCCTCGCTGCTCTATCGTGTGTGTGGCCACAGTGCACAAGACAGGCTAAGCAAGAAGGACTCACCCGCTTGGTGTAGTCCATGGCCTTCAGGATGGAGAGGTTCAGGGTCTCCAGTGACGCCAAGACGTCTTCATAGTCTCCCATATGATCAGCAAAATAGTCTGAGGAAACCAAGAGGGACATGACATGCAACGTTTACATATCTGAGTGTTTCAAGGTTATGCCACACAGCAAGGTCTACTTTGGTGGAAGGAAAACGTTTGAAAAGTGATTTCAATTACGTTTTTATACTCTATAACCTGACATCAGAAGTTGTAATCGGTTGTGTGCTTCTATAATCAGCAACATTCCTAGTGATCTCCACCAGGTTAGGCCCATGTAGTCTGGCACCCATCCAGCCCTCCACTTGCCTTTGGCTTCTGCTGGGCCACCCAGGTGTTTCCTACAAGACGGTGACTCATGCCAAGTAACCCCTACTATTCTGTACTAACACTGCTCAAAGCACAGAACCGATTGCTCCAGGGACAACTTTGAGTGCTGGCACAGGTTTGTGTAGGAGTTTCCAAGTCCTGAAATTAGATGTTTACAATGGAAATAGTGGAAATTAAGTTTGGCAGCAACATGCTACACTTGCAGTGTAGACACAAAGCTTACCAATTGCTACATGATTGACATAAACTATGGCTAAAAGCTGTTTGTCAAAAGCTACTAGCGCTTTTCTTCAACACTAAAAAAGTGAAGATTCATTTGGAGATGATGCCGCTGTGGGATCCAACGAGAAACAAACTCCAGGAGACAATTAGACACTAATTAGGCGCTCTCAGCTTCATTAGAAGTGCCTATATCTATTTAGGGCCTCAGAACATATCCAAGGGGAGGCAGATCTTGGCAGAAGCTGGAATGTCACAACAAGATTGACAGCAGCTGCTCGCTGCCAGCCGAACAGCCCATGCTCCGAGCAGCGTGTTTACTGCCGCAGGGACAGAAAAGCAAGCGGCTGAATGGTGTTTAAAAGTAGAGGCAATCTATCTTTCCGAGTCCTCAAATAAAAAGTGAGGGCCCACACATTTTGGAAGAAAAGAGCTCCTCCTGGCATAGCACGGCTCTTGATGAGGACCAACCGTCTTGCAAGCACAAGGGGAGCAAGCAGTCGGGAGAGGAACAGCACCAACCTTTGCTCCTTTTTGCAGCTATGCAGGTCTACGATTTCAGCCTTATGTCTATTATATCTCCCTATTCACAGGGGTCTCCTTGTGAACATCTGAGATTTGCTACCTTGGCTGGTTCTGCGTACGGTTCCTGCGCGTATGGTGAGCTCAATGACAAGGATGCCCAGGAGATATGGGGCTGTTGTGCAGAGGAGGTGGGTTTCCCCACTCATTTCCCCTGGGAAAGCCCTCACTGGGCACCCTGGTCATCTCCTCTTCAGCCACACTGCTTCCCTGATACCATTTTGTGGCTGCGGATACTTGTGCTGGTAGAAACATGAAGGGAAGATGAGCCTGGTCTCCGCTTGCATGGTGTCAATGTTTCCTTGGAGGAAGCCTTGTCTCTGGTACCGCTTCTCATCCTCCTCCACAGTGAGACAGGGCCAGTCTCACATGTCATTTTCTCTCACTTTAACATATTGATATTATTTCCCAAACAATTAAATAAGGACGCCTGCTGCGATGAGCCCAATGAACTGCTATCTTTGCAATCCACAAATATTCCTTGTTAATAGTGACTGCTGGAAAGCCACAGAGCTTTACAACGTGCTACCTGATAACGATTCATTCATCCCAAACTACCCTCACAAGCTGCAGAGTCCAAGCACCCATTTTAAGATGCTCTCAACATGCTACGAGGTACAACCGCTTCCAAGAGAGAGACTACAGTTTCCATCTTGCCAAGACAAGGTTTTATGGATAAAATCCCTCCCGGAAGGGTGGCAAGCAAATAAGAAAGCACGTTGCTGATGGGGATTTCTCCCTTGCAGTTCGTGTCAGCTTGGCCATTGAGAGGCACTTCTCTATATAAGGACTAAAAACTCTACACAACCATCATCTCATCTGTTCATAACCTGGACCTTGAATGCTGCAGCTAGTGATGAAGGTTGCCTCAAAGCCCTTGAGAAACGCCTACAAGAGGCAGTCCCTGCCGGCATGAGGTGTGGGCCAAAGCGTTCCTACCGATTTGCTTTTCAATCTTTAATTTCACTGAGGTGTGGAAGGATTACATGTATTTTAGCAGGCAGGTTTGCCTAAGGATAAGCACATTATTGGTGTCGGAGGGATCCTGGTTTATTGGAGCGTGCAGCAGAGCTTGCAGGGTATGCGCCTGTTATTAAACTCTGCCTTGTTACTGAACTGAATCCTGTTGTGCTCCAGCTCAGAGCCCATCTGCGGTGCAGGTAAAAGGATGAAAATCCTGCCAGCTGGGGCCACCTGCAGCCACCTCGCACCCTGCTGACCAGCCCCAGCTCTTGCATTATCTGAGCCTGGCACATTTATTTTTACTTCTGGCACAGCCAGAGACCCCGTTTACCCCATGGAGACAGGCGTTAACTTGGCTTTTGAGCAGCTTCCAGGCACTGCCGGCAGGCAGACCCGGCGCGCAGCGAGGGCCGGTACTCACCGCACAGCTCCTTCGTGTCCACGTTGCTGCAGGCAGGGAGGCAGGAGGGAAAGAGAGAGAGAGAGAAGGTTTTAACACCGAGGACAGTGCCGGGATAGGCTTCGGTTAGCGACCCGATGTCCATGGGGACAGAGGACACAAGCGCCTCGTTGCTCCTCCGTGCATTACCGTCCGGCGGTCGCAGCAATGTCCCGACACACGAGCTGCCCTCAGCCACCTGAGACTCAGGTTCCCGCACAAGCGCTACTGCCATTGGGGCTCCAGATGATCTCTTAATGGAATTATGTTTTATCAATCCGCTCACGGCCTGTTAAGCTGTTGATTTAACTAAACTCATCCCTCATCTGTCTAACCTGTCAAGGTAAGTGGATTAGCCACAGAGATGGCTGAAACGCTGATTTTGTTACTCGGAGGCTGCTGCAGCCTCGGTGGCCCTGCCTGGCTGCTCTCCACAAGTGTTAGACCACCCCACAATCCTGCTGCCTCTGCCTGACCCTGCCATGCCAACGCACCTGCACTTCCAGCCTTCATCTCCTGACCTGCTTCCCATCCTTCCCAACCTGAATCCTTCAATCCCTGCTGTCCCTCCATCCTCTTCTAGAGGCATTTGGCCACAAAGAGGAACGCTTATTGCTCTCCATCCACCACCGCTTGAATACACTGGGATAATTTGACTAGATAAATGTGCTAGCAGTTTTCCCTGTTGGTTTCCACCCAACTGTTTTCAAAGGACACTCGAAGTCCTCCAAGTGGGATGCTCCTCCCTGGCATAGGGGAGCTTAAAGAGCAGCCACCGTGCAGCAAGAACATTCCCTCGGTGGGCCTAATTAAGAGACTTCACCTAGAAAGCAATTACCACCACAGAGTCAGGAAGAGGGGGAGGCTGCCCACACCTCCTGTGTGCTCCAGGCAGAAACACCTTTCCCAAATAGAGCTTAAAAAGAGAGCGAGAGGCTTGGTGAGCGCCCGCGCTAATGAGCGTCCCTGGGAAGTGGTCGCCATTGCCAAGGTGGGTCCCACCACCCAGAGGTTTGTCCTCTCCCTTCCAATACCACCCTGTCTCCTAAGACAAGGCCTTTTACTCGCTGTTATTAATGTATTTCTTCAGGCTTCCCTTCAGAGAAGCAGGAAAGTTATCTCAAGGTATAAAAGATAACAGAGAGAAGGAGAACCTGAATTTTCCTTCCTCTGTTTCGGCACCACCTGTGGAGCGATGTCCCAGGATCTATGTGGGAAGCACATCCAAAAACAATGGGAATTCATAAGCTGCAAATATTTCAAAGCCCCATTTTTACAGCATGTCTCATGCAACGAGCTGCCTGGATGGGCTGCTCAAACACCAGTCAACACCTGGTAAGCTTCTGCAGAAGATAACAACATTTTTGGCTTGGACAGATGAGAGCTTTGCATCAGCAGCCACCCTGCTTAGCTACTTCCTTATCACAGAAAGCAGAGGCTCTCTGAAACCACAGGCTGCTTTTATTTCTGCCTCCAGCTCACAGCTCTGAATTCACTACGAGACTCCAAATGAGCCTGGAAGCAAATTAGCCTCTAGTTTTAGCCACCTGCAGAACCGATTTGCATTTAGGAGAGAGCACAAAACAACACGTGTAGCTGGACAGCGTTCCTCTATCTGATGACGGGCTTTCCAGCCCACGCGGCAGCCGCGCTGCGTTATCTCAGCACCTCGGCAGTGGGAAACGTGCATCCCGAGGCCTTCTAAGAGGTCGCAGATGGTCACCCTTGATCATTGGTTTCCAAACGCGGAGGAACAGAACTTGCACAAAAAGAAGAGGTAGAAATTCTTCGAGTCAGAGCAATAGAAGTGCTGGAGACCAGCCGGGACCTAAAAAACTTTTATTTTATGTAGCTGAGGAACTTTCCAATCCCATCTTTGTGCTCTTCAGGAGAGCCATAGCAAAACCCTCTTGGCTCCCTATTCTGTACCTCTTTTGCCCATGCTCTCACATTAACAGTCCCAAAATGCAGCTGTAATCAGAGCTTTCCTGCTCCTTTCCAGCCCCTAGCCCTAACTCACACTAGCAAGAATCCACGTGCCCCAGTTGTGGTGAACCCCACCGAGTAACCACAGCAGCTCCCCAAGGCCCATCATCCCCAAACCGATCCCTTGGATGTCGGCCACAGCAAAGAAACAGCACAAGCCACGTGCCAAGGCTTTCCAGCCCTGAGAGCTGCCTCCAGCCATCTGCAGCTTCCAATGAGAGAGGCAGACAAGTATCCGTAACATATGTCAGCCTTGACCCTAATTTACGGCAGCGTGCAAAGCTGGCAGCCAGGGTTCTGCCAACCACCCATCCCTTGCGTTAAAGGGCCTTCTTTACCTGCTGCCAAGTGTCCCTGCTTCCTGCAGAAAACAAATCTACAATGGATTTCACGTGGTGCTCGAGCAGCAACACGTCCAGGACGCCCACGACACGCTCGCCCCGCGCAGGCCTGGGGGCAGCCGGGAAGCAGAGCGAGCGGCAAGCGCCCAATAACGGGGCTGCCGAAAGCAGCACGAGGACACTGATTTACTGCCTTCCAAGCACAGCCGTTACCTCAAATAAGGCAGGCATTTAGCACACTGTTAGACACTTTCAATTCTTGCCGTGTGCCAAATCCCTAATAAATTGCATTTAAATCCTCGACTTCTTTTTGGATAGATGACTTGATCTTTGAAATATCACTCTGCCCACAGAGACATCCAAGAAAATATAAGGTGCAATGAGAGTCTACAAGTAACTTAGCCAGTAGCCTAGAAAGAGCTTTCAGATTAAGTCACTTTTTTAAAAAAAAAAAAAAATTTTAACCTTTTTTTCTCTTTTTTTTGGCTGCTACAGGAAGTATTTCGCAGGAGAAGTGGCCCCTAAACCAGCAAAATGCCATCAGAGCCTGGGACAGGATCACATATTGCCACCAGAAGGTTAATATTTGGCATCCAGGATGCTGCGCCTGGATGAGCTGGAGGCAGGGGGCAAGCGCTGTCCCAGGAACTGGGAAATTCCTGGGGAATTTATTCACAAGGCACTAAAGGGAATGCAGTTGAGCCGGGAAAACGCTTGCAAAGTGTTCATGGCTGGCAGCGCTAGCGCTGGCACCAGCTCGCCCGCGTGAATGGCTTTTATGAGTCTCAAATGAGCCTCATGTATCTGCTTTAATACCACCACTTCAGAAATGCTCCTAAGGGAGCCTATTCACAGGAAAATTAACAACCGGGCTGGAGGGAACGCGAGGCACATCTTCAAATTGAGCAGAACGGCTTTGATATTTTTATAGTGTTTCATCAAGAAACGGGATTACTTAATTCTGGCACTCGGGTTCTGTGCTGAGCCCATCACCTTGGTCTCGATCCAGCATCACAGCCTGCCTGAATGCTGGGCCCTTGGGCTTTCCTAAGCATTGCACGACAACCCTAAGCACGGCAGCCACGTCTCAGACACAAATACATCCGTTTTGCTGTCGCACCATTAAAATTGATCAGCCTCGAAATACGCTTTCTAATACCAGCTGCTTGTGATGGATCCTGACCATTCTGTAACGTCAACCTTATTACGGAGTTATTTACTGTGACCGTATTGGTTTAGGCTAATAAGGTTCCCCTTGTCAGGGGATAAATTAGGGGAAAAAATACAAGAAGGTAAAGAATTGTTTCAGTCTGGGAGACTGGTTCATCACAAAGAGGAACTGAGAGCGTGAACAGCAACGAAAGCCAGTTGGAGAAATTGTCCCCGGTGCAGTCAGAGAACACATGAGGTATTATACAGCAGCCTGGGGTCCTACTGCTGTCCTAGGTCAAGCCTGTCATCCTTTGGTCCATTTTGAAGGGATATTAAAGCAGGACTTGGCTGCTGCAGTTTTTCACCAGTCCTCTTAGGTCAGTCCTTTGGGGAAAGGAATAAAAATGACAACAAGTGTATTTTGCTGTTCCCCCTACTCATCTTGCCTATTTGCACTGCAGAGCTCAGCCCGTGCAGTGCAGGTTCTGCGCGGGGACCGGAGCACCTTCTCCAGAGATGGATGCGCCATCGAAGCCAACCTCAATTTCAGATACTGAATGTTCTCAGTTAGCTCCGTAGGAGCCACACTAACGATCACATAATCAGCCGAGATTTTGATTAACCAATTCAAGAGACAGCTCTAAGTCTCTTCTGAGAGGAACAGAATGATTGCCGAAAAATTATATGTCTGGCTCTAATTATTTGTTTCTCAAGAGCACAGACGCTGGGTGGATTTTGTTCTTTCTGTCTGTTTTGAAGTTTCCAAATGCTGGCTCCTGCTTCTCGACGTCGCTCACACCGGGCCTCTCCTCCAAGCAAAGGGACAGGCACGGCCAAGGCTGGGGCTTGGCAGCTGTGCTCAATGAGCTAGAAGACATCCCAGCCTGGCACTGCGCTTCTCAAGCACGCTCTTCTCATTTACCCATCCATAAACACCTATCTTGGATCGCCTTGCCTTGCTGCTGCTCCAGGCTTCAGTTTAACATTTTAGCGCTTTTCAGTTTAAATACAACAGAGTTTTCTTGCTTTAAAAAAGCAGGTCCTGACCATGAGCAGGATAAATAACAAGTTGTGGAATCACAGCCGTGAGGCACACGGGCATTTCCTGCAGCTCCCAGTGCCCAAGCAAGCCCCTGCTTTCTCCTCACTCACGGGAACACAAGTTGCAGTGAAAGCCACTGGGTTTTACGTCTGACCCAATGCTGCAGTGCCTTTTTTTGGTATTGTTTAGGGCTCTTCCGGGAAGAGAAACGTATCAAGATCTTGCATTAAAAGCACAGAAGTGACAATGTCTAATATTAGCATTGGAGTGATACAGGCCTTCGAACGGAGGGCAGCTTTTCGGTTTAAGCCCCAGTCTTGCAAACGTAGTCGTGGGTTTTCCCGAAGGAGCAGGTGAGCAGGACTGGGTAGTACCCCAGGATCAGGCACCGTCGCACCTAGCTGCTCACTGCTACGGCACAGGCTCTGCTGGGGAGCTTGACACTGAAGTCAGGTTTAGGGTTTGTTGTTTGTTTTTTCCACTAGTAGGAAAAACAAATATAGTCGTAAAATACAAGGGGAAAAGAGCAGGGATTTCCTTCTTCCTTTACTTCTGCTTCTCCTACCATTTGTCTCTCCCACATCCCCAAGTCTAGCACTCTTCTTTTGGCTTCTTCCTGCCCTACATACAGCTTCAGTGAAACCAAGTTACACGCCAGGTATAAAAAGAGGAAGAAGCTGATTTAATTCTAATTCATTGTGTCAACGTTTGCTTTTGGCAATTAGCACATCCTCGGGCTGAGCTCTGAACAATTAGTTTGTCGAGTCTCTGTTGTGCCATACAAGATTAAAGAATAGTCAAAGCTACGGAAAAGTGCTGGAAAATCAAGACTTGTTCCCCAGCACAGCAAAAAGGAGAATAAGAGACAAAAATAGAAGAAGCAATGGGAAATTGCTTTTTTATAGCTATAAGGGTGGAAAAATCATTGATAGGAAGGAGATATGAAATGATGGCTTTATGCAGTAGAAGTGCCCAAGCGTTGGATTATATCGAGTTTGGCACCTAATGAGGAACATATACTAGGTGCTCTGCTTCAATCACCTCAATAAGCAACAGGGTCTCCAACTGCTGCCCTTTCCTCGGCACCGTTCTGGCTCTGCTCTGAGCCCTTCTCCATGGTGGTGCTCCTAGTTCTTGCAGTCACTGTGTGCTAGAAACGCTGCCCAGACCCTCCCAGGTCTCTGCAGCCCTTGTTCACGAGGGCTCAGCCAGCTCATCTCCAAAGCGCTGCTTTCTTCTTGTGCCTCTTCCATTGCTCTCCTCCCACACTTTCTTCCTGCCCTTTCAGGAGGGCCGTTATTCAAGGTGATGCTGCAGAACTGACCGCAGCGTTTGCCAGTGCAGGATGCTCAGCCATGACCAGGATGCTCAGCCAAAACAGGTTTGCACAAAGTCTTGGTAGAAGCGAGCTCTCTGCTGCGCCACACACCACTGTCCTCCTAGCAGGGCAGAAAATGCCACAGGCCTCTCAACATCTGATCCTCTGTGTCACACAGTTCAACCAGTGACAAGGCAAGGCTCAGGAACGACCTTCTGCAGGCAGAGCTGCCCCCATTCCCCCCATCTTTAAGGACAAGCTCCCCTCACGCTGCCAGCAACCTCAGGTCTTCCTGCTCTTGCCAGGAAGGCTGGGATGGCTCTGACGGAGCCAGGGCATCCTCCGGGTGGCCGGTGTTCCCAAGGAGCCACCAGCACTAGCTCCGACACGGTCCCGTGTCCATGCTCTCTCTGCCTCCCGCTGCCCAACACTCAGGGGCTCCAGGTATGGAGGAGGCGAGTTCACCTGGCCAAACAAAGCCACAGACAAGGCGAGTGTGGGGCAAAACAAACAGAAATGGGACAACGCAAACAACTGCCCCTGGATTTCTATCGAGGGCAGGGCCTGGCCCAGGTGCTCCATGCTCACGGGGCACAGGAAGCTTGCAGCCCTCGCCTGGAGGGGGTAAAACCCAGCTAAGGGTACCTGGCATCAACTGCTCCTCAGCCTCTGCTCTCGGCAGCCACATGCCGCACAGGCTCCCTGATCATGTGTACAAGCAACACCTGCCTCTTCTCCCCCTTAAGGGTCTTTCTTTCCCTCTTCACCTCCTTCATTTCAGCCATAAAAACACTTGGAGCAGCCTTGCAGCCCGAGCACAGAACGGGGACCCCGGAGCCCCCTTCTTCTCTGCACCGACATCTCGTGCACGCCGAGCAGCCCGAGCGGAGCCGAGCCGGGAAGCAGCACCGCAGCGCCCGGGCTGGCGCGCTCCCCTCCCCAGCAGGACTGACCAGTGCCACGTGGCCAGCATTGCTGCGTAGCCGCTCGCTGCGCTCCCTCCTGCAGCCCCCCACGCAGCTCGGCCTCCACCGCCCCCTCCACGGGACAGATTACTGACGTTCCTCACTGCCTCTATTATGTCCCCTCGCATCCCGCCGTCCTGCACCTCCTGTGCATGAGATTATTCTCATTTATTATGTAGCTCCCAGTGGTTTCTGAATATCCACACTGGGGGAGGAAGGCGATTCCACATCCCCAGAAAGGTGGCTGTTAATACCCAGCAGTACCAAGCCACATTTCCTATATATCTCCCATCCTTGTTCCCTTGAGGATACAGCCCTACACAACCTCCGTGCACAGCAGAAGATCCCAGCCTGGTGAATTTTCACATGCTGGAAAACCCAGTTGTTCCCCACTCTCCATTTGTGACAACCCTCCAGCAAAAGTGACAGTCCGTGGGAACTGTTAAGAGCTGAGGAAAAAAAAAAAAACAAAAAACAGTCCTTCGTATAATCACACTACACACAAGCTCTAGTCTTCCCTAGCACTTGCCACTGGAGAGAAGAGCTCACTTGGAGAGGGGGGGTAAAAATAAAGTAATTAAAATAATAGCTATAAGCCTAGCTGAGATAATAAATGACAACGCGGTCGGATGCTAATGCCGTGCTCTTGGCGGACACGTACGGCTCGGCTCAGAAGTCTTGCTCCAGTGAGCAAATCTCTCCCCACAGGTTTGTCCTCTGCAGCTATGAAAAATGGATGAGATACAAAAGGAGTTTTTAAAATCCCTTGCTAGGACTAAATTAGTTTGGTCAACAGCCATGCCTGACCTGCTTCTCCTTTCCCAAGGACTGACAGGCTTCCGTTTTCTCAACTTGACGAGGGGATGCAAAGCCCTGTTTTCCCTTGGCAAGCCGTGACTGACGACTGTTGGCTTCCAAGCTGGGCCATCAACGTGGCAAGTGGACAAGCCACGGGTCTGAACAGCCCTGCAGGCTGCAGCACTCCTGCAAAACTACTCAGCTCCTATGAAACAAGCCAGAACAGTCCGGAGGTGGAGCCGTTTTAGGGAAAACAGCCAGCAGCAAAGGCGATCCTCAAGCCGTCCTCGAGCTCCTGAAGGGCTGGTAGACTTCAGCAAGGGAACCACCTATTCCCACTGCATCCTGCTTACCAGGTGCTCAAGGGCAGGGTTATAAATTTCAAGGAACTGGAAACAGGTAGGAAATGCAGGTCACAAAAAGCACATTTCATTAGGCTACACGTCAAGATTTCAGCCCGTCATCCTTGAAACTGCAGTTTTTTAAGACTTTCCATTTTCAGTGACATTTTCCTTCTCAAATTGATTTATATCTTTGGAAAAGGTAAGTGGTTAAATTATTCTCCCAACACAACTTTCCAGGTGAAAAATTTAAGTTTTCTAAAGCCCTATTCTGCCACCAAACCAAATATATATACACACACATACACCCACCCACACATAAACGCATTTGTGTTGATGTATAATCCACACAACTGTAGTATCACTGATATTACTGGCACTGTATCATTATCACCCCATCACTCTTCAGGAAGCTTTCCATAAAGCCCTGCTGAAATCTCTGGAAAATAAAGTCATTAAAAACAACAGTGGAAAAACCCCCCTCGAGCTCTTTCTTTGGCCTCCTGCTTTGGGCAGGAAGGAAGGAAGGAAGCAGAGCAGTTAGTATTAGTGACAGAGGGCAAAATATCACTTGATCATGACTTTTAAGGAAGGTCTTTGAATGTGATGTTGCGAAAAGCTACTGAAATACATGACAATCTTTAAACATTTTTGCTGCCAGATGAAATAACTAGCAATCGTGTGGGTTATAGCACAACCCAAGTACTGCAAGGAGCCTCCTCTAGCTTTCCAACGTTGTTCCAGCTATGGGACTTCTCTCAGGAGAAGGAGGAGCATCAGACAGGACCTATCTCACCTAAGGATGCTCAGGGGGCTTCAGGAGAGGGCTAGGCTTGGAAAGCACTAATACTCTAAATGAGCTTCAGTAGCAATAGCACTAATGCCGTCCCATAGCCACACATGTTCACATGCCACCGCCACGGTGGCAGCCCTTGCCCATCACGCCACATCATTAACCTCCTCCAAACAGTTTCCATGCAGCCAGGGAGAAAGAACAAGCTTCATTAATGACCGCAGGCTATTGTTGGGCATCTCATTTCTGTGAAGCATGCTGCTTATTGCACCTTGTTGACAGGGTACTTTGCTAAGGGACTGCCATTCTGAGAAGCAAAACACAGCTACGATAATCCCCCATCATTAGCTCAACCCTTGTTTTCCCTTCAGCAGCCCATGTTTCCTCTTTCTCACCATCTCCCCAGGTAGAGCAAATCAAAGAGCTAATATAGACATTCACTTTGTCTGCTCCAGCAAGACCGTTCCTAAAAATACTCTGCAAAATTGGATCAGTATTTTGTAATTTAGTAAGTTAAAGCAATCATTAATAATCACCGGGAGTATAATTTTCTTCATCTAGAGATACTCCAGCTGTAACACAATTTCAATATCAAACTCTGTTGCCCACTAAGCAAACACGACAAATGCAAAGAAAAAAAGCACATTAAAAAAAAGGAACATCAAAACTAGCTTTAAAAATAAACTAACTTTCCCTTTTTATGAGCAAGTAATTTGAATTCAAATGGCCTTTGGAAAGAAACTAAATTTTGTAAAATGGAAAATATGGAAGAAAACGGAGGGCACTCTCATGGTATTGCAGTCTGTCACTTAACTGCCCTGTGCAAAACTCCCTGCTTATTATCAGCAAGTCAATAATCTATGTGAAGCTGGACTGAAGTCAGGAGAAACCATTTAGGAAGTAGCAGGAATCGACTAGAGGAAAACAGCCTGGGACCAGGGACTACCACCAGCCTCAGGGCTACAGCCCAGCAAAACGTATATGCTGAGGTGTTTATCTTCATTGCCTTTCAATTGATACCTAAATCCACACGTGCACTTTTGAGTAAGTCCCACCATGAAATAGGTTTCTGGAGACCAAGATAAAGAAAATAAGGAATATTTTCTTCTCCAGATTTGATAAGCTCGCTGTGGGTGCCTGGGCTTTCCAAATCAACCAACTAGAGCCAATTCATGCGAAGACGTAGCTTGGAAGCGTGACCAACTCGTTGCCTTTTCTTCCAGCCAAGAACAGCAGATGCTCCACAGCTCTGTGGAAGTGGGGGGACTTAATGGGTATTGATGAGGAGACGAAGCCAACTTGGCAAAACTAACACATGACTGAATTGCCAGGACTGCCCACACGCAGGAGCTGCTAAGTGGGGTCCTGGTCACCACAGAGCTGCTGAGCATCCCTAATCTCAACCCCGGCCAGTCCAACCTGTTCCCACACTGCTGGCACCATGAAGAGAAGCTCAAGGAGGAACATTGTGGTGGATACTACTGCTATTTCACATACACACATAAAAATACTTGTAAAGTTTTCTGCTTTCTAACTCCAGAAATTGCATTGCTCTTTGATTTATTGCCACAACGACGCGAGTCCTGCATTGCGCTACGTGCTACACCTCTACTTCTACTGGAGCCATGGTCAACCAACCATCTCGGTCAGGCAGACAACATAGCAAAATGTGCACCTTAGCCTCTTCTGCAATGTGTTTTCCACATACAACGTCACACAACACTTAGTAGGGGCACATTCTCAGAAGATACTCAAAGTGTTTGGGTAGCTCTGCTTCAGACTGTCCCACAAATGTGAATATGGCAAGCACGCAATTTTCAGAAAAAAAGAAATTTAAACTAGTTTTGGAGTGTCTTGGAATAAAATTTGATGACCATTCCAACAACCTGGGAACCACTCTATGGAGTCCCACTATTCAGTCCCACTGTCCAGCCCAGGATTCACCCAAGCCAGCCTCCGTTTCCACAGTGGCAGGAGGCAACCAGGGAACCAACCAGGCTATTATTTTTTTAAGCATTTTCTGAGCAACTTCTCATTTGAAACTGGATTCTCTTTTCATGTGCTGTTTTGGACAGATATTTTCTCTCTGGAGGAATTAGAGTCATATTAGAATATGACTCAAAGCTGACTTTAATTTATATTTTCAAACAGCCTCTCTGTTCACGCTTTTGAAGACCGGCTCCTCTCAGAGAAGAAAAGCTCACGGGCTCCGTCCTTCACGTCCGTGCCCACGCGCAGCTGCTGCTTGCTGGCAGGGGACCCAGCAGGACACCAGGGACCCCGCGCCTTGCCTTCATCAGGAGACACTTCAGCACTACGTGGGCGTCAAGAAGCTCACACACATCCCAGATGCCACCAAAAAGAAACACGGTCAGCGAGAGTGATGAGGGGTTTGCGGAAGGGGCAGGTACAGAGCCATGAAGTTTTAAATCAGGAAAGTCAATATTACTGGCAAATGAGTTTGTTTCCTTAATTTGACAGCGAAGGATGGCCTGAAAACATGGAAGGGCAGGGGCTGTGTGAGCCACTTACTTGGTGTTGTCTGAGTCAATGGTGTGAAAGAGTTTCTCCAGCTCCTCCTCATTGAGGTTCCCATCAGAAAAAAAGGCTTGAAACTCCTCCAGGGACAGCTTCCCATCATCTGCAAGCAGCAACACAGAAGGCATTAGGGACACAGCCAGCAGAGCCACCCATACCCACGACAAGCTTGTGCAGCAAGGGGGCCACCCGCAGGTCCACACAGAGCAGGATCCCATCGTGGCAGCAGAGCTGCACATGCAGGCAGAGCCTTTGCTTTTAGGGTGTCCAGATGATGCAGGATGCTCACTTAGGGTCATAAACCACCTGGACACATACCAAGGCTAGAAGGAACAGGCCCAGAGTGGCTTTTACCATCTCCATCCACCTCCAACTCTTCTATGCAGTGGACCTCCAAAATCTGGACAAGCATGCAATACAGCAGCCACCCAAAACAACAAGATACATTTTGCTTCAACAGTCTACTGTTTAACCACACAAGGGCTGTGTCACCTTAATATTGTGCCTTTCCTTCCAAAGGGACTTGATGACACACCAAGTCCATCTGCCCAGCCATACGGGCTACAGCTTGCTGGGTGCTTCTTGGCAGAGCCACCAGTGAGCCAAGGAATGACAAGGCAGAGGTTTAATAAAGACCTCCCGGGCACCAGCCACCCACATAGTGACTTGCAGTGATTTCACTAGCAAGATTCACACGGGCTACACGTTTGCAAATGCTTCTTCTAATCCCCTCTCCAGGCAGGTTTTCAGAGAATTCTCCCTGCAGACACTCTGGAAGAAAAAACTTCTGCTCCTGGAGTCTGCAAATTTGAAAATTTGGCCTTGAACTTTGCATATACATCCTCTGGACTGAGAGCAACCCTAAAGATAAGGAAAGAAGCTGGGTGTTCTCAAGCCCCTCGGTCAATGAAGATGCCACACATGGGTAGAAAAGCATCCCAGCATCACACACTGCCTAGAGTCTTTCTACTCACACGCACAGAAGAGAAGGAACCTGGCCTGGAAATGCCACTTACCTTGCAGCAGAAGTTTCATTTATTATTTAATCAAATCTATTAGAAACCCTGTTGCGTCTCTTTCAGGAAGCAATGCTAGAGGACAAAATTAGCCACCTCTCCCCACACTTGTCAACATTTCCTCCTCAACTAAGCCAACCCGCTGCTCTTAAAACACACCTACAGTGCCAAAAGCCAGCCTGCTTTTCCCTGCCTGACACAGATAAAGTTAGAAGTGACAAACTGAGCCTAGGCCACCTCTGTAATTGGCAACCACAAAAAACTACCCAGCAGGAGAACAAAAACTGGAACAGCAATGGATGGAAGCACAATTTTCAGAGCAATCCAAGAGCTATAGAGTGCACTCAGCTGCTGGGGCTGCTTTTCTGTATTTCTTTGGAGCTGAGGACAGACCAGGTAGTTAGAACCAAGTGTACACGTGATCAGCAGTCATCACATTTGCTCTTCAAGGTGCAAGAGTAGATCTACAAAGAGGAAACAAGCAACGGCACAGCTCTTTGGTAGCACTTAAGAGGCAATCCTCTGGTGATGGAGGGTGACAAACGCAGCATTATTCTTTAAGTATAAGCAGCTCGCAGAAGCCTGGAATACAAACAGCCTGTGGTTCGTAACAAGGAGGAATGCAGGAGCAGTGAAGGATCTAGAGGAAGGAGGAAGTGACAATAAATTCCACTTCACTTTTGTTTTTTGGAGCCCTCTCAGAGCGGGCTGCCCCTTGGGAGGAATCTGAATAGGCGGAGTGCAAGTTCGAGTGGTAAGCACTGCTCGAGGCTTTCATTCCCCAACGAATAAGAGCATAGAGTGCCAGTCGGCTTGAAGTCGATCACTATTTAATGCCAGCTTGATTCCTTGGCTGCAAACACACAAAGAAAAAGCATTCCAGAGCAACAAAATAATCCTCGAGCTACATATCTGCAACCTCAAAGCAGCCTTGAAGCGGGTCATTGCTAGAGCCCAGAAGACATGGAAGCCTTCAGGGAACGAGATAAGAGGAAGCAGACCGGGCTGGAATTTGAAAGAATTAAAAGAGCTGAAAATCCTGTATAAAGAGGATTGTCCACAACTTGACTGACACGCAGGTTCGAAAGCCAGTGCACATCGTGATAAGCCCTGACGCAGCCTGGCGACGCGGTGCTTCAGGAACAGCCTTATCTGGAAAGTCGCAGAAAAGCAAGGTTTTTTTCTAAAAGCAGAAGTTTCTGCAGTTACAAAGGCTGGATAAGACTTTCCAAAACCTGCTTTTTGCCAAAAGCACCTGGGTGCTAGAGATAGGGAGTCTCCAAAGGAGCTGGCACTTGTATTGGAGCAGCCACTGCAAACCGTACAGCTCAGCTGAGCCCACATACTACTCGGCAGGAGCTCATTTGGAGACATCTGTCTTGAAACAAACATCTACTTGTACTTCTGATAACAGTTACCATAGAAAAAAATGATATTCCGTACCCAATCATCTCAAAGAAAATAAAGATGTCTTCAATTTCAAGTTCTAAAGAAGCCATGGAGTTTTTTTGATCCTTTTTTAGCACGTTAAATGCAGGCAGAGTAGTTTCATCGGCTCAGCCCCCCTCTAAGCCCAGTAAACACTTCAGCTGGCAGCTAAGACAAACCATGGACTACGACTTACTGGTATTGCAACTAATAACAGAGAACACCAGAGAGCCCCAGCTGGGACGTTATTATTGTCACTTTGCCACAAATAAACAACCCGAGGAGGCTACAGGCAGCTTTAGGGATTGCTCTCACTGTCTAATGCAGCAGGGGGGAAAGGGGGGGTAGATCATAAATTGTCCAAAATGCAGCTAATTTGACGGCCAAGTTTTTGGAAATTCACTCAGTAGCAGGAATAGCTTAAAGTGGCTACAATATAATGTGACTTTTCTGACTGCAATTTCACTAAGTCTATGTAAAATTATATCAAGTTGACATTGCTCATATATTACCTAGCTATATTATGAACATATTTTATTTTTTTTTACTACTGCATGCATTCTAAAATACTTTTGTCCTTGCTTAGCATTCAAGCATCATTATCTGGCTCTATTATGAACATATTTTATTATTCATATTTATCACCATACGAGTTCTAAAATACTTTTAGCCCTGTTTAGCGTTCAAGCACCAGAGCTGTTGGAGTACTGCGGCTCTTGTATAAAAATGATGACTGATTTTTCTTTTCCTAGGGGAAAGCAGGGGTGAATGTGCAGATATCCATGCTCCACGTTCACGTGGTTGGGCCCATTTGGAGCTTTCTGCAGTGGGACGGACTTGAGGGGAACATCCAATGCCAGTGGCCCACGGCTCGGCTGCCCCATTGCCCGTGCTGTGGTTCTGAGCCCAGTTGTACCCAAAAAACACCCGTAGGTACCTGGAACTGCCCTTGGAGCAGCAGCTGCAAGGAAGAGCCATGCTCAGCACAGGAGGAAACAGGATGCAGAAGCAAGCAGGCTCCTCAGCCAGGAGAAGCCCTTTTCAACTGCCACTTTCAGAAGCGTTCGGAGTGTTTGGATTATTATTTTTTCTTTCCTTTGACCATTTATTTCCACCTATACACTGTCCTGGTGAATTCCTGCATCTTAATTTCTGAATTTGAGGAGGCCTCTGACCTGTCTGGTCGCCCCACATCCGAGTTGCTGACGTGCCCTTCATAGCCAAATGGACCCCATGAATCTAATTGTGCATCACGTGCAACGCCACAAGGCCACCAGCTTGCATGGCACTGCACAGCCCTTTCGTCAACAGAAAAAGGGACACTGCAGCCAAACACTTGATCCACTTCAAAAAACATCTCTAGGTTCATTTTTGGAACTGGGACTCACTGTCTTACAGAACCAACTAAAAAACATTCACCTACTTTCACTCTGTAACACAGTGTTGCTTCAGAGACAACTGAATTTACTTGTAATCAGGCCTGGAAACTCAACTCAAGCTTCAGATAAAGCTGTGAAAGCCCACGGAAGCCTTAGGTTGCTGTGTTAGAAGAGCATCTCGCACAGCTGTGCCTCCTCACAAGGCAGAAGTGCCCTCACCACTGCAGTGGGGCTCCTGGAAACACCTTCACTAATGAGAAGTGACATACATCATTAAAGGGAAATTATTAGAATTATAGCAATTTTCTAGTGGAAGGAAACTGCTGTACAACCCTAAAATTAGTTTGGTGGGCAAATAAATTACCTAATACGCAGCCCAGATGTTTTCCCAAGGGATGGTGGCACATTGATGGATACACATGGATATCCTGATGCACAGCTTGACATCGCCATCACACAAACTTACTAGAGCATCAGCTGAAGACAGGGTCAATGTCTGCTTACTTGGGCACAAGTCACCCGCATCCGGGTGCTAACACAAACCTTTGGGACTTTGCTCTTTCCAGAATTATCATCTTCCCTTCCTATTTTCAAACCAGGCCTGACAAAGACATAAGCTGCACATAGTAAATGAAAGATCACCCCTTAAAAGTCAGTCAACCTCCTTTGCTAGTCACTGACCAGAGTAACAAAGATCAGCTCATTCTTAGCAACTTCAAGGTACTCCTCTAGGTACCAAAGTACAGAGTTCAAACAAAATATTAGGTCCATTTTGTTGTTTTGCTTTATGCCATGCAGCAAGTGATCCAATTTTGCACAAGGCCTGGAAGTGAAGTGTATTTAAAATCCTTCCCTGGCAACAATAAAGACAGTCTCCCTTCTGTACAAGGGTTAATCTTTTCAATTGAATTAAAAATTAGAAGAGAGTGACTTCCACTTCAAAAAGACCACATCAGAGAGCATAAGATATTAAATAACAATCTAAAGCCCGAATCTTCTCTAGCATTTTGAGAAACCCTGCATACACCAAGCAGAGATTGGCTGGCCATCTTCCATAGGAAACTTGGCCTGGGAAAGTAAAGATTTCCGCTGCAGTCAGAAACCTAATCCTTGTTCTCACCGGAAATAATTGAGCCTCCAGCAACGCCCATTAACGTGCCAGGGTTTTCATCAAGCTGCTCAGCTTTTTATCTTCAAATCAAGGCTTTTGTCATGCCAAATTTAGAAGAATCATGTTTAATAGTGACTATAGATAGATACCAAATGTAGGCTGGTAGGCAGGGAGACAAGAAGATTGACAAAGCTTCTCCCACAGCCTTTTGGGAGCTTGATTTCTTTCAGTTTTCCAGATAATCCTCACCCTGCAGTAATGACCTGATTTAAGTGTTTTTTCTTCTGTGCTCGCCCAATATATAGACTTTGGATGTTATATCACAGCTATTTCTGAACGTCTTCCAAAGAAATTCCTGTTCCCTAGTGAATCAAATGCAAGGATCAAACTTTGCCAGAGTACAAAGCGGCTGCCCGGATTCAATAGAGCTTTAGCTTAGCAGAGCCTCTAACAAATGCTACCTGAACATTTAGGGGATGACTCAAGTCTGCAAAGCTGCTTTAATCTACCATTTTCCTACAGAAAACAAGAGGTAACACATTCCAGTTTTGGTCTCACTGATCAGGATATTTTCTTTCAATTTAAGAAGAAAATGTCAGCAGCTGTTTTCAATCCTCTTGCTCCACATCTGGAGCAGCACAGGCAGTGGGGCTGGCCCAGCTGAAGAAGGGAGAATTTAGACCTAGACTTGCAACCGTTTCCACCTCAAGGTTATTTTTCAGCTTATTTGCCCTCAGTCTGTCTCCTTTACACAGGGTACTGCTAAATGGAGGACTCTGAATGACTGCAGCCTTTTAGCACCTTTGATTTATGTGCCCATCCAAGCTGCTTCCCCTGGGAATCCCGCAGGCACAGGGCACCGGGCAGAGTTTTCCACCTCCCGACCCGCACAGTCCCCAGCACTGAATTCACACTCCCAGGGCTCTGATTCTCCGAGTTCAAACATTTACCTTGTTCTCTCCATTGCTGCTCAGTCACGTTGCTTTGACTGAACAGAGCTTTTGGGTGTAACCTCCACAGAAGTGGGAGATACCACAGTACAAAACCAGGATTTCTGGTTTAGAGGAGACTGTAAGGCTGCAAGGGTCTGAAATTGTGTCTACTTCCAATCCCTGCTACTAGATACTCCAAATTTCCTCATTATGTAGGCAGCCTTATTGTAGACCCCTTTTCTCCAAGGTTCCTCACAGTTGACCCTCTGCATTTCCACACCACCACCGATCTCTCCATTAACAGAGCCCCCATTCCGACCACACTAATCATTTGCTCAGAAGGGAAAACAAGGATAGCACAGCTTGCAGCTAATAAGAGACAATTCACTTTGCCAGCAACTCCAAAGGTTGTGAATTCTCACCCGAAAGCTTTCTGCTTGCAAAACAGAGCTGGAAGAGAACAGAGCCTGCCTCATACGGTGCTGTAAGGACAAGTAGTCTCAACAAGAAGCACCGCGAGCAATGGAAAACACACTAAAAATACACAGTGGGAGGAAAAAATAATATGTGGATAGGTATATTAAATTATTGCATGCTATTGCTGTTATTTGCCTATACAACAAATAGCTAATGCCTATGCAGCCACAAAGCAGAGCGTTAAAGGTAATTCTCTGAAAGGTTAATTATTTCTTTCCATGCATAATAGAGGTGCTCAGGGAGGCAGAGATGTATTTAAATCTATTAGCGAGCTCTGCCTCTAGGAAAGCAGAGAAGTGGGCTTGTTTGAGAGATTTCTCTGCAGTTTCTCCCCCAAGCTCATCAAAAGCTACACCTTGAGAAAAGATGTAGAAAAGAGAGGAGATGATAACAGTATTACCATTCTAACAGCAGCATTCAGCAGGCTGCTTTGCAGCACTCCTAATACTTGTGTTTGCCCACGAACAAAGCCGTTCTCATGCCCATCTCTCCAAAAGACTCAGAAATCAGGCCAAGCAAATGCTCCAAGCCCTAAAATAAAAGGGGCGCCGATGAAGTCTTAGAGAACAGTCCTTTTCCACCCTGTCTTCCCCATATGTGACTAGGAAAGGGAGCTTTCCCAAGCAATCATCTCTGGCAACATCCAACTGCTGTCTCATGCACAAACAGAGCATAAGCAAAGCTGCACTTGTTGAAGAATAATTAAATTAAATCAAGAAAATTGACTGAATATCAATAAGTTGCTATAAATAGAAAAGTTAGATGATATCAGATGCTAGAACATGCTCAACTCATCCTGAGCAGGGAGCACACAGTTCCCAGCATTTATGTTCCTTGCACCAGGCTGAGTCCAGCACTGACCTGGGAAACTCCTCTTCTAGTTGTCAAAAGCAACACTCTTCACATCCTAAAGTGCTCCCTTGCTCTCATCTTGGTTGAGGATGGGACCTGCAGCAGGTAGTTCTGGAGCTCCAGGTTAGCTTCACCTTCATCTGAACAAGAAGTCTCTGAGAAGGCACCATGAGTAACCCATTGGAGCCTTCATTCTTGCTGAGGAGACTGGGAACAGCTCATCTGTGTGCATACCAACCTCTAGCTTCCGCAGAAAAGTGGAAAAAAACAACCTGTGTCTCTTCAGGGACAAGTCAAGATGTCACTTCTGCAATTTATCAGACCCTGGCCCAAGGAATGAGGAGAAAAGCTTTGCTGCAGCAAGCCCATGGCCCTGATACATCTCTTAAATCAATTCCTAACAATTTCCAGTTCAGTTCTGTCTTCACTCAAAGAAACTCATCAAAAATGACCTCTTGTCCCAGATTACACAAGAAACAGCAGTGAGAATTAGCCACCTTCTCTTTTGCTGTGTTTATTCTGTGTCAAGCATTCAGATACTTCAATGACAGGTTCTCTCATGTAACAAGATGTTCGAGCATCCTTGAACTTCTAAGGGGTCATTTTATTTTCATCTCTGCTGTGCTGCTCTAGGAGGGAAGCCAAGAACTGCATCTCTCCTCCACTTTCCATTGAACATCCTCCAGGGTTTCCAGTGATGGGTTAGTAAAAAGAGTACATCTGCTCTAGCAAAGAGCTTGGCTTTGGTAGCTTTGAAGGACCAGCACCATCATGGTTTGAGTTTAACTCTTCCATGATGCACAACCGAGTAGGAATATCTGCAGTGATGACTGAGAATAACGAGACTGCTCTAATTAATGAGACAGAGATCAAGGGTAACTGAGTTGCTCGACATTTAGACAACACAACCCCAGACCTCCCAGGTCTGAGGCTAGAGGGGCCGGTGCCCCAGGAGCAGGGGGTACGTGGGGCACCAGGGAGGCATACAAGGAGGAAGGCGGCCAAGAACCTTGCACAGACGTCCAAGATCCCTGTGGAAGAGATCCTTGTTTCCAATAAGGATGCTACTGTTTTCTGAAAAGCAGATCATGGAGTTACAATCCCCCTTACACCCAGTTATCTGGTTCTGCAGGGGAGACCAGAGCAAGCGAGAAAAGGATGAAAGTCAGGCAGCAGATTCTTCTGCTGGTTTAAATATAGTCCTATGTAGCTTAAGGTGTCACGTAGGGAAACACCATTGCTTTATTGACAGTAATTTCTCACACATTCCCAAAACAAGACAAAACACATCACCGCTTGTACAAGGCCTTTCCTCTAATTCCTGGCAGAGCAGCCAAAGAGGCAGCTCTCCTAAAAGGGAGAGGAGGGCAGCAAATATTCTATTTACAGCAGAGCAGATGATAGTAGAGAGTGTGTCTGAAAGACAAAAACAGATTTTTCCCTATTTTTCCAGCAGCCAGAGACCAGCAAAGCTGCGCCTTGGGCGGCCCCAGCACACAGGGCTGTGCAGCTCCAGCGAGGCTGCCGAGCAAGCGTGCTCAGAGCAACTGCTTAATACCCAGAGAGGGCCCGAGCGTGGGGAGCAGAAGGCACAGCGAAAGGAGGCATCGTGCTGACCCCCTCTGCCAAATCAACGCCGCCACTCCAGAGCGGGGAGGGCCGAGAACAACAAATTTAGAAACATAATGTATGTAATTTTGCACGGGGACACAGCTGGGAAGGGGTTAGTGCAAACACTGAGGGAATCTGTTTCGGGCAGGCAGCCAGCACAGAAGTTTGCAGCCTTACGCTTCGTCAGAGGCATCCAAAACGCAAACACAGGGTGACATCTGGGGACGCTTCAGTCAACCTGAAGCAAGGGGCAGCGCGACCAGCTCCACGGGTGACCCGACTCCAGTGTCGTACTGAACCTGGGCAGAGAGGGGGAAGGAAGAGTGCTCAGAAAGGTGACCAACCCACTGCTGTGAATGCACCTAAATCGGCTGATTTTCTGCTCTACACCAGCAGAACCTGCATTTTGAACCAACGAAAGGGCCTAGCACAAGGTTTTGCAAGGGGCTACAGCAAGTCTCTGCAGGCTTCTGATGCCCTAAACATGCCACTGGGCCACGTGCAAGCCCGAGACATGGGAAACCCCATTCTAGTGCCCACAACACAGGCGTGTCGTGACATTGCAAGGCAAAACAAGCCTTGTCCTGGCCATACTAGTCCCGATAACCGGCCTCTTACAGCCCTGACAAGAGGAGCACGGCAGCCTCTCGGCTACCGGGACGCAGTAACCACTGGAGCTGCCGACTGTTGACAAATTAGCAGCAAATTATTGAAGATTAGAGAGCTACAAACTCATCGCTTTGGGCAGCCCGGGGAAACAACACCCAGATTGCAGAGGCAGCAGAGGCAGCTTTGTGTTCGGCTAACAAGCTGCGCGGACACGGAGACGGCAAGTTAAACCAGCCCCAACGAGGGATCGCTTATCTGCATTCTCAAAGGCAGGAAAAGTTATCCTGCCGCATTATAATTTACAGCCTACAGGACACGCAGCTCCTTGTGCCAGCGCTGACAAGAAGAAATTGCTTGAACAGCAAATTAGAATATTCATAATTCATAATTAATAACCAGTTTCCTCATTTTAACCATTGAGCCAAGAAGTCCAATTGTAAGTCCACAACGTTGATCACTTGCAACATGAATGGTTTTGAGTATCAACGGGCTCACAACTCCCATGAAAGATGTTTGAGGGGCTAAGACAAGTTACAGCAAATATTCTACAGCCCCTCTCCCAACTTCCTTGTCACTGGCTGATTCTCCTCAGGAACCTTTTTCAGGGTAATTTAAGCTCAGGAGTCAGCACAAACAGGAGCCAAAGGGCTCCTTCTGAGTGTGCAGGTCCTCGCCGCTTCGGAGATGGCCCATCCCAGCTTCCCAAATCCGTGCCTGTCTCCTAAGCCCTTCCGGCAGCCTCCTTGGGACAGCAGCCAGAGGAAACCCGGTTAAATCCAGTCCCGTTGGTCTTGGTGTTAGGTTCTTGCTTAATTTTGCATTCTTACTCATTTCCGCAGAAGGACTCAAGTCCTGCACCAAGGACATCTTGCTATTTGTCCCAGCTGGGACGGGCATCTCAGCCCTGTCAGAAGCACTTAACGTCTCCGCGCTAAACTGTGCTGCTCTCCTCCATACCGCGTCACCGGGAAGCTTCAGCAAAACAGCTGAACAGGGCAGAAGCGGAGCCTTCCTGCAGGGAAGACACATCTGCTCTGGAACAAATGCAAGGAGATGAAAACGCCAAGTATGTATTTCTGCTGCAGCAAATTAAACAAGCACATCCTTGTGATTAAATACCTTTGAAACTAGAACAAAACCTAGAGCTGGCACCCAGGAGCACCCACACCAGTGAGAGCTTGCACCAAGGGGAAAGAAGTTCACGTGCCCCAGGAATAGCAGCCCTTAGGGATGAGCTGGCCCTGCTGCCCAAAACATGCACAGATCTTCTCACCCCACCAGTCTGCAGAAAGTGGGATGCCTACGGACCTGCCCTCATGATTTTACCCGAAATGAAAGAGGAGATAAAGATCTCTTCCCATGAAAGCTTGGCCACCCCATGAGGTTTGCCGGCCCCTCCATCATGCCCAAGCAACAGGGCAGCCAGTGCCTCTTCATGGCAAAAATAGAGCTGGCATATAGCATATAATTTGGCACATAATATATAGTGGTATTGCATTAAATACAACGCAGGCACATGTACTGTTTCCATGCACACCCTACCCCATCCGAGTACAGCCAGCAGCCCCGGGAGGTATCGCGGGCTGCACAAGTAGGTCAGGGTGCAGGCTGGGAATGACAGAGCATCCCTGCATGCCGGGTGCCTTGCTTACACTTAACTGCAAAAGCAGCTGCAGGGAAGGTAGGAGGAAACCCGTGGATTAAGCCCCAATGCAAACCCCTCTCACAGCATCTCCTTTTGCCCTCCCCAGGCTTGCAGAGAGCAGAGCCGGGTCCGCGTTTCAGCCTGGCCCACTTTAATTTGGCTGCATATCAAACGAGGAGGGAAGGATTTGAAGAACCAAGGCGTTTGAAAAAGGCCCCCGAGGTTTTTCTCCATGGAAAACGGGGCTGCCTCGCTTCTGCTCTTAATTAAACAAAACTTCAGAAAGCAGCAGCTGGGGTTTGTGGAAACACTTGCTGAATTGAGCAAGCCAAAATGCCAGACACGCAGTATTTCAGATTTAGTTCAGCACAGCTCCATGTTCACATTTTCCCCCCAAAACTCACAACTGTCCCCCGACTTTCATTTTACTTTTCCACGGGGAAGCTGAACAAATGCCCAGGAAACTCCAGAGACAGTGAGGAAAGAAACACACCTCCTGGGGGATTTCCCTTTGAAGACCGAGCATCAAACAAGAAAATAAAGCCTCAGTCTTCAGCATGACTTGTGCACTAGTGCAGAGCCCCTTCCAGCTGCTCTCGGAAACAGCTGGATTCGCTTGCCCGGGAGCAGAGCTGGGAATGGGCTCAGCCCATGCCAGGAAGGGGCCTCCAAGACCCCCCTTACTTGGAAGCCCACCACAGCTTGACAGAACTGGCTCTGAGCTTGCAGAGATGCTTCGTGCATTTTTAATGCCATGTGCTGCTTTGCCGGTGCTGAATCTGCACTTTTTCAGCCCAAGCTCCACGGTTGGCATCCTGCCCCCATCCACAGCAGCAGCCTGGTCTGCTATGGACCCTCACCCCGGTGCTCCAGAACCTGCACCCCAGAGGGGTCCACTGGGGCCAGAGGAGAGCTGAAGCACCAGACAGGTTATTCACATGAAACATGCGTGTGAGGTATGGGCTTATCCCTCAGTGAGGCCTCCCGGGATGCTGCACCAAGACCTCCTCGCTTGCAGGTGATTTACTATCAGAGCTTGGAGCCACTTGAAGCCAAACTAGTCATGGAAAGCGGCTCAGCAAGCAGGCCAAGCTGCTCGCGCCCTCCAAGGTGCCAAGGTGCAAAGCTCAAGGACCTCGACTCCTCCGGCCTTCCTTCACCAAATCCACCTACGTTTCACCAACACTACCAGGGGCTGGATCACCTGATACACTCAGTGATGTGGGTGAAGTCACCAGGGTTTGCAAGCCACCCACTGTGCTTACGGATCTATTTGGGCACCTACTTGTACAACATGAGATGCACGTTTTTCTGCATCTTATTTACACTCTTCAATTCCCTTTTGGGGAAAAGCTTCACAAACCTCCCCAACAAAGAGGTAAGGAAAATAAGGGCCCTGGCAAAGATTGGTGCCAGACATTCAAGAAAAACTTCCGAGGGTTCAGGCAACATTTTGCCACAAGAGAGAATATAGATTTGCTCTTGCCTGCAGTTTTCACCCTCGTTACAAGGGAGCTAATTCCAGACCTCATCCATCTTCAGCATCACAGAAGACTCTGCTTCTGCTCCAGCATCTGCCGGTACAAATCTGCTCAGAGCCCTGTCAGAGCACAGGTGCTGTGAGAAGCATTTATTCCTTATTCTTGCTCTATCAAAGCATCAAAATACTCAGCCTAGCTCAAAGGTTTAGCAGTCTGACACTCAAAGATCAGAACAAAAGGATACACAGCTGCAAGCTAAAACATGAACACTGCAGTCAGAGCAGGCAGGGGAGGTGAAAGGGGGAAAACTTGTATTATTTGTGTTAGATTGTGAGGGACCAGTCCTGTTACGCGATGATTTAGGAAAATACAAAACCCATGGCATTGCTTTGGTTGCCCCCTCTATGACCACATTCGCTCAGTTCAGCACGGGGTTGTCAGAAAAAGCACGTGGGAAGAGAGACCCTGGCTCAGCAAGCCACATTCTAAGGTCCTTGATACGATAGAAGTAAAAATACTCACCCTGCATCTTGGCTTTGCACAGAAGCGCCCGAGCCTGCAGACAAGGGGTGAGGCTGGAGGAGGCAGAGTGTCACCCTGCCCAGATGGGCAGGGGCAAGAGACCCTGGGGGGACATGAAGGTTTTCACCAGCGCTCCCCATTAGTCCCCAAAGCGGCCGCTCCCAGCGTGCCTGCACATTGCAACCTGTCTTAGCAGGAGAGACCTGCAGCAAGAGCCTTCCCAGGCAATTAGGCAGCGACACGCTGCTTTGAAGGACACTCGAGGACCAGGCGTTGCACTTAACAGGGGCGCCCTTTCCTGGGGCTCACGGCCTTTAAAATGTCAGGCTGCTCATTTAGGGAGCAGCAGCTGGTTTGGAAAGTTCAAGCACTCGTGTCGTGCCCGAGCTCTGCAGCATCCCCGTGTCGGCCTCTCATCCTTCCTATATGTCTTACTACGCACGTGCCCATTTCAAGGCTTCTATGACTTCTTCAGGCTCAATTCTCCTCCCAGTTAAACTCTCCAAGACCATTTTCCCCCCCAAATTTCCAAATCCAAGGGAGCAGGGGCAGCATCCCCAGCCCTGACTGGGGATTCGCAGGCTGAGGTGAGGAGGCAGCACACACCATAGCAGGGCAAGCGCTCGAGTCTGCCCGTGCTGCACTGGCATCCACCTTGGCAGCAGAAACCAACCTTGGATACAAAAACAAAAACCTGATCGGAACCGTTTCCCAAAGCGGAGCCCAAATCCCCTCATTCCCCATTTTCCCATGCTGGAAGTGATAGATCTGGATACGGCCTTGCTTTGGCTGCAGACATCCCTCTTCCTGCAAGTCAGCAAGATAATTATTCCCCTCTGTGTGCTGCATGCTAGCTAGTAATCCAGGGGTTTTAAAAGAGTGAGACTGATAATAAGGAGAAAGACACGCGCACGATTCAGGGCTGCTCTTGGGCACTTGCCTGAACGTGGGCTGCCAGATTTTGCCTTTCCACAATTGTCTGGCACAAATTGCTAGTGAATTATAAGCATTATTTGCAGCAGTGTATTAGTTCTGGATGCAGTTTGTGTCTCATTTAATTTTAACAGATATAATAAACCACCGTTGATAGATACAACCGACCAGAGGGAGGTGCCTAATTAAAGGTGTTGGGGAGCTCTGCGTGTTTGGGGCTGCCAGGGAAAAGGGGCAGCTCCCTGGACCTGGGGCAAGGAACCATAAATCAAAACGTGCCCTTCACATATAGGAGGGGGAGTGATTAAACCCAGCTATTAAATCCCAGCGATTAAACTGAAACACAGACAGCTGCAGTCTGGCTGGCCCGAGGAGGTTCCCAGCAGGGTAATGGCAGCAGATGCCCCTGCCAAGGGGGCAGGATGAAGGCGAAGCTGCCTCAGTCTCCCTCAGGGCAAAGTGGGGCAGATCTCAGGAGCAAAATCCCCGGGCAGGCACATGCCAAACGCACAGGCTGCTCTGCTCCCTCCCGGGCCTGGCACACGTGGCCCTGGCACGTCTGGGTGTCCCCAGAGACAGCGACCATCAGCTGTGCCCATCTAAGCTGCTGGGCCACTACAGGCATCCAGGCTGCAATAAATCCCTAGCAGGTGCTTTAAAATTTCATCTCTGCCGACAAATAACATCAACAATTTAGCAGGAGGGATATTGATTTGCCGGATCTGCTTGGAAGAGCTTCCTGGCAGCATCAGGCATCAACGAGGGAGATCAAAGAGTGCCCTGGGTGCGCCGGTGAGCAGCGGGCTGGGCTGGGTGACAAGCTCTGCCCTGCCAAAGCCAGGGCACCTCCTGAAAAGCCAACGCGTTGGTCACCACCGCTCAGGCATTGCCAACAAAGCTCGGTTTGGGAGCGAGGGGTCGAGAGCAGCCAACAGGTCCCTACGCAGCCCCTCGGGCTCTTGGCTGGCTGTCACCGTGCCACGCGGATGCTCCTGTTAAATGGCAGCACCCACTTAAATGGCTCGATTTTGGCTCCAGAAGGAAATTGCTTTGAAAAGCCCTCCAATTGAGCACCCTCCCAAAGCCTCTGGGGAAGCGGGATCCCACCTCCCCACCCACCACAACGCGCGGCAGGGCCATCAGAGCCATCGCCAGCGCGGATCCCCATCGCTCCGCTCAGCACCACGTCCCTAATGAGGGCGGCGCATGAAAACCCCGGGCCCCTCGCGCAGCAGGAGCAGCAGCCCCGGCTCCTTTGGGCAGCTCTGTGTGCCAGACCTTAATTGGGGCCCTTCAAAGCAGACCAGGAGTGTTTGAAAACACCATCCTCCAGATCAGATATTCTGCTTCAAATCCCCAAGCAGAGAAACCGCAGCCCTGCTCCACTGCCTCCCCCAACTCTTACTGCGTTAAAGGGATTGAAACCAAAGACAAAAGTCAGGCCTGATTTGCTTGGAAGCACATTGGAAGGTTATGTGTGTAAAGGGTAGACCAAAGCACTGTCATGTCTAGCAAGAGCCTGGAAATCAAGCCCGACAGTCACCTTTTGCAGCAGCTACGATATCTCAGAACCCGTCGGGTTGATGGGTTTATTATTTCAGGAACAGCGTGTCCTGGTTTAAGCAGATGTCCCTGCTTCACAAGGCAGGGCTGTGAACTGAACGGGGCTTCAGGAAGGCAGCTGAGCCCCCAGCGAGCTGCCAAAGGCAGAGCCCCACGGAGCTGCAGCGGGGCCGAGCTGCCTGCCGCCACCCAGGCTTACAAGGTGCTCCGATCACACCAAAGCAAGACTAGAAAGGTGCAAAGTGTTTGTGTTATTATTGGGATCTTTATACAGATACATATTTACACAGAGAGAGCGTGCATCTTCCCGGCCCTACCACCACCTGGTGATCAATCACTATGCTAAGTCCTAATCAAGGAACTTGCTAAAAACTTCTTGTACATCAACAAGGCAAGCAGGAAGAGCTGCCTGCTATTTTGAACCTCCAAACCGCTACAGGAAGAAGTTTTTCCATCCTTCTCAATCCTCCAGCCCAGGAGGGCCACAGGGAGCCCCGTTCTCATCTCATGATCTAGGTCAAGAGCAACTTGAAACAGCCGCATCCAACATCCAGGGACACACTGTGATCCCAAGACCCCCAATACAACCTAGGGGCAGTTCTGGTTTGCAGGACCCAGGTCACAGGACAGCAAAAACACTGGGATTCAAAGCAAACACAGTTCCCCTCCACACAGGGCCACTGCAGGGCCCGGAGACCCCCGATAATAAATCTCATGCTTTTACAGGGTGACCTTTTCATAGTTAATCACTGGCAATTAGGCTGCTATGTCAAAATAAAACTGTCTTAAGCTTGCAAAGTGATTGCCGGGCTATTTAGCACATAATTGATTAACAGCTTTCTAATGAGAAGACTAAAGAACACAGCAGATAATTGTGCGATGCTCCACAGCTCCGTTTTGAAAGCTTAAGACAACATACCTCGATTTTCCTTCCACCTGCCAATTAAACTATTAAGTGTTGTTTACCAGGACTAGCAGGATTACAAGCCCGGAGGTGGATTTATTAACAGAGAAAGGAAAAAACACTCCTCCACAGGACAGAAAGAATTGATTTGAGCGCCAAGAGGTTGTGCCCCAGCTCTTCTCCCATACGTTCAGATCAGCTATTAATCTTCCCAAACGGGGGCTGTTTCGCAAAGCTATTCCAGAATTTACAACCAAGGGATCCTCTGTTATCGCTTAGTTGTGTTTTGTGAAGGGTTCCTATGAGGCTTGCAGAATTGCCTCAAATCCAGCCAATTCTGCACACCAGCATCACGCGTGTGCCGAGCGCCTTTGCAGAGGCTCAAACTGCAGCAGGGCCAGCACCTGGTAAACCAAATGACCCTTAAAACCACCCAGGCAGGTACTGCTGTCTAAAAAGGTAACGTAAGGAAAAATCTGATCAAAAAAAGGCAAGTGAAAAGATGCAGACTTACCATTTTTGTCCGCTCTTCTGAAAATCTGGAATGAGAAAGAGATGCATTTTAACTATTATGACTTGGAGGGTTTCATGTCTTTTTTTTTTTGCTTGGTCCCATGAAGCTGCTGCCCCCAGGACCAAGCTCAGCCCAACGGGAGCAAGAGGTCTCATCACCCTGGGCCCTCCCGGTGCCCACCTGAAACGGGACCCCCCCAAGGCAGGACCTGCGACTCTCAGACCCTGCTTTCCTGATGGCAGGAGTCCCCCCCTTGGCCTGTTTTCCCTCTCCTCTCAAGACGATTTTGCAAGGCAAATTCAGCAACGCAAAACCAGGCGGTTAAAAGCTTCGAGCGAGTCGCTTCTTTCCCACCTCCCCTGCAGAAGGAGGCAGAGAGCGGGAAGGCAACGTGGGATGAAACCCGCGGCGGGAGCAGCCCGGCCAAAGCCGGCGGCCCTGAGAGCGTCGCCTCGTCCCAGCCCTGCGCTTCTCCAGCTATTTACTAAATACCTTTTTTTATTTTTCCCCTGAAGTCCCCTGAGTGGGAAGGAAGATTATATTTAGACTTAAGACTATAGTGTGCAGAAAGCAGCCCACAGACAGGAATCAGGAGAAAAACAGCAATAACACATATTAGAGGAGAATTTGCTGGGGAAAAAAAATAAAGCTGACAGAAACAACTGCTATTTTTCTGGTGAGGTTAATGTTAAGAGCAGCCCCTGACCCACTGCAAATAATAGCGATAGCCTCGTGCAAGGGCTGCAAGCTGCTAGGTGGATGCAGAGAGTGACCACGAGCTCAGCTCTTGCCAGGAATTACTGAAAAATTAACATGTTCCTAACCCAGGCAGGCAAGGGGAAGCATTAGCATCTCCCCAGGCCTGACCCTGTTAATGTGAGTGGGAACAGAGGCTTCGCTGCACAAAGAGATTTCCCTGCGGAGGGAATAAAAGCACCAGCAGCACCGAGCGGAGCTGGCCAGGAAATGGGATCTCGGATTTTTCTGGGTCATAAAAAAATCATTACCAAAAAGAAGATATATATCAAGTGGAGAAACTGCTGCACCAAAAAGGGAGCCCAAAAGACAAGCTGGGCTGCGGGACGTGCTCTTTAAGCAAATACAGCTTGATTAATCCTTCGTTTGCCCAAAGTGCCTTCCAGGCTATGTGGGTACATTCAGGCTCATGCAGCAGGACTGCAATTGCTCCCCACTCTGGAGATCTTCCCACGGGAGAGGCATCCCAGGCATCGTTGCCTGTTGGAAGAGGACCCTGTGCCCTATCCCTAGACCAAAATACTGCTCCTTTGCAGGCCTGGCCATCCCCATCGCTCCCTCCACACCAGACAGGCACATTTTTTAGGGCAGGACACATGTGCCGCCGCACATGTTCGCCTGGCAGCAGCGAGGCCACGGGAAGCGCTTGCACTAATCATCATCTTGGAGAGAAAGCGACGGCTTAGAGCTCGAACGCTCCCTTCCGCCGTCCCAAAGCACTCGGATGAGGATCTGCTCTGCTAGAGGTTGCTTGATTGAGATTTTCTTGGCAATTTTATTAATTTCACACCACTGGGAAATTGCTCTCTTGCAGCCTCACTGTACGCTGCTCTTTCAGGTACAAATGCAAGTAAACAGCAACCCGATGCTTTGCCATGGGTGCTTGTAATATTAGATGGGATGGGTCAGGAAAAGGCCTGGGTCTGGGGTCTGCCAGCAGAAATTCTCCATTTGGAGAGCAACTCTGCCCCGTGCCAAGCTGTTCATCCTGTGCAGAATAAGCTCCTTTTCCTAGCTCATTCCTCAAAGCAGGGAAAAAAAAATAAGAAGGTGAAGTTGAATGGTAAGATACTATTCTGGCAGGAAAACACCCCATCATGTTCTGGAGATGGACTGCAGCATCTCAGGGCAGGCAGCGCCTGCACCATGTGGAAACGGAGGGAAAAAGGACATCAAAAAAGAAGGAGCGAAGTTAACTTCAGTGCAAGCGCCGCTGCTGCTGTCGTGCTCTTAGCTCCTGCATCAAGCAGCATTCCCGCACCGCCAGCCCCGTCACCCCACCCGGAGCACGGGCTGCTCACACGTGTGATGAGATGCGGGTCAGCAACCCATGCCGACACCTGCCACGGCAGGGGCCACGCAGGGTGTGTGGAAAGCACCTAACGCCGGAGCAGGGGGAAGGCAGCACGAGTTGTCCCTTACTACAGCCACGGGAGCTTGCTTTTGAATTCACCCTGCTTGTTCAGCCAGGAGACTGCAGACCTGAAGATGGGTGCTCAGCAAGCGGACTCCGCAGCTCGGGGATTGCAGCGCTTGCACGCCGGCTTCTCCCAATCCCTTCTCCTAATCGCACCTAAGTGCAGGCAGCCTAAGGAGCTCCGAACCAGAAAGGTCTATAAATAACGAGAGTGGAGGAGCCCAGCACACTCCTGCCTGCTCCCCTAACCCGGGTAATGGGATCCCGGGTACCCAACAAGCACCTAACTCCCTCCACGGGACTCCCCACAGCCCCTTGGGGAGCCAGACCCAGGGTGCACCCCAGCACCCCCCAGGCACGGGCTGGGGGATCCGATGCGACACGAGACCCCGGCGCCAGGCGGTGCCGAAGGGCATCCCGGAGCGCGAGAGCTGGGAGGGGACGGAGCAGGACACAGGGGACACCCCCGCGCCCAGACCCCACCTGCGGCCGGGCAGCACCCAGAACACGGCGTGCGAGAGCTGAACGCACCCCCTGCTCCGGCCTCTCCGGCGTGGGGACCCCCCTCCGCAGCAGCCCCCGCGGCCCGGCCGCTCCGCGGGGTGTCGCAGGGCTGGGACCCCCCTCCCACGCCCGTCCCCGCCGCACGCCGGGGCGCCCAGCTCACATCGAGGATGACCGAGGTGCCCTTCCTGTGCGCGGCGGCGGCGGGGCCGGGCTGCGGCAGCTGCCGCTCGGCGCCGGGGCCCTTGTCGCTCATCTTGGCGGCGACCCAGCGGAGCAGCCCGTCGAGCGGGCGCAGCGGCGGCGGCGGCGGCTTCCGCAGCAGCCTCTGCACGCCGGCCCGGCACGAGCGCGCCGCCTGCTCGCACATCGCTCAGCGCGGCCTCATGCCGCGCCGCGCTCCCTCCTCCTCCTCCTCCGCCTCCTCCTCCGCCCCCGGCCGCGCCGCCCCGACGGCGGCATCGAGCGGGCGGGCGGGGGACGCCCGGGCCCCCCACGCACCCTGGCCTGGGGGTCGGAAACGGGCAGGATTTGGTAATCACGGGGGACGAGCCAACCCCGGGGTGCGCCCCGCGCTGTGGAACTCTGCTCCCATGCAGTTTTCCATGCTCTGGCTCCCAGGGGAGAGGTGCCAGGTAGAGCTGGGTGCTGCCTCACCTGGCACAGGTCTGCAGCCCAACACCCCTGGGCCAGGCAGTGCCCGGAACACAAGCGAGCCCACGCTGCAGAGTTTAGGGACCCTCTCATTAGCAGCCCATTAATGCAGCCCCGAAACTTGCCTGCTCCCTCCAAAGCACGACATGCAACTGCTTGAGAAACCAGTGACTGGCTAAAGGCGGTGCCCTGCATTGCCCCAAGGCCAGGCCCATATGTCAGGGTCCCTATTCACCCAGGTCGTCTAACCCGCAGCTCTTGATCCAGGGGACCCAGACCCCACATCTCTCCCCCATGCTCCGTTTCCTCACGGCTGCTGCTCCAGAGAAGGCACCTGGGAGCCCTTCTCTCCCTGCTGCCCTTACAGACCCACCGGGCCGGTGTCTTTGGGGCTGTTGTCCCCATCACAGAGCTTCTCCGTGCCCACCAGAGCTCCTGTCCATGGCGGTGCCCAGGGCAGCGTCTGCAGGTGCTGAGCAGCCCACGTGCCCCTGCGTGATGCCCAGTGAGAGGCCACAGCTCACACATTCCTGCAGCCTTTGGAAAACCCGTTCGAAGGGGACCTGAACCACCAGCTACAGTTTCAAAGAGGACACCTAAGGAAGCCAACGGCTTCTGTCCAAGGCAGATCAGAAGACACCCACCCTCCTCCCTGGCATTGCTGCCTCGCTGGCCAAAAAAGCCCCTTTCATCAGCCCTTCGAATTAGGCTTCTCTCCACAGCCACCCAAACACAGCCCAGCAGGGAACTCTACTTAATTAAAACCTCCCAGCAGGCCAGGCTTGTGGTCACCCCCATGCAAATATCAGCTGTGGAGTCCTAATGTTTACCATGACCAGGAGAGCCGGGTTAGTCCAGCTGCTCCTGCAGAGAGTCAGAGAAGGGCAAGCAGAGGGCAGAGCCACCTCACCCTGCCAGGAGGGACTGCAAAGCTGCTTTAGCCCTGCACTGACTTCAGTCAAGGCTCTTTCTTGGAGTGTTGTAATGCAACAAGTGATCACCAGGTGATTTTATAACGACTATTATAACATGGCTCAAGAACACCCAGCCATCAGCAGCACCCACCCACTGCAACGTCCAAACCAAAGAAAAGATGCAGAGAGGTGGTGCCCGTGCACGACTAGGGATGCAGGAGGGCTCTCTCTGCTGAGGACACTGTCACTTGCCCTCACCACAGGCTTTGGCAGCAGAGCCCTGAGCTGTCCCAGCCCATCCTGGTGCTGTGACATGTCTGGGAGCATCAAGTACCACCCAGTCACACGTTCCCAACCCAGGTGCCATCACAAAGGCAAGGACAGGAGCATGCAGGAAGCCCCAAACCCACCACCTGAAGAGCATTGACACTGGAGAGCTGCACCCGCTCTTGCTTCAAGCCTCAGTTTGCCTTCAAACACAGCTAGACCCACACTCCATCCAAGGATGAGCTCAAGAGCAATAGAGAGTTTAACAAGGTTTCTTTTTTCACTCAAACATCCCTTCCTGCAACAAGAGCATTTCAGCAGTCCAGAGCTGGGATCATGCTGCTCCTGCACTCCAGCCTCTCCATAGCTCCCATAGAGCAGCATAAGGAGACACCACAACTAAATAAGTTCAAAGACCCCAGAGAGACCCACTGCACATTGCCAGACACTGACCTGACCATCAAAGAGCCAGCAAAGACCTTGAAAATACAAAGCTCCCCACAGATCTAGAAGAAACATCCCCATTTACCAGCAGTCCTTAGCAGAAACCCTTATATGCAGCAGGCCCAGGGCCCATTGTCTTTCTGCTATTTGGAGGTGGAGGGAGGTAAGCTCCAGCTGAGGGCTATCAAGGAAAGGAGCTCTCCCCACCCAGCCCCAACACTCCCACTTACAGGTGAAGGCATTGGGCTCGTGTCTGGGCCTTAGAGAGTTACTCCAGCTCCTGCATGTTTGTTATTTACTGTAACATTCACATAAAACAGATCCAAATGTTTCCCCCTTGGACATGACGACAGGGCTGTTAAGCAGCTGCGGAGCAGGGCAGTTCAGGTGTGCTGAGTGTCTGAGATTGCCCACCGCAGCTCCTGCTCAGCACCCCTCGCATAGGGTCAGTGATTAGTACCCACAGTGCAGAGCACGGGGATCGGGAGAGGCGGTTACCGGAGCCGGTGTGTGCACACGAGCGACACGGAGCCTGTCCCAACGCCGGCAGACGCAGCCAGGGCTGGCGTGTGTGTGCAAGGACACCTAGCGACTGCGCGGGAGGCTGCAAGGAGGCCCGGGAGGGAGGGAGACCCAGTATGGAGGGAGGCCCGGCACACAGGAAGGCTCGGGATGCAGGGAGGTCAGGGAGGGAGGGAGGCCCAGGACAGAGGGAGGTTTGGAATGGAGGGAGGCCCGGGATGCAGGGAGGCTTGGCATGGAGGGAGGCCCGGCACGGAGGCACTGCGGTGCTGGAGGCCACAGAAGGTCCCGCAGCACCCGCATTAGGGGGCCTCCCAAGCAGGGTCCCTGCACGTTCCCACGGGATGAGCTGGGCAGCAGGGGCGGCATCCTCTGAGTGCCAGCTCTGCAGATGTGGCTTTGTGCCGAAAACTCCCCTCCCCTGAGGGAAACGTCCTGATCCAACCTTGTTTGGGTTGTGATTCTGATGGGACTTGAAGATCTGGAGGTTAAACTGGGAGAGCAACCGCAGCCGCTTCCTCCCAGTAACACTGGAAGCAGAGGGGGCTCGTCCTGCTCCGCAGGGTGGCCCCTGAGTTTGGCACCTGCCCAGGCCTCTCTTGCTGCCGCCTCCCCAGCTCTCCGGCTGCAGCTGGACACGCTCGTGCTGTGGTCTCTTGCTGATCACTGAGCGGCTGCAGCTGCAGCATGGAAATCACGGCCTGATTCCAGAAGGAACACTTGGGTCCTGGCTGCACGCGGCCAAGGCTGCAGATCAGCAGCCTGGGCACCACGAGAGGGCTGTACCCGAGCACTAGGGTATCCTGGAGGATCAGCCCAGATCCCTGCAGCAGATGAGGATCAAGACCTCAAGCACCATCTCAGGGCTCTCATCCCGCAGGGAGCAGCAGGACCTGCAGCGCGCGGGCGCTCGCCTGCCGCTCCGGGAGGCTGCAAGCCCTGAGCCCGCTCTGCAAAATGCAGGTCTTTGCTTCTTAAACCAAGAGCGCAGCTGGAGGCATCGCTTGGTGGTTTTCCAAACGCTGCAGGGTTTCTGGTGAGCACAGGGACAAGAAATCACTGCTAAAGACAGCCTGATAGAAATGAAAAATCTCGGTTTTTGGAAGCTGTAGCATCCTCCTCATTCTCATCCTGAGTGCAGGTGGACTCAGATGTTCCTGGAGCCCTCCTGGCCTTTGCTGCCTGTTGAGCGAGAGCCAGCGGTGCTGCTGCCATTCCCGCGGTCGTGAGAGGGAGCTGTGTCCCTGCGCAGCACCCACGGCCCTCCCGCGCCGGGCACACGCATGAGCACACGTCAGGGACACGCATGCGAGCACATGCCAGGGACACGCATGCGAGCACACACCCAGGAGCTGCTGCCCGTCACATGTGTGCCTGTGGAGCGTGCAATGCCATTCCATGTAAATTCAGGGTATTTCCAAAGCCTGTTACTCCTGGTGTTCGGGTTGCCACGGCAGGAGCTGCCTGCTTATAGGGACTGTTGGAGGCCGAGTTGAGCCTGACACCAAAGATGAGCCACTTCATCCGACCCAAAACAAAAAGCCCTGCCTCCTTTTGCAAGTTATTTCTCCCTCTGGTTTTAATTTAGGGAGATGCTGCTTCAACAAGTCAAAATCTTAGCCTAAAAAAAATCAAGGTAAAGCACGTTGAGGTTTCCTAAACCAACTGCACGTTTAAAGCCATCTCGAGTGCATCAACAGGTTAAAGCTGGCCTTCCTTCTCTTGTAAATTAAAAAGCTCATAGCTATTTGCAAACCTTTCACAAGTTTGTGAGAGCTGCAGCAACCTGGCCCGGTGCCCGCAGACTCCGCATGCGCCGTCGCACACAGGCACACGCAGGCACGCGCTCTGCCCTTCTGCTCCTCACCAGGGCTTCACTCACACCTTCAGAAGCTCCTTCCAGGCGAAACTTGTCCCGACAGCGTTGCCGCCCCGTTGCAAGCCCAGATCGGTGCTTTGGGATGTGTGAGGCAGCCCGTAATCTCCTAGAAGATCTACCCGAACAGCCTGTACCCAGGTAATTGCATAATATGATGTCCAAAAAATACGCCTGAGAAGGCACCAGCCGTCCCTCCCGCAGCACAAACAGGAGACACCCGCTTCACCGTCCCCTGTGCTGCACTGCAGGTGACACTGATGGTTACAGGGCCATTTTCCACGATGGGCATCCCAGAAGCGTGGGCGTTAGGAGGGAGGTGGTGTCTGCGGATGCGACGTGTTCGGCTGACACTTGTGCTGGGAGTCTTTGTCAAATGTCGCTTCAGCTTTGTAAGGAGCAGCTATGTTAAACATCAGAATGAAGCTTACACCTAGGTCTGCAGGAAAACTGGATTTCAACCACATGTAGATGAACAACCTCAACTGGCACCTTCCATTTTTTTCCATCTTTGTAGTTTATGAATCCATGGGTTGTCTTGCCCGCCTCGAAAATGCATTTCCAGGAGGTGTTCAGAGGATGCTCCCTTGAAGACTTTGGTCTCCTTGCTCTCACGGACTGCACAGCAGCATCCTGTTGTGTAACAGGCCTCTGGGTTTTACCTCTGGACGCAGGGAAACCCAGGGTGAGCAGGCCCATGGCTAGTCAAGCCTTGGCTGTCTCCAAGGAAAGATCCTTCTCATTTGGGATCCCTTCATTCAAGGGGAATTTTAAAGGGAGCTCCCTGATGCTCCTCAGCCAGTGTCTCTGGCATAAATATCGAGTGACTTGCAGCAATATCTCTGGTGGCCTCACTGCTGGGTATACTCGCTGGGTGACACAGGAGTAACCCTGCATATCTGTCATTGGGATTGTGACAAGGGAGGCCAGAAGCCCGTCACAATTTTGTGAACTGCACGCCAACGCTTTGAACTCTCAATGTCGATGCCCGCTGCCCAGATTCATGTTATGGCTGCAGCGCTCTGAGCTTTTAGTCTCAGTCTCAATAAACCTACCAAAGAAAGAACTCAAAATTCATTTTTAATGATTATGGGCCATACCTTAACACCCTATTGTGAGCATGAGTTACCCAAGACTTCAAGCAGAGCAGGATGGTGCAAATAAGGCTCCGGACAAGCATTGCCAGGACAGTGTGCTCACCTCCCCATCTCTCCATCACGAAGCGAGTGCCAGCTGGGGGAAGCCAGACTTGTCTGCAGGTGGCCCTGGGAGAGGTGGAGCAAGACAAGAAGGTGACATGGGGAGCACCCTGGCAGAGACCCCAGCTGCTCAACCAGGGCTCGTGGTGCCAGCGACGTCTTACTGGCTTGGCCTGGGCGACTCGTATCCACTAGAGCTTGCCAGGGCTAATCGGGTTGCTAGGAAGTTCATGGACAACGTTACTGAGAAGATAAAGGGGTGATAGCAGAACCGCAAGGGTCCGGGGCCTTTTGTGCTGGGTGGTACTCGGTGCTGCACGTCTGTCACGGTCCTGAAGCAGCCAGGGGCAGCCGGCCCCAGGTTGGAGGGGCCCGTGTGACACGCCGCAGCCCGTGTGAGGCAACAGCTTGAACCAAGCGGCGTGGCTTGAACCGAGCTGCGTGGCTGCTCTGCCCCAGCAGGTCGACGGCAATTCCCACTTCTGGGCCCGTCGTTTTTTCTGGGAGATCTGTATGCAGGTGAGTTGCTAAACCAGTCCCTAGCTTAGGGCACACACGTCTGCACAGTTCTCCTCTGGGCACACATAGCTCAGGACTTGCTCCCGCACTCCAGCTCCCACACGAGCACCCGCGTCCCGGCCGCGTTGCAGAAGGGCTCTGCAGGGGAAGCCGCGTGGCAGAGGTTGTTGTCGCTGGGTCAAAACGGTGCTTTCATCCCCCAAAACACGTCCCCCGTAAAACAGCACCCTGTATTCACCCTCTCGAGCTTCCTCCAGATGACCTGCTACCTGTGCCCGGCCTCTCTTGCAGGTTCACATGACGACGCTGCAAACAAGCCTCTGCATACAATAAGCTTATATAATATTTGGCTGCGAATCAACTGCAAAAATGTCTGGAATGGGCAGTGCCCTCCAGCGCTGACAGCCAGATTAGATACTGTTCTGAGGCTGCATTTTGGGCTGCCCCTACAATAAATAAACAAGGTTTTCCTCTAATATTTGTTGAAATGTAGGCACAAGCTTGCACCAGGAAGCTATTAACAACCCCAGTCCCATCACAGAGGTGAATTGGCTGAAGAAATAGGCCCAGCCACACATGAACAGCCTGTAATAAACACATTATTGCACTTTCCAAACTGGTCCACTGATCTTTGCTGTTCTAGGGCAGAGAACTGAAGAGGTCTATAGGGTAACTAAGATCATCATAGATAAAAGTAGAGATAAGAGCTAGAAACACAAGGGGATCAGATGCACCTTTTGCTCCCGAAAAGGTGAATTTGAAGACACAACCCTTATGTGATGGTGAAGCCCAAAAAACTCTCTGGCCTCCCCAGGATGAAGACACAGCAGGGACCAGCTTGCTCTCTTCATCCAGATGCCCTTTGGGGTGGGTGAGGACTTGGAAGCAGCCCGAGAAAACATCCCTTTAGCGTAAAAAGCAGGACTGCTTTCCCAGCTCCCACTGGTAATCTCACACGTGCTCCATAAATCCTTGCGCAAAGGAGAGCAAAGACAAAGACACACGAGCTCCCTGCCCAGGCCGCCTCCTGCCTCGGAGCCATCGCTCTGGCTCGTGACCACAGCCGGGCTTCAAAGCAGCTGGAAAGACCTCCCAGGAGAAGGGTGGTTTCAGCTGCTGCAAGCCCAGGCCGGCCGCCCTCGTACCCTTTCCACCAGCGTTTGGCCACCTCCAAGTCCTCTTCCATCGGGCCACCATTTGCTCCAAGAGACTGATTTTTATCCAGGCCCATTTGCTTTTTCCCTTTACCCATTTGTTTCCCCATTAAAGGATTTCTTCCACTCCCTGACCTGGAGCCCCCCGTGTGCTGGCCTGGGCACCATCCATCACCAGGACATGTCAAGTGCTTCTCTGTGCCCGCCTGGCTGCTGACCCATCACTACAGTCAGGGGTTTAAAGGCAAACTTGGCTGGCAGTCAAGTTTCCTAGGATGAACAGCTTATTGGGAAGGCAATTCTCATTTATTAATCTGAGAGCTCTCAGAAAAGAATAAAACTCCATTTAAATGACAAGTTCAAGCTGTGATAAACACACCTCCGGAGACCTCAGATTTTTGGGCGGGTTGTGGAGTTACTCAGTGCAGAATCCAAACTCCCCTAAGCCGCATTTGAGGGCAAGGGCTCAGATTCCTTGTGGGAGCTGGGAAGAAATAAGAAAGTTTGAGAGGAAAATGTCCTCTCCCTACCCTAGAAATTAAATCATGTCTTAACAGGAACGTTCCCGCTCGCCTCCTCCTCCCCTGTGTTTGCTTGAACACAGCAATAGTTACCCTCATTCTTGCTGAGCATTTTCCATGCAGTAGGAACTTCAGCAAGGTAAATAATTCATGAAATATCATCCTGGGAGATCTCTGAGAATAAGGGGACTTCTGGAGGAACATGGAATCACTTCCAAATGGAAAATTTTATGTGTTAGCGCTTGGATAGCCTTGGAGAGACCAAGAATCAGTGGAGCCTTAAAGACTGTGGGAATTACTCACACGAAGGCAAGGGGAAAGGTAATTCACCCATACCCATCCTCTACCGCAGCAAGGATCTGTTCCTTCAGCTCCCCAGTCTCTTCCAAAGCCCTGTAATTTTCTTCACCTAAAATCAAATAAACCACCTCCCTCTGAAGAGCCAACAGGGATCCGCTCCAGCCGAGCCGTGCAACATCCTTGCCTGGAATAATGGCCAGGGGGGCATCCGTGGCGTTGTTCAAGGGCAGGGGGCCGCGGTTCCCGCTCTTGGCTGCGGCGGTAGCGGAGCGCGAGGCAGGTCACGGGGCAGCCGCAGCCTGGGAACGGGCCGCGGGCCGGGCGGCCGCTCTGCAGCCCTTTGTTTTTGGGTGAGAACTTGGCCCGCCGCGCTCGGCCTCTGCGGTTATGTCACCTCCCGCGCGCGGATGGGGCGTTCGGAGGGCTGTGTCCGAGCGACAGCGCTTGTTTGTGTAGCTTCATCCTTTCCTCAGGCCTCTGCATCCTCATGAAAATATTTATGTTGGCAGCGGCACGAGCTGGTTCCTGTCAGCACGATGAGCCCCGTGGCCCAAAACGGGGCCTCGCTGGACAGGCGTGTTTTGGGGGGCGGGATGCGGCTCCGGGCAGGATTTCGGGAATCTGCCCTTGCACAGGTGGCTGCTGTGCCGTGGGTTGGGAGATACCCCTGTCCTGCTCTTGACGCCAGACCTGCAGAGACAACTCGTCCTTTGCCAACGCCAAATGCCTTCCCACACAAAGCGGTGAAAGTTCACACAGTTGTGGCCTTTCCGGTGGTGATTTCCCTGGGAAATTACCTCATCGGTGCCGATTCCCTAGAAATCCCCCTGCCTTCCCATCATGTGCCTTCCTTCCAGGTTTATGCAGAGAAAAAGTACCTTAAACTGTGACGCACCTGCCCCCCGTACATGAAGGTGCTGGGGTGGAAACCCGGGCTGAAGAGGGACCAAAAGCTTCCACCCCAACTCCAGCAGCTGCAGCATTTACAACATTGAGAGACTCGGCACCAAAAGTGTTTCTGTCACCATTTCTAATGAAAAACTTCCAAAGATTTTATTTTTACCTCCATGTGAAACCTAGGGAGCTCCTAAAGGCTGTCATTTTTCAGTGGAGAAAACCAGCTGGATGCACTTCACACCGTTACGCATTGGATCCGGTCAATTCATTGCAGAGTTGCCTGCTGCCTGTTTTAACTCAGTTTAAGCCGTTTTGGGTAGACACAGTCTAACCAGCTAACACACCAGACAATTACTTATGCTGCTGAAAAGACTCATTCACAGAAGGGCAATTTAAGGGACAAGCCGCGATTTGGCCAAGCGCTGGCTCAAGGGGCCGTGTAGGCGCGTGCCGCTCGTCCCGGGGCAGGGCCGCGCTCCGCTGTCCCTGCTCGCCCACGGCCCACGGCCTCCGCTTCCCGGGCACCAGCCCAGGACGGCTGCGAGGAGAGCGGCTTTCCCGGGAGCGCGGCTGAGGCTGCCGGGGAGCCCCGTGCACGGAGCTGGGCGAGCAGCCTGGCCATGGAGGGAGCCTTGAGCTGCTTTTCAGCTGCCACCAGCCCCACACTGCCCCACTGCCAATGCCACTGGTGCCTTTTAAGCCTGTTTCCCAAGAGCCCTTCCAGGCATCCCTGCTGGCTGGGGAGGGCGTTAATTAGCTTCTCACAAATGCCCTAATTACAGCCCATGGGCTGCAGCTTGGGAAGCCGAATCTCCGTTCGCCCTCACCTCCCTCTGTCCAGCCTTTGGAGGGCACATCTGAGCCTGGGTCGGCCTCGCTGGTGGCACTGTTGACTTTTCTTATCTATTTTGGCTTTTCAAAAGAATTGCAAATTAAAGACGGAAACACAAACGAAAGCAAGAAAGAGCCAGTTTGGCGACAGAGGCCCTCCAGCACCCCGAGCAGGACCGCAGGCCGCAGCTCACGATGCCCTTTGGGACCTGGCTTGGTCAAACAACGTTCTCCCAACACCCCAAGATGTCTCATGACCAGAGCTTTCCATCCCCACCGGTGGCCGCAGTTTCCCTGGCTCCGTGTCTCCACCAAGCCTGAGCTTCAGGGTCACCCCGCTTTGCGGTCGCCTTATTTTTGCTGGACCCTAACGTTTCACCCGAGTAGGGCACTTATTGCCACAAAATAGCACCAAGGAATTTGTTTCTAATACACAAATTTCCTGGCTTTTTCAGCTGAAAGATGTTTCGGTTGGTTTATTAGCTTTGAAAATTATGTGTTCCTTTGAGACTTGCCTGAGAGTTACGGTAATACCGGAAAGCTTGGGTCTTGATGCCAAGTGGCAACTGATGTTTGCTGCATTGGGCCAACTCTTAGAAAGGATGAATGTTTTACCCAGAAACTGCTCTGTGGTCTCATAAAAACGAAATCAGAGTTCCTCTGGTTTGCCAGTTCACCGTTCCTTTGCCATTAAAGGCGTGATTTCATCCTGTCCTTTGCATGTCCTCTGGTTAGACTTTGTCTTCCTGGCAAAATGCTCCGCGAGCTATAAAAGCACTAACTAACATGTGGAGACTTGCCCAGTATGACATCCCTAAACGCTCGCTTCATCGTCAGCAGTAATTTTGCCTGGCCTCTTTCAAGGCAAACTATGATCTCAGTTCTCATCCAGCTCTTATTTCACCAGGAAAATCCCCCCAGACCTGGTGCTGATCTGACACTGGTGGCAAAACCACCCATTTGCCTGGGGGGGCAGCCAGGAACCGAGCGCCCGGTGCCGGTGCCCTCCCTCACGGGGTTGCAGGAGCTTGGGAAAAAGGTGGATCCCGTGGTTATTGTGCCAGCCCTTTGCTTCCCATGAGAGCAAGCTGTGGAAATTCACCTGCGGGAGAAATATCTTCAATAAACAGGACTTTCCCCTCCCGACAAGCAGCGTTTCCCCGGCTGGCGGTGGTGCAGAGTGCGCACTGCCTTACTCGGGATTCCTCTCCTCTTTTTCCATTTCCAGCCTGCTGCGGCGTAGCTGTGAAATCACGCCGAGCCTCCAGCAGCGCTTCCAAGAAGGGAATGCGAGCGGTAAAAGCTGGGCAAGGAAACCAGATCCCTTCTGCTTTGCTTGCACAAAGCTCACGCAAGCCGCCTGCCCCAACCCCTCCCGGGCAGGCTCCTGTAAAGCAGTGTATTAATAGGCCCTGCTTCCCTGAGCCAGAATTGGTACTGGTGTCTGTCACAGGGCACAGTCCTGCAGCCAGAGGCAGAAACGTTCTGCTCGCTCGGTCTCTTGGTTGTTAGACAGAGGATCCGAATGCAGCCGTGGCCCTCTGGTTTCTCTCCCCAGCTCCTTAAGCCAAGGCCACGGCAGAAGCAGCAGGTTCACGCTGCGACTTGCACGCTACGAGGTACCCGGGTTTGGGCTTGCCCAGTCCCTGCTGCTGCACCCACTGGCATGTTTATTTAAGACACATCATCCTTGACTGCAAGGACTCAGCAGCATGGTTAAAAAAACACACACACACAAAAAAACCCACAAAATACACAGTGTTCTCTTGTTTCTCCTAGGTGAATATTAAATCCTTGTTTCTATTCAGGCTGCACAAGTTTCCAACCATTCTTGGTGAGTTCTGATAAGTCTCAGGAGCTTGTTCTGAAAAGACAAAAACTGGGGCCTTACCAGGCTAGGAAACTGAAGGGGCTGAGAAGTCCCTGCTAAGGATAGAAAGCAAATACCTGACCAGGAGGTGCTGCTGAGTTTTACTGAAGGTCATTTCTTTGTGGAACCCAGGGGCTCAGCCCCGAAAACCTGCTCTGTTTGAACTGAGCCGCTTGGGAAGTGACTCGCTGGTTGTCCAAGGGATCTGCTCCTGTCACTGGTGCTGGTTGAAGACACCAAAGGGCTCAAGCAAGCCGGCAAAGCCGTCTCGAACTTGAAATCACCAACCAAGGCCAGGCTGGACTACACGAGCAGCGATGGAACCCGCGCTGAACATACCTGGCGCCTTTCCTAAAGGAGCTGCGTCACTGCCGCGGAGCAGTGTGACGCGCAGGAGCTTCTCGGGAGACTATTCTTTCCTCGCAGGCCCTGTCAGATGCCGCAGGTCAAGGTTATAATGCACAGATGAATCCCAGGCCTAACAAAGCTGCTATCTATTGACTCGCAGTGTTTTGGAACAGTAATTCCTATTGTCTCCCTGGCTACGGAGAGCTCAGCGACAGCCGCTGCGGATCAGCACAGAGCCATCCTGCCCTGCGGGTTTCCAGTTGTTGAGGAGAAAGCACCATCCCCACTCGTGAGGTTTTCTGCTACCACGTCCCCATAGGGTAGAACACAGGGTGTTTTCTAAGTATCAACTGGAGGAAAAAGGCAGTCCTGCACAATTTGCTCATCCCTCTAGGGTGAGAAAGCCAAGTATTTAAAGCAGGGTAATCTGGTGCACCAAGGGCTGGCACAACCTGGGATGCTCAGAGCCCTCTCATCTTGTAGAAGACACCTGGATACTGGAAGGCAGGAAGGTGGGCAGTGCAGGCAGAGAGCAGAGGCCTCTCTCCTCCAGCTCAAGTGGGCATTTTAGCTCTCAGCTCCACACACTGCATGGAAACCAGCCAGGAGGAGCATCAGGAGGGGACCATGGGGAATGGTCACTCACTCATCTCTCCTAGTGGCACATAAGCTGGCATTGCATTACTCACATACAGATGTTTCAATTAGCTATCTAAAGGAGCAATTTCTCACATTTCTCTACAGAAAAGTTGGCCAGTGAATCAGAGGTCCCAAAGATGACCATGGAATCTCCACTCCCAGAGATTTTTCAGAGCTTTCTTAGTCAAGGCCCTGAGCAAGTTGGCCTGACCTCAAAGATGACCAAGCTTTAATGGGGTAAGACCACAAAACTTCAAAAGCCTCCTCCAATCTAAATGATCCTATTACCTGCTAGACTAGACCTTGATTTGGGACTTTTCCAGACAGGAGAAGACAAAGTAACAAGATCAAGTCTCCTAGAGGTAATACTCTAGGCAAAAAAAGCTTTGTGCTGAGCAGGGCTTAGGCTCACAGAGGAGAAAGGGTACTTGTAATGCCTAAAAAAAGGTTCTCCATTGTAAAGAGGAAAGGAAGATGTGTGGAAAATGTGCCCTTAGAGCACTCTACCCCTAAGGAGAAGTGAGGTGGGATCCAGGGGACACCACAGCCTGGTTTAGTTCAGAAACCCATGAAGTTATTTGGATATTCTCTTAGTTGAAGAATGAAAGAGGAAAAAAACCCAATATGCTGAGAGCAAGTTTGAAGACATTTTATTGAAAAATATTTCATAAAAGTACAGTCATTGATGAAAATATTCCCATGAGATATAACACTGCAAACCAGTTCCTTGCATGTCTCCCTGAACCACCAGTGAGGGAGACAGTCAATAGCAACTGTCCCCACACACAACCTTCCAGAGACATTTGGAGCATCCTGTCACGCCAGAGAGTTTCAGTGCACCACAGGGTGCACAGTCTCTTCACACTGAGTAACATCAACCACGATGCTTATTTTTTCCTGTGAGAGGTAAGGAAGGTCCCACGGGTCAACTGAGAGTGAGGCTGGCACCATGAGGCACCAGTCCCACCCAGTAGAAGGTCCCTAACAAAGTGCTCGGCCAACACAAATCTTAAATTCACAAACAGCAATCTTGAAGAGCCACGCTAGGTTAGGGATTCATACTACAAGATACTGCTTTTTCCTGCAGTAATCCATGCAGCAGAAATCCCACACAAAACAGTGACAGAATCTCAAGACAGGCCAGTAGTTCCCTTTAATCCTGTTGGCTTTAGGGCAGCTGCTGAGAGGCAGCACCAGTTTTGAGTCAGAAAGCAAATTGCTGTAGGAGGGCAAAAAGCATGTTCCTAAGACAGTACCATTGCTCCTGAAGGCTTTTCAGAAGGAAAAAACAAACCATTCCATTACCCTTGAATTTAAAAAAAAATCAAGAATTAAAAAACATATAGCATGTTGCTGGTATCATCAGTAAGAAACTATGGTTTAGACTGTGCTTCTAAGTTCTTATTCACAGAGGACCATTTAAGTGCCAAAAATTTACCTGCATCTTTCAGTGATTTCCCTAATAAGAACACAAAGCTGAGCCACAGGAATGAGTACAACCACACTTTCATCCCAAAACACTGGACAGAAAGATGCAGACAGACATGGGATTGCCAGCTTGCTCTCTGGGAAATAATTAATATTTGTTTCCCCAATTCTACTTTCAGTAGCCTGGAAGGTGTAACATAGAACAGTCACTTGCTCTCCACATTTGCAGGCTTTTATGCATAGCCATGCAGGGAAGGAGATGAATCCCCCAGGGTTTGAGGAGTCCCTGAGTGAAGCCTGCTCTGTGCATCTGGTAGCTTCATGTTCCCAAATAACTCAGCAAGAACTTGGTGACTCTCTGTATAACCTTGGCAAAAACCAGCAGTGGGGACTTCACATTTGAGGGTGTGCATAGAGACTTGCTTCTCTAGGAAAACACCAGTTACCCACTTGGACATCGTTAGCATGGGAGGCTCCTTTCATTAGGGGGGATTTTTATTTGCTTTCTTTAACAGAGCACTGGCAACTGCCAGAGCCCCTCCCTGCACAAAGCGTACAAAGTTGTCCCCAGCTAGGGGCCCTAGAGCATAAAGCCCTTTCTCCTGAATGCACGCATAGGTGAAGGGGTCAACATCTATGGGATTCCTCTTGGGATTGACTGGTTGGTCGCAGTCCATTGCCAGGTCAATGCCATTATTTGGCAGAAAGGAAAGATTGGGGTTTGAGCCAGTTAGAACAAGAGCCATGGAAATTTTATAAACTTTCTGGTAGCCATTCTGGTCTTGAAGGATACATTTCTTGTCCTTGCCAAAGGATAGGACATGATGTTCAGGAAGGCTAACATAACACTCATAGGGCCCAGAACAAGCAGCAGTCTGTTCTTTCATCATCTGATGGACTTTGTGGTATTCAGGGTACATCATTTTGGGGAGTTGGTTAAAAATAAGACCTGGATCATTGACTCTTCTCCGAAAAGCATGGATTACTGGAATGTTGCAGTAGTGAGCAAAGAGAATCGCATCAGCAGCTGTCAAACCAGCACCCACAATCAAGACTGGATCCGACACGATGCTAATGCTGCTGTCCTTCACTGCTTCCTCTAGGGCAGACAGCTGGTGATGGACATAAGAAAGGTTCTCCCCCTTGACTCCGAGCCAAGCGGGACGATCATACGTTCCTGTAGCTAAGACCACATTCTCTGCATAGACGGAGAAGGGCTCCTTATCACCTTCCACATTTTTGAAAAATCCATCCACCTTAAAGACCTCTGTATTTTCCTCGGTGAAGTTCCAGGGTGAATCACTTCCCTCCTGCAGATCTTTCTGTGCATGGTTGGAAAGGCTCTCTGTAGTCACTTTCCTCACAGAGGTCACAACAGTCCCACATCTGAAGTTCTTCTGCAGCCCTTTCTTCATCACATAATATTGGTAATATTGAGCAATATCTTCTGCTGTGGCTCGATCATTTCTAAGGCCTCTGTAATACATTAGAAGCAAAGGTCAAAGAGCAGTTAAATACAAATTTAAAATTTCTCTTTCACTAAACGTATCCTCGAGTCTATCCTGGCACTAACACTAACAGAGGAGATTTTTTCCCCATCCCTCATTTTTCTAGCAAGTTTTTTCTACAGGTAAGACAGGTTTGCAGTTTTTTTTGACTGAGTCCACTCTCTCAACACAAACCCCCTCCCCAAGAACCCAGTACCTCATTTATATATTCCTCCTACATTTCTCACTTGTATTCCATTTTTATCTCCTGCACTGTTTCAGATTGCAAGTATCTAATCTCTCAACATCTGAGAGATTCCACAGTACCTACAGACCTACACAGTACCTATTATAGTTGTTACTGCAACAACAGCAATAGACACACAAAATACCATGTCTTCCACAAGCCTTTTCAGAACTGAGCCATCCCCAATAAGGGCTTCAAAAGTGGACACATTGCTGGAGGTCCCTTCCTCTCCCTAAAACCATCCACACTGCATTAAAGGAGTAAACTCTACTCCAGGTTCCTAAATAACTTTAGATCTTTGCAAATAAACAACCACAGCTTAAATCTCACCTTTTCTTTTGCCTCAGCCAGTCTTTGAATGGAAGGTCTGGGAGTCCCATCCATTCTCCTCTGCTCAGGGTAATCATAGATCCTTCAATAGACTGGAACAAGAAACATAATTATATTAAATAACCAAAAGCCAAGAAAAATTGTCACTTTGTCATGTTGCAGTACATCATATACCATGTAGTCAGCGATTTCATTTGACCCACTGGTATGGATGATTTCCTAAGGAATTAAGTGCACTCCATTTCCCTCCCCCACCTTTCTCTTCGAGCATCCTTCAGCTCTCTGCTTAGAACTTTGGGCTATTTTTCAACATGCAGACCTAAGCAATTAGATTGTAATTCACATACATGCCAAGCACCTCCGGGAGGGTTTTTGCCAAGGACCAAGTGCGGGATGGCTCTATTTGCCTCGTGCCACCAGGTGAGGACAGATTCTGCCGTTCCACCAAAGTCTGTGTCTGGACGCTGAAGAGTATCAAACAGAAGAGCCACTGGGCTATGGGATCGTCCCTCCAGCCCTTCAGACAGATACTCCAAATCCTATAAGGAGACAGAGTAGATGCTTAAAACATGTCATGCAATGTAGACTACCTGAAACTGCTGTATTTCCAATCAGTGCTTCTTGTGTTTTGTCAAATCCATCAGCTGGCACATAGCCCCAGCACTTGAAAATTATCTGAGGGATCTCAGCAGCAATGCTGGCAGTGCATACAAGGGAAATAGGGACAACTATATGGTCTTTTGTTTAAGGCTTGATTTGCCCATACACTTCAAAAATCCAAATGAGGTTATCATTTATAAAATACTCCTGGGACACTTCAATATACTTCACTAAGGTTTTTTTTTTTTTAAATACAAACCTGGTCCAATATGGAGACATCTGGTGCCTCTTCCAGTTTCCTCTGCAGAATGGAATGAGGATGAATAGAATCTCTTTTGAAGTAAGGGACATAGCCTGACAGCAAATAGGACAGACAGATTCCTGAAGGTCCATTCCCTAAAAATAAAAAAGATGGAAAAGATTTCATACTTCTGTGGATGGAATAGCACTTGGACATGAATTTTGAAAAACAGACAATTCAAACAATAAGACACCACTGCAGATATAGGAGCCTCTCTATTGCTAGGGTACCTAATGCTCTACTAGATGGAGCTGGGGAAGAAATTTTATTCTCATGTTTCCCCTTCCACTCCTCAATTGTGTCTACCTGTCTTGTAAGTGCCTCAGAATTGGTTGAAAACACATTATATTAAACAACGCAGAGATTAACCTCACCTGTGGCCTGAAGCCACTACTAGCCTGATGAGTAATTAAATAATTGCTAACTTCTTGCTTCTGGCTCTGAAGATAGATTTGCTCTCTCCATATGTCTCACTGCCACCATTTCTATCCTTTTATTTGCCAGGAGGAGACAACTGTGGTTAGCTTAAAAGTTTCAATCTGTTAAAAAACTGACTGGGGGCCTCATCTCTGCTGGACACACGTCCCATCTGTGCAAGGCAGTTCATTGGCTATGGGATGCAGAGGAAACCCAGAGGAAGAGAAGACCAGAGACAGCAGGGAACAGCTCTGCTCTGTATACTTTAAGCAAGAAATCCTACATAATAAGGGCTCTCTAGCAATACAAGTTTTGGCTGGTGACTCCGAAGCACCTTGGACCTGGACCTACAGCAGTCTGCAAGCAGCGAGTTAGAGAGGTCTCTGCCATGCCAAGACGATCTCTCAGAACAGAGCCCCGAGCAAATCGCCGCACGAGTAACTTGTCCAGCTGACCACCCAGCAGCCAGACGAAAGACATGATATATGTGACTCTAAGTGCAGCGAGAGCAGCCCATGGAAAGTTTTCACATTGGCTGCCGTCCAGTGTGTTTAATATTTCACAGCGTCGGCATAACTAACCGTCAGCCACTCTGCTCCAGAGCTCTGCTGCTCACTAGTAAGTGACTAACCCCAGTTACATAATGCAGTGACGGTGCGGGGCAGGACTGCCCAAGTGACACAGCAGCCATGCTGACGCAGTGCCGGGGCCACGTGCCACAGCCACTGGAGCAGAGGGCACTTCTCAGGCATCTGAGATAGAGGGAGGTTTGGGCTGTAAAAGGCACTGTTCTGAGCTATGCTAAGGGCAGCCACTCTCCCAAGCAAGAGTCCAAATCTGCTTGACCCTGGGTGAGGGTGGTGGCTGTTGGTCAGTGCCTGGAATAAGCTATTTGCTGGAGAGGTACCAAGTAAAATCGAGCAACAGCAGAAATTAAAAGCGAGCCTCACTGCAGCTATGGGAGAATAGAATATAGTCTCAGCCTGCTCCTTCACTTCAGGAAGTACCAAAAAGTTAATTTCACAGCGCTCTGCCTGGGATCTACCAAGGCATTCTGCCTGCTTCAAAAGGCTTGTGCAACTGGGCAGCAGAAAGTCACCCTCAGAATTCAACTCACTGGCTGCAGCATCCCCATGACACTTGCTGTCAGCAAGGGTTAAGGGTGACTTGTCCTGCAGAAGCTTTGGACTAACTCGGGGTGAGGGATGGCAGGACAGATAAGGCAGGAATCCAGCTGGCCTGAGCCATGGAGCAGAAGGCTCCCATGACACCTCTCGTTCTTGCTCCAAGCATCATCCCACATTACAAAGGTCCCTCTCGCAAGGGACAGAGGGCAGTTAGTGCATTCATTTCTAACATGGTGAACAACAGTGCATCACAGCTTTAAATAGAAGTTAATAGCTTTACTAAAATAGCAGTATAGATGATTTGCAAATATCAAAAGATTTAGTTAGTATTTCAGGGATCTACAAAAATTTCCCAGGAGCTTCAACAGCATCTGGATTACTTTCCAAGCCACACACGATGAGGGAAAAAAGATCACACATTAGTTCAAGCACTACAAACAGCTCGTCAGCTTTAGTGATTTTTCTCAGTAAACAGTTTCATTTCACTTTGCCTTTTAAGCAGCCAACAGGGGAAAAAAATAAGGCCTGGCTGACCTGATGTCCAAAAGGTTACCACTTTTGTTAGGGGGAAAAACACGCATATGTTTCAGTTTGTCAGACATCTGTTTTCCTACTTGCCACCACTCCCTTCATATCAGCACTAGAGAGTCTATCAGAGAAAGAGGGCAGAACAGTGACCAGGACAACCCTGGAGTTAAGATGACACAGAACAAAAAAAGATGGCAAGTCCAAAGTAAAAGCAGCACTAGTGAACACAACTACACTGGCAAAAGCAAACTTACCTATAATCACTACAGGCAGTGGCTTCAACCCACTCCTGCTTGGGTGTTTGTTCAGCACCGAATACATCTTCCTGTCTGAAAGCATTTAGGTCCTTGTGTCCACCTGGCAAAGTAAGGAAACATTAAACGATGGGCTTTTCTGACCAAAAAAGATGTGACTTGCAGGGCTGAGTAACCCAGTGTATTACCCATGTATCACACCCCACTTCACACACACTCAGGACAGGCTCCCTCTTTTTTTTTTTTTCTTACAAGTTGCAGGTCCATTCCCTGATAACATCGCCAAAAGAAAAAAAAAAAAAAAAAAAAAAAGGGGAAAGGGCTCTTATCTTTCTCCTCCACACATGTATTTCAGTCCACCCTCAACAGCTGGCAGCTCAAGTAGCCAAGAACCCTCCAATCGAAGTGGTGCAACTTGTTAATGAACGCTTCCCTTGCACTCACGCCGTGCAGCACAGTGCTACTGCCATGTAGTTAGGAATTTTCCTCCAAATCTTGCAAACGCCCCTCGCACTCAGGTGCTCCTTGTGCATTCACTAAGAAGCATGGCAAGCATCCCCTAAGACTTGTGGTTTGGTGGGTTGTTTCACAAGCTAATCTCCAAAATTTTCTACCACAAAAGCCCACCGGTGCAACTAGAAGAGTTCAGCACCCAGCATGGCCCAAGACCAGAGAAACAGCACACCCGCCTCACCAGGAAGATACTCACTGAAAGCAGCCTAAGTCACAGCACACACCTGAGGTTAGTGAACGTTTCTTGTCCATGGTAACCCAAGGCCGTACCACACAACAAGCCAAGTTCTCAGCCTTTCCTGACACGGAGAGCACACCTTTTTATCCCCGAAAACGCTGCATGGCAGCGTGAGACGAGCTCCCTGGAAGGCCACGTGCAGGCTCCCGCCCTGCGGCAGGCTGCGTGCTCCAGAGACAGCAGTAACCCAGCAACATCCGTGGGATTTTTGCTGGGAGCAAGCACTGCCAAAGCAACCCAGTGTGGTGCATGGCAACCATTCCAAGGGAGCAGCAAAGCCACTGTACAAATACCAAGCCTATCAACCCAGCTGCGAGACTTGGGCACAAAATCACCCTGCTCTGTGCCAGAGTTTCTAGAAGCAGGGGAACCAGAAGGGGACAAGAACAGGCTCCAGACAGCAGAAACGAGCCTTGCACTCCTGGCTGCTCCCAAGGGAGCTTGCCTTGGCTCCTGGCCACTGCACTGCCACCCGATGCACTGCGAGCAGCAGTGTGAAGTGGCAGCCCCAGGCAGATTCCTCTCCTCATTTCACCCTGCGCCCCCAGTCAGTATCTTTTGATATGTGAAAAGCAGCATTTGCTGAAATTAAAGCCAAGCCTTGAAGGGCAGAGTACAAACACCAGTTTGGCATATATTCCCTGATCCAGGTATATATGTGACCTTTTTAAGCTGCAGTTTTAGCCAAGATGTAGATTCACAACCCCATTAAACTCATTTTAGTGCCACTCACTTTGCTCCCCATAGTTTTGACACTGGGCAACACTACTGACACAAAATTACTATTGAAGCTGCTTCTGCTCATCCCAGCCTGTCTCTAGGTACAGAAGCAGCCCCTTCCACATCCCAGACCTACCACTTTATAGTTCACAGTTACTAACTGCATTTTCAGCAGAAAATGAATCAGCTGCTGAATCTGCTTACAGCTGTTCCTAACCCGTAGGCTAGCCGTGTGACATGCTGTGAGCAAAACTATGCTCACAGCACCAAGGCAGCTGAATTTTCAGGCAAATGTTCCCGTTTCCTGTGATGCAAAGCAGGTCTGTTTGCTCATTGTTCTGATTTTTGACAGTCTCAAAACGCTGGAGACACACATACCTCAACAGCCCCTACAGCCAATTCACCACCTCTGTTCTTACAGAGCCTCCTGTAAAGCACATGGGACATCAAAGTTCACTTCAAATCCAAACAGAGCTATTTAACTAACTGCAACAAGAAGAAAGAGAAGCCTCAGGTGATGAGAAGCACAAGACTGCCTTTCCCACTTCCCCTGGGGAAGGCTGGCTCACATCTCACCAGTTCAGGGCACTCGATCACTGGTTTGGCTCCTGCTTTAGGCTTCCTATTTAACCCGGAGTTTTTCTCCTCCTCAGGAACATGTGGCAAGTTCCAGAATCCCTCTCCTCGATGCTTCCAAAGCCTTTATTTCTCTGCCGATGGAACGTTACATAATTGTGCTGGCTCGAGAACCTGCCAGCTTATCACATAGGGCCAAGTCCCGCACACCTCCCAGATGCAGCCCCACGCCTGGAGAGCCTGTAACTCGGGGAAAGCAGGTCAGTGTGACCCTGGTACTGCCAGGCTGCGCCGCTGAAAACGGCCTTAAGCAAGCAAAAGGAAAAAGGCAAATAAATGTTAGTGGGACAACAGAATTACCGTATCTTTAGTAAGAGAAAGGCAAACTTACATCAGCCATGTGCAAACAGGTCTCCCCACAATGTGGGTGAGACTTCTGCTCCAGTAAGGACAGATAAGCACGGCCTTTACAGCACGTGGAGAGCTCAGTGAGTACAGGGCAGTGAGTACATAAGGAAAAGAGAAGCCTGAAAGTGCTTTTATGGCACTGGGGGTTAACAAGAACAGTTACAGAAACACAGCAGCTTCCTTCAGCTTTATTTCCTCACCCCACATTGATTTCAGAAACAGCTTTTAAGAGGTTATTTAATTTCATTCATTTAGTCTTTAAGAAGGAGATGTCCCATTAGCTTTGATACTTCCCTACAAGTTTAAGGAACTCTTTTCCCTACCTGTATCAGTCTTACATGTGAGTCCACTTACACCACACAATATATATGCGAGCAAATCAACTTTGTGTAACAGAGATAAAACATTCTGGAAAAATTCCTGCTATCTTTGAGAAAGCAACATGTTCTAGTACACCACACTAATAGAGTTCTCAACACTCACAGTCATCTTACCTTTCAGCAGCAGATCTGATGAAAAGAAACAATTTTTTTCTGAAAACGCCACTACAGCCAGGAAAACCACAACACTTCAATCCTTGAATCCAGCCTGTGCTCTAAGACAGCTGTTTAAATATAGTAGGTTACAGCCCTAAGTGCAGAGAGGTGGAGCTCAAATGAATGGAGGTGGAGCCAGGAAAATACTTATAAGCATGAGTCAGCAGAAAGATTTCCCACTTGTGAATGAATGATGCCGAGTAACCCGAGCACTGTGCAGCTGACAGCAGGACCAGAGCAGGATTCCTGGACCCGTGCATGGCACAAGCCCAGCACTGAACTGGGCTGTTCTTTTCCACTTGTTACCTTCAGGCCAAATTAAACTCAAGCCTTCACAAAACACAGAGTCTGCCTGTGGCAGAATGGGATTTTCCCCCTGTTTCAAAGGAAAGCTCTCTGACAGTGATAACTAAAGATATGAATAAAAGTGAATAGTATTTGCTTTAATACTGATTTTTTTTGCATAAGTGGAAATAAAATCTAACATTAATTTTTTTCCTGTTACCATGAGATATTTGCCTAATTCTAACAAATTTGTCCTTATATAGTTACAGTAGGTCTGAAAACATAGCATTCAGTTGTATTTGTTCTTCAGTGAGAAATTCTTGCAAACCTGTTGCGTTTAAGTTGTGAATGTGACTGCTTCACAAGACTTAATACAGCACAGTAGGATTGTAACTCAAGGGATTTGATTCAGTTCTTTATTCAGTAATTTATTAATCAATTTAAACCATCTCCAACAAGTCTGCTAAAATTAAAAGGTTATTCAATGTATCGAATTTCCAGCTGACATATGGAGTTCAGTTTAAGCAATAAGTGCCGTAAATCTTTGCCTCCGAGGCCACTTATTTTGAAGGTAACATCTCCAGGGAACCAGAAAGGCTACTAATACTAATAAGGTTAACACACATACTTTGAACAATCTGATATCAAAAATGGAAATAGCCTGTGAGAAAGAATCCTGTCCTTTCAATACAGAGATCAAAGCAACAACCTGCACAATCTATTTTAATTCTACAAGGTTCAGATGTTCTAATACAAAGCCATTTGCATTTACAGCTTGAGCCAACAGTGTTCCTGCTGGAAGTCTGACTCAGTAAATATATATGCCAGACAGTATATTTTTAGGTCTCTCAAGTTGCCCAGGCCTTTGTCCAAGGTAGGGAGTACTTGGAACATTCTGTCATCCCAGTTCTTCAATAGAAGACTTTTATATACATAATCCAAATATATTTATTATCAGCTAACAAATGTGATCACTATCACTCAAGACAAATTAGACTTCCAGAGAAAATAACAGCATTTGTTTAGTTAAGTGATTTAAAGGTACTCTGTTATTAGTGCTTTTCCAAGACCATCTTTAATCCAATGCAGTAGTGCTTGTCAAATATTTAAGAAAAGGATGTTCAAGTCAACACCTGCCTGTGGCATAGACACAAGAAAACATATGATGGTTTGGCAGTGAAATCTGTCATACTTTGTGCATGCACATCTGCAGAAAAAACTGTCCTCTGCATACAAAATGGACAGATATTAATATCACCCCTCTGCAAATAAAGCCAAAACCACAAGCTCTATGGTTTTTTTTTGTAGGTGGTATAAATTTTAAGATGTTAAAATGACAATAACAGTGTCCCTTATTTGCTTGCAAAATAGGACTACTCAACCTGGCAATTTGGGGTCTTGTTTTTAATCTCCTAACATACCCACCACACAGGTATATCTTATCTTTGCTCTGGTCTGCCTTTTCCTGCGTGCCTTGCCTAGAAAGGAATAGCTCAGCCTGGAAGTAATTGCATAATCCAGATTTGGCCTGGCAATCAGCTTTCTGACCAACGAACTGACACAATCTACTTACCTTTTCTTCCTGATTTCTTTCAAGTAGTAACATTCACATTAATGAAGGCTCAAGAAGTTTTCTATGTAGATTTCTGTAGGATTTTGCATTATCTCTATTCACAGCTTTCTGCAAGGACACATGTAACCAACAGCTCAACTCTTCTCTTTGCTAGAGTGATAAAAGCATGTTTCTTGTGCAACAGATTCAAGTTGCTTTAAAGAGCTTCAGATTTTTCCACAAAACAAAAACCTCTACAAAACCACTAGGTTTTATGCTCACTGAGGTGTATTGCAGTATACTCCAACTGGGATCTGAGACATCCACAAAATTCTGAACGACAGGGTACAAGAAAGTAAATCAGACTTAAGTTAGCAGAAAACAGAGTGTTTCTCTTTAGTTCTTTATTTTTCCTTTAAAAAAGTAAAGGAAAACTTAACTTCTGATAGACAATATCCAGACAGATACTAATTGGAATTCACAAGACAACACAAAGTGATCTAGGAAAAGCAATACAACATTTACACAGCAGTCCCCAAAGAACTTTTCTTTCTCAAAGCAGTTCTTTATGAAATAAAAGATGATCTCTGACAGTGAGAGATCTTCAGACAAGACATAGAATTACTTCTACCTCCATCTGTACTGGTAGAAATACAGAGCACAAAGGTAGAGGGCTATATTTGCTATTCTGTGCATAACCCTTGTATATTATACAGTGGTAACTTGCTAAACCTACCTTATCACTATGTGGGGATAATTCAACACACTGCAGTTTGGACTCACGCAACTCAAGAAGGCTTTGGCCACAGGAAAAATGGATGGACTCACTGGTAATCATTAATTTCACCTTCAAGTCATACCCTGCAGTTCACAATATTGACAGTCCACGTTCACTTGCTGCCAAGGTCAATTTGTTTCCCTTGTGGCCAGCTATGACCCACATTTTGGAAATCAAACAAGAAAATGTTATGTTTTCCCAAAGTAATGCTGCAGAATGTGCCAGAAAGAGTCAAAGTGCTGTTAAGGAGGAACACTTTGCACCCAAATTATCCCACAAGGCAAGAAGTTTCCTTGTAATCAAATGACTTAATCTCAGGTCACAGAGAAATTATACCACCCAAGTGCTATTCAGGAAACCTGTCAAGGCAGCCCTGATCCTGCTGTCTTCTGATGTGCAGAAACTTCAGAAACCAGATTTCTGCTGTCAAAAGTCATTGTTGCTAACTCTGCTGTTGACAACTCGCAAGAGGACACTTATATCACCTCCAGCATCCACCCTTCCCTCTAGCCAGGCTTACCCTGTGTTATCACTCTGTGCCAAATTATCATGACATGCTACATTGTTTCACACATTAGGACTTCATGCTCTGCTGTTTTTTTAATAATTAGAGGAACACTCCCAATGCAATCCTCTGTACACCAAAGTAGTGCTTTGATGCTTCAGTGTTTCATTCGATTCCAGGAAAAATAAAAACAAAATCCTGTAGGTTTTGTGTCTAAGGGAACTTTTAAAATGCAGATCATGCTGTCTAGTGCAAAACCTCAGGAATGAAGCACTTGGAAGACCTGACCAAATGTTCTGATCCCATATGATACCTGCAGTACATGAAATTCAGCTTCAGACCACTGTAACCAGAAGTATCCCCTCCTTCTCACACAGCAAAGTTTACATTTATGAAGCCAAGTTAACTTACCTATTCAAAATTGATATCTATTTAATGAAAATAATGGTTTGCTATTAGTGCTGGAAACTTGAACTAAACAGAACTCTCATTTGGCATCATTAACAAATTCTTCAACAAAAATTCAAATATGCTCCCCACACATGTTCTGGCACCCCCTGAAGCAGAAAACCTACAGCAATATCACCTGTGCCAGAAGCTGCCTCAAGTACATGACCTGCTGGGTTAAATGAATGAGCTCAAGTTGCTAGAGGGACACCCTGGGAGTTCTAGGCTTGACAGGAGCAGCGGCTCAGGAAGTTTTGAAAATGAGATCCAGCTCCTGCTTTAAGTTACACTTATGAATTCCTGCATGTGTTTCTGCATTCACATGGCTTCCTTTTAGAAAAAAAATGGAACTGAGTTTGTCCTGGTTTCCCGTGACCCCGCTAGCACCATATCTGTCCAATGCCCATACTTCTCTTCATAGTATTTAGGCAGCTGATTCCAAGAGGAAAGAAAGATTCACTCTGCCCACTTGTTATTCAAAATGACATTGACCTCCCAGTCAGAAAAATAACTGGAATGTTTTCTCCTAGTGCCTCTTCAAGCTGTTGGAGGAAGAGCAAATCCCCACCCTCAGCTCATTACCTTGCAGTCATCTTCTCCTTGGCTGCGCTCAGGGGGTGGTCCTCCTTTTTCTTTGGTCTCCACAATTCACGCTTTTAATTTCCCAGACTTCATTGTCCAGAGACATCAACCACTTCCACCACAGCATCTTGCAAACATCTGCAAAAAAAAGCTTAGGGAGGGCAGTACTGATATTTGTTAAGCCAGCATTAATTGTACACTGCAGGAAGGCTCTGGAACACCATTGTCTGGATTCAGGTACCCATATCTGTGCCTACTAGAGGTGCTCCAGGGCCTACTAGCAATGGCTTCTTGCAAGATGTCACACATCTCTCCCCAGGCCCATTAAGGTGCAGGAAAGGTATGCTTGCAGAGCTCTAGCTGCTCTGCAAAAGCATCCCAAGGAAGATGTTCTTAGCCTGTACCAAGCAGCCCACTATGCTGCAAACAGCAGTATGTCACTTAACTTGCAAAACTAAAGTTGCCCCTAATTCACATACAAGAGAACAAGCACAGAGGGCAGGCACAGGCCCAGTGTCCTCAAATCACAGCATGAAGTGATGAGAGTCAAACCCATCATGCTTAGCCTTTCCCTGCACATCCGCTCCCTTTCAGAAAGGGATGGGATGCAGAGAGGTGCTGCCCCATGGAGCAAGGGATCACGGTCATGCAGTCACTCACACGGGTGAAGGGCCATGCAGATTTCCTGCCTTCAGAGCGTGGCACGCAGCAGAGCTCCGTTCACGTGCACCGTGCTCAGACTGCCATGATCTCAGCGTTCCTGTGGTCGGGGGAAAAAGTAAACACGGCCACTTTCACTTCAAACAAGCCGCTTCTCTGACCTAGTCAAAGATTAAACTGCAAATCAAGCTGGTGGAGAATTTTCTGCTTATCTTAACATCAATATATTTAAGTCTTTAGAGGAGTTCAGGGTAGCAGAATCTGTGAGAACACAGCTTTTATTTTTTACCATCCTATAGCCAGTGTCATGTAAACTCTACAGAGATTGGATAAGTTATATTTACAATATCTGGCACATAAGTTGCCCAGTAAGCTAATAATAATAAATTGCCAAATCTAACTGCAGTATCACATAACAACCTGCTGGCCCCAAAGCAGAACTTAACCCCTAATCAAACTCAGAGTTTCCTGACTGAAATAACCAAAATGAAATTACCCTTCAAGAAGGATGTACAGCTTAGTGGGCATTGGGAATCTTCTGTTCACATTTTATCTCAAGGTAAAAAAAGACTTTCAAATAACAGTAGAAAACATGCAAGAGGAGCATGTCATAAAATGAATTAGCTTAACACACAAGTTAAAGAACAAAAAAAGTCTGCAAAAAGTCCTAGGAGGTTCCTATATTCCTTCCCTTACCACAACTTAAACTATTGCTGTAGCTTTAACCTTCCTTAAAAAAAAAGTTAAGGGATTTCTTTACTTCACTTTATCAAGATTAAGAATTATAGCAGCATTCCTGAAGGGCTTAGAAATACACACAGCTTTGGGCACCTAGAGCTAATAGAGCCAACATGATAGATTACTCCAAGAAAAACTAGCATTTCTACAGCACAGTACAATAGTCTTTAGCTGTGGGAGATTAGAAAGGGAGTGTTGGAGTTATCCCCTAACTGTCCACCCTCAGGGGTTATTTGCATCCACCTCCGAGGCAGCTGATACCAGTCATCAGAAGTAGGTGCTGGTCAGATCCAGTTCACTAGTTTGATGTTCCTGACCTGCGGCATTTTCTTTCTTCTGTAACTCTTTAAAAGTCTCTGGAAAATTCTAAGATCTCACCTATAAAACCCTTTCCTCCAAATAGAGCTTTGGTACACATCAAAAGGTCAGCCAAAGCAAAGTAGTCAAGTTAATAGACTTCTTGGGCTCCAAATTCCTTTTCCCTGTAGCTCCACTGTTGCTGCAATTCTCACTGTCAAGAGAAAAATTTAAAGTTCATTGGGACAGTTCAGAACAAAACTGCATAAATCAGTATCTTTCCAAGAGAAATCTTATCACTTAGTCACAGTATAACAGTAATACATTAAAGTGTAACAGATATTTCATAGGTCAAGGTTTCTCATCTAACTGACAACTCCAGGATAGTTTAAGGAAGCTGCAACATAAAAGGAGCTGCCATATGTCATAAAATAGAAAGCCCTAGTTTGAAATACTGGCATATTCTGGAGTTATTTTTATGATTTAGAAACACACAAAATAGCCACTATGAACTCTGATGAGAACTAGCACAGTGCATCTGAGAAAAGAGGCAGGATTTCTGCACAAGAATAAAACCATTCAGCAACAAATTCCCAAAGGCATTTGTTTGCCAAATACCTAAAGTGATTTGTGTTATTCTTCATTTCAGACAGCCACCTATTCCTCCACATGCAGTTAAAGACCAAAGACTAGCAGAGGTCAATGAGAAATCAAGTGAGATGCTGCTGTAGTGAGAATCACCTTTCAGTGCACCTATTTAAGCATTCCACAGAATAAGATAAAACCCCTGAGGATCTGGTTCAATAACAAAGATAACTACATTAAAAAAGAAACAGAAGTTTGTGACACAAAACACCTTAAGTTGATTTTGGGGAAATACTTCACCAAAATGAGCCTGCTTTGCACTCCCCCCCAGCTATTTTACTAAAAATTTACTATTCGTTTCTATTATTTTTTGTTGGAATGCCATTGCTTTTGCTTTAAGCATGCTTTATTCTTTTTCCCCACCAACATGCTCTTCTCTAGTTATTTCTAAACTAGAGGACAGACTACAGATTAGCACTATGCCTGGCCATAAACAATCTCATGCAGAGAACTAGCTTGCTTATGATTAATCATTTTTTGGAAGTTCAGACCAGATGAATGCCCTCATTTTCCTGCTGGTCTATAGAAAAGCTACCCCAAGTTTGGATGAGGAGGCAGCATTTCTGTTTCACTGATCAGGATTTGTCTCTATTGTGAAAATGTTAAGTTTGACTCATAACAAAAGTTCTTCCAAAGAACCAGAGGCCAGGAAGAACAAGTGACCCTTCACTTCAAGGTTGAAGACACATGGCTGAGCTATGGCCTCAAAGTGACTCTGTTCATCAGTCCAGACTGACACATGCTTAGCAGGGCACAACAGTGGTGACCAGAAGCCCAGGTTGTCTCTGATTGCAGTTTGCAGAGAGCTCTGATCAATGGGTTATCTAAAGCCTTCTCTTGCATCCCAGCTCTCAAGGCCATTGCCAGCAAAAACCGCAGGCCAGAATTACTCTGCCAAGTAGTGGGGAGCTCTTGGGCTCCCTGCTGTCTTGGTTAGTAGTGCTTGGACATATGCTTGATTTGCTGCATGAGGCAGCTGGAGCTCCCTGTATCTGCTCTGCCTGTAGGGGCACAACCATAAATCTGACCAGTCTGATAGACAGGGTCTGCCCAGCCTGGTGTCCTGACCTCAGCAGTAGCTGTTAGCAAATACCCACAGAAGAGAAGGAACAGAATAAGTGTGTGACACTTGTCTGTGTCCCCTCCCATCTTCTCCCACCTTTCACAGCTGACAGGACTTGTCAAAACCAGATGAAGTTTGTGCAATTAATAGAGCTTCCTTCTGTTTTGATTTGGTCCTTGGTAATTTAACAGTTGCCTCTAGTCCTTGTATTGGATGACAGAGCACTCATACTTCATCTCACTGAGTTATAGACTTCAGTTACACTTCTCAGTTTTCTGACTTGTTGCCATTATAGAAGCTGTACAAGCTGGTTTACAAGCCTGGTTTGTCTCTTCTAGACTTTTTCCAGGTCTTTTATATCCTAACAAGACAGGGACAGCCTATCACCCAGTGCTTTAGGTATGGCTGACCCACAGGCTTAGGCAGCAGCCTTCCCCAGCAACTCAGAGCACCTCATTTGCTTTACCAGCAGTGAGCACCAAGCTGATCATTTCACAGAACTATTTATCATGACCTTAGATCAAGTTCAAGCTAGTTCCTGCTCTGACTGATCTTCCTTGCTGGGATTTATGCCAGAGAGTGACAACACACAGAAACTGTGCAAAAGTGTGAACAAATTTAACAGTGCTGAAGCATGGTACGGCTGGCTCTTAAAGCAATGCAGTCACCCAGCTAACTGATAAGAGCACAGCAGAAAGCTTCGGAGACTGCGCAAATGATTATTATACACAAAAACCCTCAAACAACTGGAGGGTGTGTGGAAGGAAGTATATTCTCACCTTATACCTCAGCAGGGAGGTAGCCTCAGGTAAGCATCACACCAAAGCCCTCGCATTGTGTTCTATCTGCTGGCCTGGTCTTGATCTGCCCTATTTTCTCACCTGGAAGAAAGCACACACAAAGAGGAGTTTATGCAAGGCCACTCCTGGGCTTGCCTCAGGAGTGGCTGTTATTTATGCATGCTTGAGACCCAACGCACATGCCCATCAGTGTACTGAAGCCTGAGCTGATCTGCAAGAGGGGAAAAGGGATATCAAGCAGCAGCCTGGTAACACACAGAACTTCCAGATATTCCCCAGTCCTATACAAGAGGGAAAGGCAGCCAAAGATGCTGAGCTTATCAGTCAAGTCTTCCACTTATCTGCTGCCCACACTGCAGTGTGAAATCCCCTTTTGCAGGCAGCTTTCCTGGAAAAACCACACACTGATGACCTTTGAGTTTTGCTTGCCCATTTCAGGCAAATGACCCCAGCACATCTCTAACTCACTGACAGGGCACATCATCACTCTCCATCCCCTGTCCCTCACTTTAACCTCCACTGTGGCCTATCTCACTTCTTTGTTACCTGCCTGTACTTTTTCCTGATCCTCTTCCCACCCCTGTAGAGCCCACTGAGCTTTGCTGAAAGTTTTTCCAACTTGTGAGAAGTCAGATGTCTAGACACAGCCCCAGCTATGGTAAACTCTGAAGTAGAAGCTGTAATTCCTCAAAGTCTGCCTGGTGTCCAGCATAACAGTGCACTGTAAAGCCAATGCCTTGTAAAATCAAGTCATGCTTCCTGCCATGAGCACTTTGTGGCATTTAGGAATCCAGCTCCTGGCCCAGAATCACACCAGCAGCTGACAGCTGCATGCATCTCAACAGCAGCTGAGACTTTGTTTCACCAGAGGCTTTTTATTTGTAGCAGAAAACTATTAAGGTTCTATAGAGCAAACAGCAACTTCTGGACACACAATCCCCCTCCTTTTGCCCACCAGAAAGCAGCACCAGAAACCTGAGTACACATAACACTAATTGCTCAGTTCTGCTTCTGAGCTAGAACTGCAGTTATGATCACAACTGTTCTGTGAAATTAGAAGAAAGTTCACTCAAGAACTATCACTATCCATCTTGAAAAGCTATCTTGATTTATTTTTCCATTTTACAGACTTTGAATTTAAGCATATGTGCTCTCAAAGCACTTGATCACATGCTTACCCTAAAAATGTGCAAGTACTTCTGCTGAGGAAAGGACTTGCTGCAATACTGAGACTAAGCATATCCTTAAATTCATTGCTGAAAGTTACACACTTCAGGTCAAGGGCTACAGTGGTCAGGGATCTGAAAGGATAAGAGCAGTTTTAATAAAGTCATCCAAGCTACATGTGTCTAGGGAATCATGCATGCTCATATTATTTGATGTGACAGTTTTTCACCAATGCTGTTAATAAAAATCACAGTATAAAATTGCTTTAGCTTCCCCAAAAATGTTGCTACAGGACTATGAGGACCATCTAGCTTTAGGAGCATTTAATACCTTGGTAGTATAGTGCAATCAAAACAAATGCTGCTTCTTTTTCGCCTTTTCCTGCCATTTGGGAAAAAACAAACCTGTTCCGCTATTGGTATTAGCAGAATAATGGTATTCTGATATTAGCTTAGAACAGCATTCAAGCAAGTGGCACTAATAAGCACTGTACAGAGAATACACTCTAAGATTGCCCAGCAATTTATCACGAACACACAGAACTGCAGTAGAAAATAGCAAGTCCAATCACATAAATGTATAGCACACAAATGAATAAATGCAATAGAAATCCTCTAACAAAACAGTGGGAGAATTTCACAACACACAAGGAAATGTTCAAGCCTTAAGAAGTTGTGCATCTTTGTAAGGGTAGCACCCCACAGGTGTGAGTGGGTGTCAATGAAACTTTCAATCATTTAAGGACACAGGAAAAATAGAGTGGGATTATCTGTGTTGCTCAGTGACTGTCACAACAGAGCTAGGGAGTGAACACGGATCACCTGGCCTGCATGTCAGCACAAAGTTACCCAGAATTGTTGTGCTAAGAGAACACTGCCATACATTTTGTTCCTGGTCACAAATACACATCTCATTAAAAAACTGTTAAAACTAACAGACCAGTTTAACTATTTACACTTATTTGCAATCTCTGCTTATTGTTACTAGTAGAATATAATCCACCAGAAAAAAAAAAAAATCACACCTACAGTCTATTTTTTAATTTAAGACCCTCCAAGATGCTTCTGCAGCCTCCTCAGCCATGCAGCATCCTGTGACATACCCAGCAATGCTCAGGCACCTTCTGCTTTAAGCAGGTATCTGAACTGTTGCTCAGCCCTTCAGCATCACCAGGACTGATTGTACTTGTGTTGCTCATCCTTCCCAGACAGCCCCATGATCTCTCCATAACAGGCCAATATAGGAGCAATCAATGACTTGGGCTCCTGCATCTTTAAAGATAATTTATTTTTCAGTTTCGCACAGTATGTGGCAATACTAAGATAGCCTCTATCAAAACTTGTCTATATTTATCTCCTAAAATATGTGAAGCTAAGCCAAACTGGTCAGTTTGCTGAAATTTCTACTTTCTGTGTTTAAACTATTTGTATACTGCATTTATTCTGGAGGCATGTTTGTCCTCCATTTTTGATCTTATCTTTGGCAGTTATTTCTCAATAAATGCTATGAACTTTGGAAGGTCATCTTGTTAAACATCTATCTCTCCCCCACTGTTCCTAATCTGCTGGAAATAATAATTAACTAAATTTAGTGGGGAGAGGGTGGCAACTTTACTATGAAATTTGTTGTGCATTTCTGATGACTCATTGCCAGCAAGGTGTCTCCATGCAAGGGCTTTCCCTATTCCCCAAATCCATCCTGGATCTCACCAGTAATTTTTTTGTTTTTCCTCTTTCCTTCAGCCAAGAAGCATGATACATGTCTAAACCTTGCAGCAGGTTTCTTGCCTTGGGGTAGGTACAAGCCCATCCAAAGCAACATGTCACTGTAAGCAGGGAGATTGTGTTTGGGACTGCTGGGAAATGAGAACTGAGTTAGGCAAAACTTCATGCCAAATCTCTTCTGCTTAATATTGAATCCAATCCTTTAAGGATTCTGCCAAAAGCTTTAGAAATCAATTGCCCAATTCCACTTTGGGAATACTAGCATATTCACTGGAGGAGACAGAGCCGCAAGCTGCTGAGATGCTTAGTGCAGCCTACTAACATGTCCAGCACAAGGCAAGTTCTCCAATTACAGCTGGGAGAGGGAGAGCAAGAGGCCTCCAGGGAAGTAAATCCAGCTGGAGCTGATTAGGTCTAGCAGCTCTTTGGAGGGAGCTTATTTGCAGCAGCAGCTTCAGCCAGTGGGAAAAGGTAACATTTACTTGCCCTACTCTACAGGACACTGCTCACAGCAATTGCTTTAAAACCTCAACAAGTTGAGCTAGCACATGTCTCCAGAGCTGCCTTGGCTACTGAGAAAATAAACTGCTGGGAAGATAGCAGCTCCTTCATATCCATTTAACTTAAAAGCAAAAACATGGCTGTTTTGCTTATTTAAACCCCTACACAAAGTTGCTTAAGAGATTCAAAACCTGCAAAGTACCTGAGCAACACATTAAAAAAAGCTTGAATTTCATGTTTAGAGTGTTTCCTTATAAGCATCCAGTATCACAGCATGAAGAAATTTCTCCTGGCTAAGTATCAGACAGATGAAAGGGCACTCAATAGCTGTGATACTCTGATAGTTGTATTACGAGGATTATACACAACCTTTGCCAGCTATTGCCTAGCTTCCACAAGGACATTTTCCATGGAGATTAGTGTTTTCCTCCTCCCAGTTTTATTCTGATTAATGTTCAGTGAGGTATCAGTCTGTTTAGAAGGTAAAGCACAAACATTTCCCAGCCTGCAAATGCAGTTCATGTGTGTTAATGATTCCTTCATTCTCCTTGGCTGAACCACTAGCAGAAATAAGGCTGTGGGTGGGAAAGGGGGTCTGTCAGCATTCCAGAAAACTCATTTTTGGAGCATCCTCCATGTTTGTTTTTGAAAGGCATTTGATCCAAATTACACCACATTAAATGGAAAAGGCCTGTTGAAGCAAAGGAAAGCCTGCCATTGAATTTCAAAGGCATTGGGAACAGCATTTCTACATAATTGATGTATAATGATGTTTTTGTAATACAGAATGAGGTACAATGTTTTTCACAGAACACTAAGGTAGTAATATCAAGGCCTCAAGGAGAGAGTTGACAAAGAGGAGCAATCAAAGATCAAATTGCTCTGCAGTGTGGAAAAAGTTAAGATTATTGAAGTCTTACAGAGCTTTGAGCTGGACCTCATCTCCTTCCATCCTACTCCTGTCAGAGCAAAGCCCAGACAAGTGTGCCTTGCAGGCTGTGTAGGAGAAACCCTAATCCCAACCAGCCCAAAGGAAGCAGAGCTGATGGCTCCACAGGCTGCCAGCCTCCCCTGTCCCCAGGACTGCACTCAGCTTCTCTCAGGCAACCACCACAAAAGGCATTTAGTCCAGCCCAATCTGATGCAATCAATTCATAAACATTAAATGCTTATACAAAACACCCAAGTAAAACAAAGATGCAGGATGTTAATCTGTTTGCAGTTAGATTTATAGTTGCAGCCACTTTGTCACACCAGTAAGTCCTTTCTTCCCCTGGTTCAGCAGTAACCTATGCAAATAATTTATACTTGATCTGAATACAAGTCTGTGTTGCAGGTCACTGCTGCTTCCATTTATGTGAAAGCAGGAGTTCAAAAGTATCTTTCTTACTCTCAAAGAACCTTCAGTTGCTCTTTCAATCCCCTAACTGCTGCTGGCAGCAGCACAGATGGGCTTTGGTTTCTACAATCTAGCACTTTCTCATTTTTAGCCCCTTAAGATGGACAGACACTCCTGAAGTACCAGGTCAGGACCAACAGGTACATTTTTAACTCTCAGCTCTAGGGTTTTACATCACTCCTGCTCATGCTGACAAAACCAATTTGCTGACCTCATCCCCAGCAAGCACTTACCTTCTGATTTCCTCCTGACTCATGCTGTCAGGGTGTCACCAAGTTCACACCCTCACCTTTATTTCAACAACCCAACACAGGTTGTTCTAGTGAAATCCTAGAGGAAGATCAAGCCTCACTCCTTGATAAACCAGAATCCTGTTACTTTGCCTAGGCATCCTAGATGAGTGAACTCCTAACTCAGAAAGCACCAGCAACGGTCTGTACAGCAACCTCATTTCTTCCCAACTTCCATATCCACAGCAACATCAACAGGCTTTTTACCCTCTTCTGGGATTAATAACTTACTTTTTCCTTATCACAGATAAACTCAATTACACAGCTTGTTCTGGCTGTATTTACTGCTCAGCACTTTGAAAACATCATATTTAGTGAACTATGGTGGTACTGTAGTCAATTTACAGTAAGAGGAGGTTTACTTCTGCCTGTGCCATGTCTGAACAGTTTCAGCTACATCCAGATATTAAGCATTAATTTCAACTCAGACTCAGCTACTCCAAAAGCAATACTTCCTAGCATGATTCCCGATAAACTTGATTTTAAAAGCAATGATAGAAAAATTCAGAAGGTCTATGTCTTAGCACTTACTCTAGCATGAAAACAAGTTATTTCCTGATGCTCTTCTTCCAGCAATTAGGAGAGAGGCATAACAATAACAGAACATACCATCTATCTGGAGCCCAGAGTTCACTCTATTGGTAAACAAGAAAATGATCTAATAGATGAAAAACAAACCAAGATTTGAGTTATCACCAGACTAGCATGACATGTGATAAGTCACTTGAGTTTTCTATCCTCTGATTGTATTCATATTACAGGGGCAAGGAATAGTTCTCAATTCATATCTGTACAGTGATTACAATTAGACTGCAATCCATTTCACAGCTTCAAAACATAGTACAAAAATTAAATGGATCACATCCATAGACATATAATGACTAACATCCATTTTTTACTGAATAGAGGTCATCTTTTCTAAATACATAAATACACTTTATCACTCTGACTAATCTGAAAAATCCAGCTTTTGCCATATGAACACCAGAATGGAAACCAAACACATCCTGTAATTCACCCTCATGGTTTCTTTAGAGGGCTTTAAGTTGTATAGAGTTACTCTTGTATTGAATCACAAAGATTTGTTACTCTTCATAAAGACACTGCCTCATTTCCTGTGGCTATTCCATTATCATGTCTCCAAACTGAAACCGATCCCTGCAAACTCCAGCTGAGACACTACAATAATCTGGACCGTTGTCTGTATAAAGTGGCCTGCAGCCATACCACTGCAGGCTGTGATCTCATACAGCTCCACAAGTGGAAAAAGGACAGAGTTAACCACATCTAGGTGGAAATGTCCAAGGAAAACAAATTTAGCAAGCATTAAGGTGCAGTGTGATAGTTTCAGTAAGATTACTGATGTGATTGCATTGAAAAGCAGGGGTTTGTGTTTAGCAAAAGGGCTGTGTTCTGATGCTACTATCTTCATTTAAAACACTGGAAAACAAAGACAATATCATAAACATTAGAAGTGAAGTGTGATCTCAATAACATTGTGTGCTTTCCTATAAGCCAGTATTTGATAGAAGTTCCATTGCGATACCCAAAGTGCCATCTTGTGGAAAGGCAGCCTGAACTGCTGAGCAGCAGCAGCTGAAGCACTAAAGGCACTTTCAAATCCAGCTACAAGAAAAATTCTGATGGTCAAACACAGGCTTGGTTGTTATAGTCTGACCCATCCTCAATTAGCAAAATTAGCAAAAACTAAAAGACAAATAATAAACACAGCTCCAGTGCATGCAGCATAAGTGTAAGCCAAAAGAGATAGGTCAAGATCTGCCTTATATCTGCCTTAGATAAGGAAAAAGGAAAAGACTAACTATTCTTTCAGAATTAGCAATGTGATGCAAAATTCACTATTTAAAAGCTGCACTGCAGCAGAAGAATGAACATTTTTCTGTGCTGCCACATCTATTTTCCTCCTCTAGAAGTCATAGACTATGGAAACTACATAACATTCCAGTTCCTTATCAAAAGTGACCATTCTTTATTATTAGTTCATGCACAGCAGTCAGGCCTACTGCCCTGATTTCTAAGAATATATACTACAAACTCCTCAGAAGATATAACTTTACAAGAGACATTAAGGCAAATGTATTAGAAGGGTTCATTTTACTTCGCAGTACCTTTATTGTACTCTACCTTTTCTTCCTCAGCTACCTGAAGTGTTTTCCTTTGTATCATCATTAAATGCATGAAACAAATTAAAGACTGACCAATTAAAAAAAGCAATTAAAGTCATGAAGCCCTAACACTTCAAAGATCATAGCCTCACAGTTGTTATGGATTTCAGTAGAATCTGTACACACAGAAGCACTGAGAAAAAGTAATGTAATACAGACACTCAAAGTGAACTTAATGGTTTGTAATTACACATTCCTAGTCAAAATTAAGGGCAAAAGCTTCAGGCTTTTAACACTCCATTTTCTATCAGAAAACAGTCATGTTTTACCAAAGTAGTAATACTGGGGAAATGGGCTTTTTGTTCAAAAGAGTTCCTTAATAGGTAACGGAATTGTAAAAAAAATTGTAAAAAGAAAGTGATATTGTCACCTGATGCACATAATCAACAACATTATGGAGTTGTAATACAGTTACTGCTACTTCAGGCAAGATTCCTCCTCCTCCTGTGGCAACTCCCACTCCGACAGCTCTATAAGGCTCAGCTTAATTTAAAGGCCTGACCACTACCAGCACTTCCCAAGTCCCTTAGACAAGGGCCATGGACAGGTTTAAGGGCCAAACGGCAGCTTTCTGATTAAGCAACCACACAAAAGTAAAGATAAAACACCAGGGAATACATTTAGCTAGAAAGTCCAAACAAAAGCAAGTAATTCCTTAACATGCATTTTTCCCAGCACACATTAGGAGCTTTTTTTGCTTTTTTTCATCTCATGCTTAGTATTTCATTTCTCGAAGTTAATGATATAGTTAAAAGACTAGCTACCAATATTTCTCAAAGAGTCTTTCAGGGAAACCAAAAGAAAGTTACATGTTGAAAACGGCTTTGAAACATGGTCTGAGGGATTCCAGGAAGCCATGGATTACCACAGACTATTCCCAGAAAATCATACATAGCTAGTTGCTGCTGGATTTGAAGCCATAGAAACACCCATAGGAGAAGGGAGTCCTTGAATTCTTCTAGCAGTTGTTCAATTAGCTGGCGATCTCAGTATGCCATTCACCATGTAAGTTAGAAGAGAACTACCAGCTGGTAGCAGTATCCCCATGCAATTTAAGTTACAAAACTAAAATAAAAATATTTTAGAAATCATGTTGGTGCTCAAGTCCCACAGAAGTCACCACACACATCCGCTCTCTTGCCTAAGGTCAGACAACTTACAGCCAGGGCATAGCAAGGCTCAGATGCTCCTTAATGGCAAGGAAGGCAGCAGAGCAGCACTGCTGAAAGACCAGGGGACAGCCCCAACCTCATCCCTGAGCAAGGCAGCCCCAAAGGCTAGAGTCAAATTTATCCACAAGTCCAAATATCAAGAAGAATCCATAGTAACTAAACATCACTAAACTAAAAATGCGCATGAGGATTGATGCAACAAGACTAAAAAGAAATGAAAAAAAAAAAAAAAAAAAAAAAAAAAAAAAAAAAAAAAAAAAAAAAAAAAAAAAAAACACACCACAAAAAAACACCCCCACAAAAAACAAACAAAAAAACTAAAAAAACAAATAACTATGACTCTAAATAATGTGAGGAGCAGCCCCACTTCAGGGCTGAGCTTAAATGATGCTCCTGGGCCTATGGGCAGAGGGATGTGTGGTAGAGACTCCAGGTGAGGCTGGTTAGGAACATTAAAGCTCATTAGTGCCCCCAGAGTCCTGACAACTGCAAAAATCAAGTCACAGGGGCTCTCATATTAGTCTGTCTGCAGGGTCAAGGACTGAATTGAGTCAATAAGACCACCCTGATATTCTGAAACTCATCTTTCTACATCAGAAATGAGCACAGCTGGCAGATGTGTCTGTTTTTTTGTTTCTCTCCCTGCTTGTTGTATAGATACATCCCCTGTGGTGTTAGTTCATAAGCAGTACTGTTCACTACAAGGATTTGGTAATCAGAAATGTCTGCAATTCTGTCATAATACCTAATCTATCATAATGCATGTAATTATATATATTGCATATGGCGTGACTAGGACCTAAGTGGGGACTTAGGTCCTATTACAAGGGCCATTCAAATCAGCACAAGTCTTTCCATTAAGTTCGGTAGTCTGGTTCATACCTCAGTATATTAAATGAAGCTCTAATTTTGTAAATCTTCTTCAGCTTTCTGTTTTGGCTATATATATATGTGTATATTTGTAAGTTTTTTTTTTTCTCAAATGAGAGAAATGTTGTGTAAGAATAAAAGGACTGTATGCATCTTCTTGAGCAAGAATCCTTGAAAACTGCTTAGCATGAAAAAACTGGGTTGTGTAACAGTGTAGAAGTGAGTCTTGAGTGTTGTCCCTTGAGCAAAGTAAAGCAATTATTAAAGGAATAACAACATCAGAGCACGCTGGAAGTGGATTTGGGAAAATATTCAATCAAAGCAGAATGAACTGCCTTCAAAATAGCTCTGAATCTACTAGAAAAATTTGCCTATGAGAGTGTGCATCAAGGGCAGTCCTATGTTCATCCTATGTCCCTAAAACACTTAGCATCACTTTCTTTTTGCATGGATCTATGTTCAGTTCTTTCTGCTTTCCTACCGGTGCTTTGACCAATATCATCTCTATTATTTCTGGTTAAAAAAACCAGAAATTTGACACTGGCAGCTCTGATTCATAAACACCAAAACGTAAATCTAGATTATTCCGAGGACAGGAAGAAGATTTACAGTAGCACAGGAGCTCATGGGTATTTGCTGTAAGTAGCAGGTTTGGCATTTACTGCCTCGCTATATCACACTCCTAGCAGAAAAGCAGATGAGCTTGACTGGCATTCCAGAACATTTTACCATTCCTTGCACAAAAGAAGACTCCATTTAGCTCTGCATCTTCCTGTAATATAACACACATAAAGTTCCCATGAGTTTCCCACTAATGTCTCCTCAAGGCAGAGCAGTTGCAGAGAGCACATGACAAGGGTACTGAAAACTAAGTGTTCAGTTATTCTCCAGGGACAGAAAATGCCTCAGGTCTCATGTGAGGTTTCCTAAGGCCCTGTGATCCCACTGGTGCTTGCAGTAACCACCCTTTTTCCAATAGTGCAAAACTAATGGCAAATTAGCAGGGGGAGCAGCAGCATTCCTCTTTGCAGAGATATTACCTGGTGCTACATTGCGGATAGCAGCTTGCACTGCCTGGCTTCCAAAGCCAAACCTCCTCACACGCATTCAGCCTCAGACCCAAACATCCCAGATATATTTCCATATCTTCAGGGACGCTTCTGCCCACCTAAATTTCCTGTGTCTTTTCTGCTTTAAATGAGCTGTAAATCCATTTTAAGAAATGTTTTCTACTTCATCTCAGCACAAAAGGTATCTTCTCCCAACCTGGGAGTTGATACCCACAGTGATCACTGCTGTATTATTTGTCATTAATAATAAAACGTGAAAAAAATAAAGCAAAGCCCTCCTGACTGAAAGATCTTTTTCAAGACATACAAACTTTACCCAACCTGAGCTAGCTGCTTCTTTAGCAATGGGTTTACATCCCATGTCTGCTCTGAAAGCAAGCTGTCACAGAGTGATCAGTGAAACTTGGACTGTTTTTGAAGACATACAGTATAATGCTGTAAGAATTTGAGCACAGTGTTATATGAAGAAGTATTTGTATCTCCCAGTGACCAGTGGGAAACCAGGGCCTTTTGAGAGAGAAGAATTTTCACATTCATTCTGAATGAGACAGAAGGTCCCTCAAAAGAGGCACAGAAACATTTTGTCAGTGACGAAATCCATGAGGCGAAGGAGCTGTTTTCCCACAGCATGCAAACATTTAAACAGCTTTAACTCATGTGCTTGTCACAGCTCAGACTGGCTCCTCTATCTTTCTCCATCCTCCTCTTTGCAGAGGTCTCCTTACTAAGGAATTTTATTTACTGGCCAATAAATATTTACTGTACCGAAAGCTAAAACACACTCCTGATTAATTGCTAAATAACAGTGTCCATCCTCTCTTTGACATCATTATTTTAGAATAGCAATGTCCAAGTAAAGGATACACAGAAGTCAGTTGAAAACTGACTAGTAATAATGCACTGATGGTGGAAAAATGAAATGAGGAGGAGAAAAAGCCACCTGCAGAAACTTTGGTAGTGAAAAAGGTGCAGCAGGATGGAAAACAAAACAAAACAACAACAAAACAGAAAGAGAGTTTCATTTTCTTGTTCCAAGCTGAATTTCTTGTTCCAAGGCATTTCATAACTGTGTGTCCTTGGAACAGTCCAAATAATATTGCCACACAGATCACTTCCACTTAGAGATGAAAAATCTTATTTGGGCTTTTTTGGGGGGCTTTTTTTCTTTTTTCCTACCTGCTGAAATGTGCCTGACAGCAGCTACAGGCCCTAATTGCCCTTATCAGCCTCATCTGAGACCTCTACCCGTGCAACCTCCGGCCCATTGGCCCAGCAACTGCATTTAAGCCCAGGCACCACAATTAAGCCCAGGCTCTTAGGCTTGGATTTTGTTTGAATGGGTACTTTTTTTTAATTTATTTATTATTTCTCCAGCCTCTTCTCTATGTAATAGTGATAATTCTGTCTAGCTAAGGTATGTGCCTGTTGATGCTTTCTAAAAGGAAGTAGATGTTTAGCAAATAAGTTGGTATTTGTAAAATACTTTTTATTTTCAGCAATTTCTAGCACTTTTGGGGTATCTTTGAATTGCTGTGGGTCTATACTGCTCTCTTTGGATCTTCCTCTAACAGTGTGCAATGCAAGCATCAAAACAAATTCTCTGTGTTGCTGAAGCTGCTCTTTCTAATATATACAGAGCTAGCAGTCTCTGTCACATGGTGTGGCCAAAATGGGCCTAGGTAGGTAAAAATGGCACGGGAGGATCTTTCATTTTGTATGATAGTCTAGCTCTCAGTCTTATAAGTTTTTTTTAAAAAAAAATCTAAGATGTATTATTATTATAATTACTATACTATTATAATTCATTTAACTCTATACAAATTATATACATTTGCACATAAAAGACATAAAGGAACAATCTTCTGCAGCCACAAACAGCACTTACATTCTACTCTATGCCCTAGGAAAACATTAGGGATGGTTTTGATGCTGTAAGTACTTTAGTTATATTTCAACAGCCTGGCTTACGTTAAAATATGCAGGATTTGGATAACAATGGGCAAAATAAAAATGTGTCCATAGTAGTTTAAACCTGCTCACAGATGCAGTTGGCTACTGCTGCCCCCCCCTTCTAAGCAGTCTGAACTGAGTGGCTGGGACTTTGCAGGCTTAGGCTGTAGTATAGATTAGACAAGCAAGTAAAGTAACTTAAAGGAAATGGAAGGTTTTAAGACACGAATGGCCTCTCTTACTTAGAGATTGTTCTGGATGGGTTTAGATCAACAACAGAATACTGCAGTGATTATGTATTTTGGGGGGGGGGGGAAGAAAAAGGTAGATCTGCTTAAAGTTGGTGCATTCTTTTGCTTTCAGCACATATGCTAGTCAGACAAGTGATTAATTTTCCTAGTTGTAACAGGTAGGTATTTTCCTGCATAAAAGAAACAAGCTACTACTGAGCTCGTTGAGCACCTGTCACATAGGGCAGCCTTGTCTCACAGCTGGGCAGTTTTTCATGAAACCAGCTCCTCATAATAGTCGTATCTCTGAGAAATTGCAAGGTTCTGTCAAAGATGATTTCAAGAGGAATAAAAATAAAGGCCAGATTCTGCTCTAAATGATCTATGATCTGCAGCAGTCACAGTATGTTCACTGCCTGCTGAAAAGAATGTAAGGATGTCCAAACTTCCTCAAGAATTTCTGTATTGTAACTTCTTATGGCTTCTGAAAGCTGCCTTCAGAGCCTGCCCAGAGTCTACTCTGAAATCAAAAGAGGAATTGGAGTGTTTAATTCTGAAATTCCAAAAACCAATGCCTGTACTTTTTCTAGATGATACCCAGAAAATAAAGTGTAGTCATTTAGGAAAGAAGTCAAAAATGTCAACTCATTGACCCCCAAAGACTGGGAGACGTGAGATTCTTCAACCCAGAAGAGGAGGCTGAGGCAAGATAGCAAATTCCAAATATGTAGAGCTGTTGTGGAGCCTTGTCCAGCATAGGGTCGACAGAGCAAGAAATGCTGTAAGGTTGCAGCAGGGAGGAATTAAACACATTGGGAAAACTTTTCAAAGTGGAGTGTCCCTGCATAATAGATGGTCTGGAATAAAATGCCTTTTATTTTGCAGGTTCTTATCAGAGGATTTTCCAAGGAAAATTAAGTTTTCTGCTAATCTTGTCTTGGACCAGGGGCTAGACCACTCCTCAGATTGTTCCTAACACTATTTTCTGGGAAACGTCAAGTGCAATGATCAAATTACAGAGGATGAGTATTTTCTACTGTTTGGTTTTTTTACTATATTGCTGATTCTAATAACAAAGTTATTTCACTGGGTTTGCCAGGCTTGCAGTCAAGGGACTGTCTTTACACACGTGTCACTGGTGCCAACAGTCCACATACTGCTGTTAATGTTGTGTTGAGTAATAATTTGGAAAATATGTGACAGCCACATGTGAAACTGCAGTGAGGCTGGTAATGCCTCACAAAGGCTTCAGGAAGTTCTCAGTTGTCTGCCCTAATTATGACAGCTAGTTAAAGAATAATTACTTTCATTGTCCCTATTGGTTGTATTTGCTGAGCAAGAGCCTGTCAGATCTAGAAATTAATGGAAATAATTTCTGTAAATGTCAACTTTTTTTTGTCAGCTGTAAGGCACATTCCTAGAGCCTGCACAGCCTTATAGAAACAACTATTTTCAAGCATGGAGAGCAGCTTGAGAGAGCTTCTGGCATGACAGGTCAAGCAGGGATGGATCTTGAAATGAGGGCAAACAAGTGTTCTTGGATTTCTCTTTCTACACAGAAGTCAGGCCTGAGAACTGTCAAGGCGTCATGCTTTACCAGGCCTCCTCTCTATCAGTCCCAAGCCAGCGGAAGAAACATGAGAGCCAGTGTTTCTACACCTACTAGTTTGGTTCTGCATCTTGTTGTTTCTGCCTTATTACTGAAGCTGACACTGCTCGCACGCCAACAGGAAATGAATACGAAGAACCATGGAGAGACATGAGCCAAAATAATAGGACAGGAGGACTTCAAATGAAATAGCAATGCAGACATATATGGAAAGATAATGCTGCTTTTATCAGGGGGAAAAGTAGGAAAATTTATCATGCTGAGGAAATCCAATCACAAGTGACAATCTTGGTGAAAGCTTGTATTTGTCCTATAGCAGGAATTAGCCAGAGGGAGAACCTAAAGACAGGTCTAAACTTGGGTTTAAGCAGAAAGATTTCTACAGGGACTTGGACTAAAATGATTACCTGAAGTTGGAAGGTTGAGTTCTGAGTTAGCCATGCTGAATTTAATGCAATGTTAAATTATTCATAGTAAATTTTAGCCAAGGTTCTCCTGCGGAGAAAGAACAGGACTAAAGGTAGATCTGTTAATCCTCTAACTGTTGATAGATAATGTTGTTAGCAAATAAGACGAATCATAGAAAATGTGACAGAAGAGAACAAATAGCAGCACCTGAGTTTTCCACACCTGGAAAGTTGGGGAGGGATTTGGAAAAACTCTAGGACACTGAGGGGAATGATCAGAAGGAGGGGGATGAATGTACAGGAATTCATGGGAGTCAGGGGAGCATGAGGTTTGGAAAGAGTGTCAGCACAGTTGGGAAACATGAGGCCTTGACAGTGTTCAGCACAGGCTCTGGTGAGAACGGCTCCCTGACTAAGGGGATAGTCTAAATTATTTTTTTGCTTTATTTATTAAAAGGCTAGCTAAAATATTAGAGCAATGCTTTGTTTAAAAAAATCTTATAGCCCAAATAATTCTTGCACTTCCAAAAGTTTCTGGGAAAACTTCTGAAAACACGTGTCACTTGGATGCTTCTGAAAGTTCATCTCCATTGCTGTGCACTGTTGGTATTGCAGACAGCTGGACACTTAATCTGCTCCAGACATTCCTGACTAACTGGAACCATGATTGCAGCACATCGTTGGTTCAACTCACTCAAAGATACTGGCTGTTTTTGTACTTATTTCCATTTTTGACTGAATATCGCCCTGCAACAGCTGCTCTGTTGCTTGTGCTCTTCAGGGCTTTAAGGAGTCTGTCCCTATGTAACTGAAGGATGGCTATACAAAGGATTCCACAGCTTTTGGATTACAATATCAGGTGGGAATTCATCCAAGGTGCTTTATTTCTTAAGTAATTAGGAACAGAAAAGTCTGTATGTATAGAATATAAAGGACCCCGAATGCCAGAGTCAAGTGCCAAAACCTCCGGAACAGAGTGCTCATGTTAAGATTTCCTGGGAGAGTTTGGTTATGTTTATTAACTGCAGGAATTTTTGCCTTCTTTCAGCACTAATGGGTGATCATACTATGCAAAAATCTATCTAAAGTCTGGTGAACTTCCAAGGAAGGAGACAGTTATACAACCTCTATGTATTAAGTTGCTCTTAATGCTATCCATATTCAGTCCAGATTAGCACATGTTCAGCCAGTGCTGAATTCAGTGGGTTTTATTTGCACTGGAGGTCAGCCCTCAGTTTTCCCAGCAGAGCTGTGGCCACTAAAGGCAGGTCCATGTTTCCATGGGAGGCAACTAATTAAACTTTGTTTTGTTTGTGGCTCAGTTTGATAAATAGCTTGGAGTAGTTTTTCAAAGAGCCTGAGGGTTCACAACACCAAACAGAGCTACAAGCTGACAGGCACAAAGAAAAGCACTTGCTTTTCATTGAAATGAGCAGCAAAAGGCCCAATAAACCAATAGTTTGTGTTGAAAAATATGGCCTAAAAATCTTTGGCAATGGTTAACATAGCCACTGCCTTGCTTGATGAACTGAACACGGGATGCAGGAAGAGCTAATAAAGTCTTGCCTTCTCTCCAGAGCTCTGGTTCCTGTCGAGCAAGGCTCTTCCTGAACACAAGGAGCTAATTCTCCTGCAGTGCATGGGTAGATGAAGTTAAGGGCACATGTAAATAACCCCTAGATTGGGGGCAGATTGTTCATTACTGTAACACAGAACCAGAAGCTTATTTTAATACTAAGCTGGTACAGTTGTGATTAGAGATAATTTCCAGGTAAATGTTGAAAACCAGTTTGGACCTTGATCCTGCTAGCTGTTTGCAGAGGGGCAACTCTTTCTGTGTGCAGAAACACCTTCATTTCACTGAGACTCGGCAACTTTGGTCTTTCCTAGCCTGAATTCTGATCTGAAACTCTTCTCATTTTGCTCTGGTAGGAAAAGAATGGGGAGAAAAATGAAATGAAAACCTTCTTCCCTGTGCTTTCCTTTTGGAAGGCTTCCTGAGACCAAAGCAGTCTTTAATATCGTCAAAATTATAATTAGCAGTCCCCTGTTTTCTTTGCTTATTTTTTGATCACTGTTCTTAGAGGAACATGCCCAAGAGCAGAGATCTGGTGCTGTGCTTTCCTCCTTGATTCTTATAAAGGACAAAGGCCACTTGTGGCACCTCGCGGTTGAGGAAGAGCATGAAGAATATATTTCTAAGCACTTTCTAAAACAGTAATAAAACTGATAAATAAGCCCTGATAAGACTCCAGACCTACTGAAGCACAGAAGAGTGACTCCTTAAAGGCTGCATAAAAATACTGATTTACAGATTTGAATCTATGGTAAGTAATGCAACTTCAAATTTAAATAGAAGGAAAATGTCCGTCAAAACCACATTTCCTCACATTTGTTCCAGGTCCCATAGTCTGCACAGGGTTAAGCTTTATATGGGGAATAATGGTTTCTTATCTTGGCAAGCAGCCTGAAATTGGGTGGCAGGGAAATGGGAACTAATTTGAAGCAAGATCTGGCCTTGCATTTTGGATTCACTTCATCCTACCTGACTTCAAAATGGTGCTAAAACATTGCATGAACTTAAAATGACCAATGATGTGAAAATGAGTAACTGTTTTTAAGGTATAGTGGAGTAACTGAACTGTAAATTCAGTATGTTAACTGTTCCTTATTATCCCAATAATTCATACATTAATCAGTTTTTTGCTTTATTCATTCACAATAATCCAATTTTGTATGAAAAATTGGGCAGTGCTTCCCTTGCCCCATGGACTGATCTTGTGGAACAGGATGAATAGAGTTAATTTGTGAACAGACCTTCAAGTGACACTCAAAACCATCTGAATCCTAGGAAAATAGGGTTGTTCGTGTTTGCTATTTCTTACCTACCTTAGACTGTGAATTTTACAAACAGCTGAAGGGTTGTGGGACTGTTTTGTGTATGTAGCTCATCTGTTGCTCTTCTCCATGTTTCCAGGAGACAACAGTTTCAAGAAAATGTTTATTTGCTTAAAATCCCAGGATTTCCAGTGCATTAGGCAGGCCTACCAGCCACACTGTGACAGCAGTTACCCAAATAATGCACGAGTGACCTCTGCTGTACAGATGATGGAGGTGCCTTGCATCAGGTCAGTCAAATTAAACCTATCACATTTTTCCATGTAAACTGAAGCAGATTTTTCAAAAGCAAGTATATTTGCCTAGATTCTCCTTAGTTGTCCTCATAAGAGGACTTCAAACCACAAGAGATTATCTTTTTTCATGTAACGGGTGCGAATTTAAAACAACATGCCTGTAATGTATTTGCAAGATATCAAAGACATTGTTAGCTCTAAATGAACCTTCAGCTACTCCCATAAAATATTAGTTATCTCGACTGGAAGGGAGCTGAAAGCAGAGCCACTAAGTGATTCGCTCAGTCACACCCAGAATCAATGGGCAGAGGCATCAAATTCAGGAGGATTTGTGATTTCAAGTCCTACACTTGAATCACGAGATTATCTCTCTTTCCAGTGCTGGATCAGCAGAATAGCAACCAGCTAGAAGTGTCACGCCCATCCATCAGGCTTTACAGTGCCCATATGATAAGGGGAAGCAGTACCAACTGGAGAAGGGCTGTTTATTTTTGGTTCCTGACTCTCCCTGGTCACATGTGAGCACACAGCTGTAAATCACATGGCTCCTGGTTCATTTTTTAATGAAAATCTGAGCAAATCCAAACTCTGTGGAAGTCAATGGCAGCAGAATATAAAATCCTCTCTCCTTCCCCTTTCTCATACTTGCCTGCAGATTGCAGATGACGGTGGCCTTCTACAACCCCACTAGAGATGTGTCCAACTAACAGCAGTTCTTCCCACCAAATACTTTCCTAGATTTTTCCAATTTGTTCACCATCCATTTTGTTTCTTTATTGTTTGTAAAAGTATTTGCAAAACTAAACACTTTTTATTTGGAGTATCACACATACTACAGCTCTTCACAAAGTCTATATCACATCTATGTAGCTGTAATCTGAACTCATAATTTCAAAGGATGAATTTTTCTTTGAAATAAGTATTCTCTATCAAAATATGTCAGCTGATATGTTCTGATCCTTTCTCAGGAGCAATATGTAAGTCAGTGGCTTTTCAGCTTATAATAGACTTAATTACACTTAGTAAGTTTTGTCAGATTGATTTGATTTTTTTTTTCCCCTCACCAAGAACCAGACTGAATATATCTGGCAATAACAAACAGCTGATCATCATTACTCAGATTTGGTAACACTGTCTGTTGACAAGAGAATTCTTCAGCTGACTCTGGGAATTTGTTTGCAAATGATTCATAGTCCAATGAAAAAAATCTATCTTGCAATTCACACTGTTTGATCCTCTAGTTACTTTAAGATTAGAAGATGTTTTTTAACCCTCAGCTTATACAACCACTCATCCTGATTTATCAAATATCTGATAAGATACTGGATATTTATATTTTTATACAGAGATTTTCACTACTGGTGTGATTTCTGAAATCTCAGAAAATCTTAATGTCACTAGCTAAGAATAAGCCTCTACCATTGCTAAAATGAGGTATGCCTTCTTTCTAATGCATCTCTAATTCTTTTTTACACACCAAACTGGGTGAAGTAATACCCCACCTTCATCCTTATGTTCTTCTGATGTATTGATTTCAGGTAAAGCCTCCTTCTCTAGTGGTCCTATTCATCCCATTTTGCACTGAACACAGAGCTGAGCTTTATTTATGTAAATATGTGAGAAAAGGGTACGTGTATCTGATGGCAGAAGAGGGCAAAAGGGGCTTACAACGGTGTTCAGGGGAGGAAGAGAAACATTCTTGTCTCAAAGGTCTATATAAATTCCCAAACTAAAGACCTGATTTTTTCTAAGTACTATACATGTGTCACACTGCTTCATCCACAGACAGGTTACAGTCCTTTCAAAGAGAGAAAATACGGGAAGGGAAGAGCAATCCTGTAGAAGCAAAAGAAAACACCAGCTATGTGGTACAGCCTGGCAAGAGGTACAGTGTTCAACATATGAACAGTTTCAATTGGGTCCAGAAACAGATTAAGAGCTTCTACCCTACTGCTACTTTTGTAAATCTATAGTTCTTGTTTTTGCCATGTGTGTAATATGGACAAGCATCTTGAGATTAATCTTGTAAGCAGATGCTATAAAAAGTAATACTTTCAGTATTGAAAGGGGCAGTTTGAAATCAGTCTAAAAAGGTTGAAAATGCATTGTGACTAACAATGAAAGTGGATGTTTTGCTTTGTGTAAAGCCACAAAAACTTGCCAGAAAAACCCACAGGAAAAAATCCACACTTTTCACAATACTGGGTAGATAAAAATGAGAAGTAGTGGTAGTACAGAAGCTGGACAAAATACAATTGTGTTGAGATGTTAGAAAATAAAATGAAAATAGATTTCTTTTAGTACCTTTCTATCTATGCCCTTTTGGTGTCTTTGCATTCTGATGGTATTTGAGATGGATGCTAGTGATATGAATGCGTATAGAAATACTTTCTTTAAAAAAATCTTGTAAGATTTCCCAAATTATAATAAATCCCTTCCATATAGAGATTTAATGTATATGACACTGTACTTTAGCAGAAGAGCTAAAAGACATGGTTAACATCTTAGTGCAGACTTTTCCTGATTTTTGCAACTGTTCAAATCTAATGATGTTAAGCAGCTGAAAATATTTTAGTGCATCACACCTTTTCTTAGAATTGTAAATCATGGTTGTGTTACAAGATTTTTTTAAAAAACACACGGCTCATAATCAAGCTTTGTTGATAAAGGCTGTCAATTTAGACTGTTTAATCAGCTTGGGGTAAAATAAAACTTAGTGTGAACATTAACATCAAAGGATATTAGATGCTGCCAGCAACTCTTGTAGTCAAGCGATTAAAGGTCAGATGACAATAGACCATAGTCAGAAGGACATGTATTTTAAAACAACTGTTTTATTCATTAGCAAAGGTCACTTCTATAGGGATGACTAGATATTTTGACTGAAAATAAGAATTTTATATATATATAGAAAATATATATATTTCTATATATTCCTTATCAGATTAGGAATCCAGAAATTATTCCAAGCTAGTATCTCATCCTGCACAAACCAAGTATGCAGTGGTGGAGAGGGCAAGGCCAAGATACAAAAGAAAGGGTATTTTATCTATATTCCCACTGCAGAATGAGAACATCTTGCTATTTTGGTTAAGTAAAATTACGACCTTTAAACTGATTTGCTCCTAAATCATAAAGACCTAGGAAACAAGTTTTATTTGTTTTTATGTGCTTGCATGTTCATTTTTAAAGTAACCTTTTTTTTAGACTTAATTCTAGGGCTTGAGACTTTTTAGTTTCAAGCACTGGTAATTTAAGGACTTAGGTAGAAATTTCTTTTTTCTCAAAAGAAAAAAAAGACTGTGCTAGACTAGCATGTAAGTGCTGGCTGCAAGGAAAATGCCAAACAAAAATCATGCTGGCCTGTGTGTGCGTGCTTGCCTAGAGATGTTGATGAAGACTATTTGGCAAGATCAGAGCAGCAGAAAAGAACAAATGGTGTCCATGTCTTCCTGTCTCTTAAAGCACCATCAAAGTATTTTCACTGCAGAATTACTTAACCTTGGAGCAACTTCTAGGCAAGTATGTTTGAATATAAAGTTCTGTTGCTGTTCTTGGTGTACATGAAGCCATACAGGGAGAAGTGACCAAGAGAAGTCTGAGCTCCTCCTTATGCTTTTTCAGCATTTAAAAAAAGTATCATGATTCAGTGGATTACATACAACTTTTCTCATGTGACTGAGATGAGAGCAACCCTCTGATGTAGTCATAACTACATCAAGTGAGAAGGAAAGACAGAACAGGACCAGGCCTTGATGCTGACTATCAGCTTTTAAATCCAAGTGCCAGCATTAAAAGCCCATCTGATTTCTGTAGCTATGGCCCCACAAGAGCTTGCCAAAGTCTACAACTGGTAACTCAGAATCATTAAATTGAGCATACCAACTGTTTTGTATATCCTCTTGTATTCTGCTGCTAAAGTATTCTTCTGAATCTTCCAGATATTTGTGACGTTGTCCAGTGCCAGCTGCTTCTCTCAGCTTTACGGACCTCTAAGTGACATTTATGTAACCTGGGGAGTCCACAACTCTTTTCCTACCTGCATGAGAGGGCATCAGAGTCTCTTGCACAATTTCTCAATGTTTCCTTTTAAAATTTTAATTTCTGTATAAGCTGTTTGTTTTGCTACCTACTTTCCCATATGAGGGAAGCCAAGAGGAAGTAGGTGCCCATGTCATTTCAGGACACGGGTAAATCTTGGTGCTTTTTTTTTGTCTTAGCCTAAAGGGGAAATTTGAGATGGGCTTTTTTTCTGCTGCTGCTTCCTGGTGAGAACACAATAGAGCCAAGTGTATCCTGTACAGAGCCATTTTTCACTCAAACCACACACTGGTTTCAGCTATTTCCAGCTTTAAAAAAGTAAAAAGCAAAAAAAGTACTCAAAATATTATAAGAATACACTTCAGTTTGTATTCAAGTGAATTGTTAAAAGTGGGTTATTAAGGGAGTTGAAAAATAGAGGTATTACAGTCCTAAAAATTATTGTGCGTATTACTGCAATGTTTTCTTAAACTATGAGAGTGTTTCTTTATTTTTTGGTTCAACTGTCTTCAGTATGGATGAAATGCTGGCCTCTGAAACAAGCTAGGGGAATTGCACTGCAAAGCACCTTGCTGATGTCTGCTCTTTTCCAGCGTGTGGATGGATACAAGTGAGTCTGATGGGTTAAACTTGAATAGGACTGCAGTTTTTTTAAAAGTCTGCCATAAAAGAGCTGCTTTTTCTTTTCTTTACCTGCTATTTCTTCACACTGCTCATGTATTTTATGGATTTTAGCCAGTTAACTTTGTGGGTGGACCAAAGCTTGTTTGATCTTCACAGGGCAATGACAGTTGTGGTTGAAAGGACTTTTGGGGAAAACAAAGTAAATCTTCCTACTTTGAAGTCGGCTGGCCATCTTCCACAGAAGATAAGGACATACTTGGAGTGTCACACTCAGCTCCAGTTTACTGTGTTAAAGATTTCAAGAACGGGTTCAAGAGCAGCCAATTTCAGGAGGGCACAGTTTTAGACTAAGAACAGCTCTTTTCCTAGATGATTGCAAGTGCATTGGAGTTTATTAGAACAAATGAGAATTTTTCTCCAATTGACTAAATTCAAGTGACCTACAAGTAGACTCCATCATACAAACATTTAAAAGAAAGTGGGTAGCAGTATGTCTCTTCCAGATGCCCTGTAATGTACCAACTGTTGCCAAACTGAGAAAAGCAGTCTCACAATGCAAAGAATATATACATGAAAGCCAAGATGCCATGTAAGAAAGCATCTGACTCAAAAGGGATTCACTAAACAAAAGGGATGAAGATAGAGGAGGAGGAAAGGCGAGAGAAACATGACCTTGACAAACTGTTCTTCCTGTTGAACACCACATAGCAACCTTGTCGAGACAGAAAAGACTTAGTAGCAGGTCAGTAACAAGGGTGACAGTAGAACTTGCTCTCTTTAAACTGCATCTCATTCCCTCCTTCCTAGCAGGTGATGCTCAGGTACAAAATCTACTGGAGCTTTTTACAAAATCTGTCCTGCTTATGATGGGGAAAGTCTCTTTTGCCACATCTGAGTGTCCTAGATATTTCATTTAAACTGAAGAAGCAAAGAGAAAGCTGATCTTCATGCTCTCTATTTGCAGTAGTTCTTTTGCCTTACTGAAGCATTCCGAAACTGAAAATTGTTTCAGTAACTTTGCACTCCCAAACTCATCACTGCGCAAGCGCATACTTTCTGTTGAGCAATGCTAGTCTTTAAAAAGACTTTAAGAAGTTAACTTTCACTTAATACTTTTTACAGGAGGGGGAAATGTTTTTGCTTATCTGAAAAAATGGAGAAGAAAATGATATGCTTATATTTGCACTCACAAAACAAGCACAAATTGAAGCTTAGATATTAAAGGATAAAGTACTTGTGACCTCAAACCACCAGTTTTGACTGGGAGAAATGAGGGGAATTCTTCTGAAGACTATCAGAAAAGAAACAAATGACACAATCATCCTGTTGCATTTGAGTTTCAGAAGTAATTTGAGGACAGGAAATTACATCATCTCTCCTTGTAAACAGAAACATGAGCTAAGACTCTTAAAACAAAGGAGCACTCAGTAGAATTCAGTATATTAATATGTTATGGAAGTGACACCATAGCCCAATATCCTGACAAGGAAAAACATACCAGCACAAAGACTGGAAAGAAAAGGAGGTTTCCCAGTTTAGAGGAGAAAGCACATCTCACCTTTGCCTTTAAGACCTTGAGTTTTGCTTGGGATTTGTAAAGGTTTTTTGAAAGCCTGCTGCTGTCCTCTTGACATGCCTGTACTGCACCTACACAGAAAGGCCATGCCACGTAGGTCTCAGACATTTCACCATGAGCTTTCCTGGAACTATTTATCTGTGTGTATGTAACAGATGCACCTGAAGGTTTAGCACTTCTCCATGCTATCTCTGTGTCCATCGCCTTCCAAAGCGATGCAAACTCTCGGGTTGCAGAATATGGTGGTTTTGTTTGACAAAGCATTTAACAAATTGATGTATGTTTTCTTAAAATGATAGTACTCTGCAGGCTATGAACAGTTCCACCCAGTTCTTAACCTAATTGTTCACATTTGCATGAATTACTCATTGTGTGATATCTGTTTACAAGATTTGCTTACTTAAAACATTAATAAATTTCCATGGTTCCACTAATTAGCAGAGCTGCTTGGCACTGTGCATTTTGTAGAAACTGCCTAAGGCCAGCAGCGTTTGTTTAGTCATGTAATTAGTGATAGGGTGAATGTTTCCAAAACAGCACGGTAGAGGTGTTTGAAGAAAGAATCTTTTCAGGGGGCAAAACAACCACCCAAACAAAAGGAAGTCTTAGTTCAGCTAGGAATACAGTAATACAAGACATGGACATTACAATTTTGCATCTAGAACAAGCAAGTTTGTGCCTGTTTTGTATCCTAAATTTTATAGCAAATGATTACACCACTGGCTAGAGTGACAGACTTTACCATAGATTTTATAGAAGTGAAATACAATATAAATGTCACTAATTGGAAGCCTAACCATGTTTTTTATATATATTTCTCACAATAGTACATGATTACATGCGGGTCAAGACAAAAGGCACTATAAGAACTTAACTTTGCTGAAAGTTATCCTCTGCAGATGCGTGACTGGAATAACCAGATTGAGAAGCAGTGATGAGGACTCTCCCCTGAAATATCAAAGTGCAGTATTTACTGAACATGCATCAGAGGCTTTGGTATTTGGGTCACCTAAATGCTCCAATCTCGATAGCGTGACATTCTTTTATTGTGCACACTCACACGGTCAACGCTTGGTTTTATGCTGGTGTCCTCTTTAATGCTGCTGCCTGTAAAGCTACTATATTGTAATAAATTTGAATGTATCTGGGTTCACTCTACTTGATTATTGGGGGGCAAAGTGGCTATAAATTACTCATGTCTTACATCATAATATCTTTTAGGTGTTAACTGTTATTCCTACTTTCTTAGGATGTTATGATCTCCTATATGTTTTTTGGCTCACTGTCAAGCTTAGACAATATACATGGCACACAGGTGAGTTTGAACTGAAAAAGCAAATGCACAGTCTGAGCTGGAAAGCTTAACATCTAAACAACAAACACATTAATGTACTTTTTACAGAAGTGAGGGCGATGGGCAGCACCAAATGCACTGTTAACGAAGTCTTTTTCCTCTTGCCCACTTGTTTGTCTTTGCTATCTCCTCTCCCCAGGACTCATGAACACAGGTTTCATTTTTGGAAGGGTGCACTGGCCACAGAAAGAGTTGATGCCGCTCTTCAGAGCAGCCACTTCTGTTCCATTAGCTACAGCTTTCAGGAAATAAAGCCACGTACGTGGACTACTGCCCACTTCTCACTCACAGGGTGCTTCCTCTCATGCCCCAGAGCCCCAGCCATATGATTTTTATATAAGAGGGACTTTCCCAGGATCACAGGAGGATTAGGTAAGTAGAGCTTGTTCCCTCCCTGCTGTGAGATTCCTGTTTGTTCCAAAATGAACACTGAAGTCAGTGGATAAACTCTCACCAGCAGAATTTGTTAAGATGAGATGCCGCAAAAGGCACTCAGTCAAAAAGGCTCTGTGAACAAACACAGAATTATGACTGATTTCTCCCAAAGTCCCCACCTGCACTCAGCAGTCCCATTAACCTTCAGCATGAATGTGTAAGCCCCACGACCTAGCAGGAACACAGTTCACTTCACCAGGTTATCCCAAAATGACAGAAATGCTGGACTTTGGAGGTCTGTAGTCCAATCTCCTGCTCAAAGCAGAAGTGGCAGCACTGCCAGATCACGGTCTTGCTTAGCTGATTCTAGAAAACCTTAAAGGTGACTTTTTCTAGTGTTTCATCACCCACATAATGAAAACAGCTTTTCCTACCATCTAGCCTGGCCCTCACAAGGTGAAACATCTGGTCATGCTAGTTGTTGTTATCACCTGTCACTATCAAAAAGAATTTGGCTCCACTATCTTTGTACCTGATCTTCAAGTACTTGTTGGCTGCTAGTAAAATACCCTGCAGGCTCCTGCACCTAACCTAGCAAGTCTAGCACCCTCATTCCCTCCTGCTAGTAGTGTGCTCTAGGGCCCCTGGTAATCTAGGTGGGCATCTACTGCACCCTCACCAGTTTCTCAACATTTTCTTTGGACTGAGGGATGTAGAACAGAACTCCAGAGGCAGTCTCATGGTCCTTGAGTACGGAAGCAAAATGACTTTGCTCATGGTGCAAACCTCACTTCACCTGACAGAGCTCAGTACGCAGGTCACTCAGTTGTGATGAGAACACACAGCTGGTTTGCATTTGACCCCAACCCCATGTGCTTTTCAGCAGGGCTACTTGTCAGCCCGACCAATCTCATGTCTTTGCAACTTGCTATCCCCAGGTTTACCTGCCCTCTAATCAGAAAGGGAGCAACCTGCTTTAAGATCAACTTGATTGACAAAGTTATGGGAGTTTTGCCCTTGTGCTGCTGATTTAGTCTGCTGTAGAGGCAAGTATTTGCTGCAAAGGCTGCATACAGCTCTCTATACCACTCATGTTGGGCCTGGATCTAGTAAGGTGTTCTTCCTTCCTGACATATTTATAATAATAATAATATACACTTTTTCTGTGATATTTATTATTTGTTATGGGTGACTGCCAAACCAGCACCTGCAGGCATTAAAGAGTTACTTTTTTTTTTTCTTTCTCTTACCAGGAAATTGCAAGCGGCCAATAGAAGGAGAGACAAACAGCGTGGCTGACTCAGGGCAGGAAAGCAGGGCTGGGTGCAGGCAGCTCAAACCACAGCTGCAGCTTGGCCGTTGGCAGCTCCATGGTTTATGTCCCTTGTTTTGGAGGTAAGCTGTATTTTGTTTCCATTTTTCTTTATTTGGATATTCAAACATGAACCTAGAAAAGTTTCTCTAGCACTAAATAAAATATCTTTGCTGTGATTTGCTTTTAGAACTATCTTTAAAATGAGAAAGTTGGAATACATTGTTTCAGAGCTATCCTTCACCCTTCTTGACTGGGAGAAGACTGCAGAAGTGTCTGAAACTGCTACTGCCTCATGAAAAGTAAAAGAAAAACTTTCATTGCAAAAGTAACGTAAGAAATACTGATTCTGTGCTTTTTTTTATTGGATTTTTTAAGAATAGAAGAAAAAGCATTCAAATGAATAGAGCTATCAAACTAAACTTTCAGTCTGAGAGTTAGAGACCTTTAGCTATCTGTAAATGCATGAAATATTCCTTGATTTTTCCTCTCCAGCTATTTCAGCAACATGGGTGGCCTTTTTAGTGCCTTTTCTGAATAAGCAGAAGAGCTCTGATTTTTAGGGCCAAGATTTCTTTTGGGGATAATCAGCAAATTACTTTTATGTCCAGATGTGGAAATAGATGCACAGAACCTGCTACAGGGAAAATATTTCTTGACATCTAGCGATTTGTAACTGATGAAGGTCAAAGTGTCTTTCATTCTGTTTTTGCAAAAATTTCTACTTGAGTTAGGTTTCGTACATCTAGGAGCGGAAGGGCACATTTTTATTTTTACCTAAATAATCAGTTAGCAAGAGATTGAAAAATTACTACAGCTTTACTAATTCCATTTGAAATATAAACAGATGTACTCAGGAATGGGTTAGATCCTGTATTCATTATTACATCTTTTTTGTCCTATATTTGAAGGTCCAAGTAAATTATTTTGGTTATTTAAATGCTATTTAACCCAGTATAGAGAGAAAACCTGAGAAAAATTTGCTTTTGACTACTTCCATTAAATTTAGGACTCTTATATATGTATGATTTGTCTTCAACATTTTTAAAGGATAAATGGCTCATTTGGAAATTTATCTTCGTTCAGAGGAGCCTGTTGTAACTTTATCAAACTACTATCCTGCCTGTCAGCTTCATGCCACTTTTCATTTATTAATTAAAACTGACCACTTGCAGCACTATTTAATTGAACCACTACTGCTTTCAAATTACAGTAACATATTAAAAACTGAATGTGAAAGAAAAAAATGAAAGAAACATGTTCTTTCCCATCAAAAATCAGACACTATTGTGACTTTTTGGGCAAATCAAATACAGTATTTTTATTATTTGCGTTCTAGCTCTAGTCAGATGAAAAGCTGAGCTTAATATTCCATAGTGACTGTGAAAATGTCTCAGCAGAGATGCTGAGATTCACTGAAAATATATTGGCCAGGAACTACAAGCAGCTCAGCTATGACAACACAAGCTTATTTTATTTGTTATCAACTTTTAGTTGTCTCTATCTAAAATTATCTTTGAGGCATCATTAAAAATGTCTTATTCCTACATAGCACAAGTGATGCGTTGAAGAGGTTGGTTATCTTGCTTCCCTGTGTAATGTCAGGTCATTTGTTTATGTGAAACATATTCATATTGGCCCAGAGAGGCACTATAAATATACACTATGGGCCAAATTAGTGGCTGATTTGCAGACAAAGTTCTGTTTAATAGAGTTCTGATAGTTTATGGCAGCAGAAAATTTGATTCATTTCCTCGCTTTTGTGTTGACGTGAGGTATGATATTAAATATGAAGGAGTGATGCCGACCACGCATATGGGTTGGTTATTGAAAAATTCCATTTTATCCATGAGACGTGGGGAAAACTATTTCTGTCTAGCGTGTAGCTGTAAGCTATTTGTTGCTGCTTACAAAAATCAGTTTTACTTCAAAAATCACATTCTATATAAGAAATAATGGCTTTACGCTTCCAAGTGATCAACTGGGAATAATAAGGAGCAAGTAGTTCATTAGCCTTGCAGCCTCAGAAGGCAAGATATGGTTGACACAGTCTTCTGCAATTACTATACTATCCCTGTCTTCTTATGAAAAATTGGACCCAGAGAACAGTAAAAGGAAACCTACTGGATTAGGATGAAGAGCATCTGGGAAATAGGGGGTGGTGCAATGCTTTGGGTAGTAATGAGGGGAAAAAAAAAGAAAAAAAGAAGTCTAAAACATCTTTTTTTTTCCATCCCCTCTCTTCTGCACCCTCCCCTATGCAGGCCTGCAATGAAGAAATGGCCAAACAGCTGCCTGTAATAGCACCAGAAGATTTGGACAGCTTTGCCCTGACCAGGACGAGCTCAGGCTTTGCTCTCAAAGCCTTTCATGTTTCTTGGCACATTCCCATCTCGGTGAAGCTGCTGAGCAGCCAGAATACTGCAGAGGGGTAAGTGTTCTATTCGGCCCCCTAAAATACAGATTGGGGGCAGAAAACACAGGGATGGCACCAGAAATGTGAATTGGGCCACGCTCAGGATCTTCTGATCCATCATCATGTCGCCATTCCTATGGTTTGCAACTAGTCAACAGGCAACATGGGGGCATATTCTAGGAGAACCCTGAGGACATCTCAGTTGATTTTCATATAAAATGGCTAGTATAGATGAATGAAAATAGAAAGGGGAGGAGGGAAGGGTGGTCAGGGTTACTGAGCAGTGAGGTGTGTCATTCTGTAATTATAAAAATAAACCAAGTGATAGACATCAGGCTGTTGCCTACAGAATTCCACTGGGCTGACAGAGGCACAGAAAGTTTCTGATGATAACCCTGTATTACTTCTGATGATGCAAGACCAGAGTATTTTAGGAAATGCTTTGACCTGACTCCATCAAAAATACATGTGTTGGACGTACATGTAAAGTACTCTTAAAGCTTGTTTGCTGAGAATGTGGAAATTTGTGTGGCTTTGGTCAGAATAAAAGTGCAATTGTCCTAGTAGAACACATGGGGTTTCCTTTATTCCATTATAAAGGCAGGGGAGGGAGAAACAGTATATCACAAAAGTTTAACTGACCCTGGCTATTGGCAGCACTTGCTTTTTAAACTATTATCTTCAATTAAAAAATAATGGAAGAAGTGTTTTGCGTCTTTTTAGGACAAAAGCCTAGTAAATTTGTATATCATGCTTTGACATGGTCTTATCAGATAAGCAGGGAAGACCATAACTTCGTTACAAAGTAGGAGCTTGCCAATAGCAAAAAATAGAAGGGCAGTAGAGAAAGAATTGTGTTTTTTTCCTATCTAGCATGTCCTACAATACACTTCCTCCTGTCCTTCCTTTTCACATTCGGCTTTAAATTGTGCCCGCACATATTAATGCACCTAGAGTTCTTCCATACTACATTAGAAAAATACACTACAAAAGGTATTGGTCATTTTTCTTCAAATTGTTTGGTAGACCATATAATAGTGTTTCTACCAAACACAACCTAAGAGAATGCTGTTAACCACACAGTTACCTTTAACTCTTGTATCTCACTCCATCCCACCTCTATCTGAAATTCCTTTCGGTTCAAAGTGCCTCTGACCTTGCTGTTTGTTACAGTGAGTGGAAGTTGCTGCTTCAGGATGTTGCAGCTCTCCAGCATTACCAGTCTGACCGACTCCTACCTTCTCTGGGCATTTACCAGCACTGCGGGCTCGTGGGGACAGTGACTGAATGGATGAACAACGGATCCCTCCACTCCCTCATCCATGAGGTACACAAAAGCTATTATCTTTTAAGGGATAGTAGCATGGAGTGCGAGTTGTAGCGTTTCCACACTGCCAACTCCTGTGCTTTGTGTTCCTTAGCATCAGCTGTACCCGGAGCTTCCGTTTCCCTTGCTCCTAAGGATCCTGTGGGACGTGGCTGAAGGGCTTCACTGCCTCCACAACCTCGAGCCCGCCCTCTGCCACGGCAGCCTTAAACCTTCCAACGTCCTTCTGGATGCCCAGTACAGAGCCAAGGTGGGAAGTCCGTGCTTTCAGCCTGCAGCCTGTTTATGTAAAACTCAGTGACTGTCCTGTCCCTGCACATATAAATACTCTAGCAAACAACCTTTAAGACTGAGGTATTGTTATTCAAATGTACTTTTTCTCCCACCTCTGTAGTTATCCGATTATGGTCTAACCTACTGGAGGAAAGATCAGCGGTCAGACCTGCAGAATTGCAATCGCAGAAACTGCCAGGATTTCGTGTACCTCTCTCCTGAAAGGCTTGAAGGAGGTTTTCCTTCACAGGAAGGTGATATCTACAGGTGAATGGAGTTTCTAATAGCAGGCCATGCCTGCTGCTACAGTCTCATGTTGCTAAAATGCTCGTTTTCAGAGCAACTACAACAATAATACGTGAGCTACATAACGCATTTGGATACTATTCCACAAGAGGTCTATTAATAGCAGTGAATTAAACTGAAATTCCTCATATTAGAGCAATATACTAAGGTTAAGAACTCTTTGTGTATATAAACATTTATATAATGGACCTAAACATTGGGAAAAAGTGTAACATAGGGCCAAAATTGCTCGTACAACTTCTTCATATCTACATAGGAACCTAGCATCTATAATTCACATTGTTTCTATGTGTGAACCGTTGCTGAATTTTTTCAGGATGAATTGTTCACACGTAGATAAAGCCACCTGAAAATAAGACTTTTATTTCAATAGCATCCCATTAATGTCTCACGGACTCTCTCCTGGTATAGTCCACACTTAGGCATTAATCAATTTTAACTTAAGCGATTTATATGAAGGATGAATATTATCTACTCTGTCGTGACATACACCACTTGGACATATACTAAACTTCATAAGTGCCTCAGTAAATGAGTCAATATCCCAAACAGCAACTACTGACTGTATAGACATACATCATTATAACAGGCATGCGCAGCCTGTTGGTTTAAATTATAAATAACCTCTAAGCAGTATTACTCTTCTAGTCTAAGAACTTCTATCTTTTCTGGAGACAACAACTGCGAGAGGGTAAGGCACTAAGATGCGATGTATAATGTCTTGCACTTCACGGTACCTATAAATGACATGACTAATCTGATGCTGCTCATAAACACAGTATTTTGGCACAGGTAAGAGTAGAGATTTACTTTCAGGTAGCATAATTCATTTTCCAGTGTGTCATTCCCTGTTTAGCTTTATATGCTCAGACATGACTCAGCGCCTGAGACAGGTGTATGTCTAGGCAATGGTGCAACAGGGGGAAAAAGTGTGTGATATGTCAAATATTACTTTAAGTTACATGTATGTCCCTATTACATGAATATTTTGTAAAGGTATTTAAGTAAAAGCATTTGTGGACATGTGGAATTATCCATCAAAATTTGCTGAAACAGACATGGTGGGTTAGGATCAAGCTCTTGATACCCTGGTCACTATCTGCTGTAATGTGCAACTCTTTTAGTTGGTAATAAACAACACAAATGAAGGAGAAAGGCAAGGAAAGTGTTTTGCAATCCTCAAGAGCAAATTTGGATTTCAACCTGAAACGCTATTCTAATTGAGCCTTATTATTTTGTAAAAACAGATCAGTAGGTAATTGAAACTGAATAATGCAGTAAAAAGGATCTTAGGGATTTAGAGTAGACTTTGTCTTGAAAAATCCCTTTCTTACAAATCAATAAATTGACTTTGGGGAAATAATGAGAACACAGGCTTGCTGACTAATAACAATTTTCTTTCATTCTAGTTTGGGAATACTGTGTTGGGAGACTCTTAGCAGACAGAAACCATTTGAAGGTATTTATCTGTGTGCTTTATGTCTGATTTTTGTCTTCTATTTTCTGCCACCAACTCCCTACCCTAGGAAAGGTATGATACAAATAGCACAGTTGTTTCAGATGTCCCTTTGCCTTCTGTCATTGTCACAGGGCACAGTTCCACATTATGGGATCCAGAAGTCAACAAATTCTTGTTCTTTCCAAAGTAACTGACCTTCCTTCAGAGGAAAGGTGTACCTTCTTGTCTTACTTTTATCTCTGTTTGCCAAAGCAATTTTGTTACTCTGAGAGTTGAGTTTCACGCCTACCTTTACTGAGAAATGATGCTCTTTTGTATTTGTGACAGTGATCCTTTTCTATTAGACAACAGGCTAATGGTGAGTAGCTTACCAGATTAGTAGAACTGGGTGTTTCTGCGAATTTCTACAGTTGCTCCAAATTTCAACAAATGGTGGTTTGTGCTAAATGCTCTTCAGGAAGCCTTGAAACTTGCTTTCTTTATTCTGGTGGATGAAAGTGAGCAGTTTTAAAGAACTTGGTTTGGAAAGCATTGTGTAATAACTGTCATGCTTTAAGAATGATGCCTGTTTTATGGAAGTGGAGACCAAAGAAAGGGTTTTTTGTTTTGTTTTCCTGCCAAAACTGATTTTTGCAAGAGAGATTAAAAATACTGCATAGAATATTATGTTAATATTCATAGCACTTTTACTTATGGCTGCCATCTTGTGGCTAACCAAAGCACTTTACTATTTACACAACAGGATTTATATTCTTATAATACAGCTGCATGATTTTAAAGTGTGTGCTTAAGACATATCCATAATAATGGCATGTAGACATAACTATTTATGACTTATCTGGATGGAATTTTTATTGAGAAATGGCCTGTTGCAAGGTATCTATGGATACTGTTAAAGGTGGTGAGCAGATCTATTTACAATAGTGTTAACACATCTCTAGTTTTGCTTTAAAAAGCAGACTATGGTTTCAAAAACACAAAATAACCTCTCCAGAATATATTTCAAAGTAATTCTGAGGTCCTTAATATTTTGGCAGTGACATTTTTTTCCTGTAAATTGCAGGCCAAAAAACCCTGCTGGAAGTTTTAACAAAAATCTGTAGTGGTTTGCGTCCTGGGATTTCAGCAAAGTTCATACCAAGCAATTTGCCACAGAGGAGTAGACTGTTGCAACTCATTGCTCTGTGCTGGCACCAAGAACCAGATTACAGGCCACATATCACAGGTAACTTTCCAGATTTGCTATCTTTGCAGCATTTGCAATGAAGATAAATCCTTTTTGAATTTGCTTTATCGCACTAAAAAACTGACGTGCCAGGTAAAGCAGTCTCTGGATCATCATCAGAGTACTTTAAATATACACACGTATATGTGGATATAGATAACAAAGTTCTCTCACAGGACTTATTTTAAACCTTTTAGTATAATGTTAAAGGTAAATAAAGATCTCTACCTTTATTGTCAAACATACGTACTATTTTAGCCTATCTTCAGCATCTCTTGCTACCCATGTATAACCTGCTCACTTCAAAGTGTGGGAAGTATCAGGGAGAAGCTGCATTAAGCTGATTTCATCTATTAGTAGCTACTCAATTTAACAGCAAAAACTTGAAAAATTAGGTGCAGTACTTGCAACTAACTGTGATGTGGAGATACATACTACTTTCAAACGTAACCTGTGGTATTTAAAATGCTTTACTCCTGCAGAATGCACAGACGTTCTAAAAGGAATTTTGGCTAATATAAACAAGGAGGCGATTTCCACTGCAGTCTACAATCTGATGGATACAAAGGTTAGTGCAAAACGAAGTTTGTTCCCATGCAAGGACATTGTCTGATTTGTAACCACCTTTGTGATTCATAAACGGAAATGGTTTGGTCTCCATTGCTTTCTTGGACATGTCAGAAAGATGGAGAGTAACCTGAAGCTTTTCAGGTTCATTCAGGAATTGCAGAATATAGATCCCAGGAAGCTAAGCGTGAGGTTAATTCTCTAGCCTGTCCTCTGGTAACATCTGGTCAAGTGCTCCCTGAGATTATACAAATGCAATCACTCTTTCTAGGTAGCAGGTCAGTAGATTGGTAATTCCAAGTGAGTGAGAACAAGTCTGAAGTAGATCAGGTCTGGAAGCAGGGCTAATTTTAGGAATTATCTAATCAAGGAATGGTTAGAGGGTATTTATTCCAGAGTCGGGTGCTAACACTGTCCTGCTGCAGTGATGCCAGCATCATACTTCTAAAGGTTTTACTGCTTCCAAACTGCCTTGATTTGACTTGTATCAAGCACAGAATGACTACTGTTTGCCCTAGGGTCTAAGAGGGTGCTCTGATACTGAAGGAATGGATGAGGAAGAGCCAACAACTGTGGGACAGAGCAAATGGCACATGCTACCATTGGAAATCTGACTGCACAAATATAGCTCTGTGCTCTCTAGCTTAGACAGACATAGTTGAAAGCCACAGTGACACATGCTTCTGGCACTAAATAAGAAATCTGACTTCATCTGCACTTGCACAACCATCTTCAAACCCATGTTGCCACAGCTTTGTTATTGTGCTTATGTGAGCTGCTTACATTAACGCATTCAGGATTATTTCTACATATCATAATCACATGCTAGGATTATAAAGCAGACTTGGTCATTGTTTGAATAGGTGACATAGCTACAGTCTAAATGACTTAATTACCACCAAAATTTATGGAGTATTTGGCTGTGCATTCCTAAACAATCTAATACTTTAGACTCCCTTGAGCAAGGTGTTATTTTCCCATTAACTAAATTAGTAAAGAGCACTGTTTACTGTTCAAACTATGGTAATATGTACAAAACCACTGTGAAAAAAGCTACTGGAGATACTTAAGAGGGATATAGATTGCAATGAAAAAAAAAAAAATTAAATCTGCTGCAGATGTAAACTGGAAAAAAAGTTACAAGTATTGACACATCCTTATTGCAGACAGCTTGGCATCCTAAATACAGGATGGCCTTGCTGTTTGGATAAATAAAGGAAGGCGTGTTATAGCTTGCCCAGCGCTGCTAACACAGACATCTCAATATAAGGTTATTCTCATCTTTGCATGAATCAAAACTAATTTTTAATCTGGGAACATCAGTACCAGGTAACAGGGTAAATCTGTTGCATTCCACAGTCTGTGACATCTGTTCAAAAACAAAGTTGTTCCATGGAGCACTTTATTGCAACACACCAGCATACCTAAGAGTAGAATGACCCAGTGTCCATATAAATTCTTGCTCACGAGTGCTGTAAATAGAACAAAGATAATATCTGTGCATTATTACAGTTACTGTGTTATTTTTTGCAGGAGAGAGCACTTAATGCATGCAAAGGTTCAGATACGTACATGCTGCAGACAGGCATATGCAATTCAGAGGTGAGTAAAAGATGTGCAATTGAGAGTTTTATCTATAACAGTATTTCGTAAGCTGTATGTTTCATAAGCTGTGTACCAGGTAGAACAGCACATAATATACTTGGAGCAAAATGTTTTAAGCTTGTTGTGTCTAACCAGGGTAGCTTTACTTTTCTTCAAGCAGATTTTGATATTCTTAAGAAAACAACCTCTTCCACTTAGGAAGAAGCTCTTAGGGTTGTTAGGGTTGTTAGGGTTGAAGCTCTTGTGCATGGATCAGATCCAGTTTTAAACAGGTCATGTTCTAGTGACACCATGTCTGTGGCAGGATGTGCTACAGAAGCTATCAGTGATGGCAATAAAAGTAAGCAGAGGTAGTCTGTGGATCTGGGTTGCCATTGAAATGCTCTGTAAGGAGCTGAAGTTGAGCTAAACCAGTCTTAGAGGCTCAGCATTTTCTTGCTCCCTTCACGCCACAACAGACACGGCCTTAGATTCCAAAGGAAAGCTGCTTAGAAAAGTACATTTCTGAACAGAAGTTTCCACGGAGATAATTCTTCTCTATTTTGACCTTTTTCAGACCATCTGTCCACGAGAAAACAACCGAGTCGTCAACAAGAGAATTCCCCTTTTAGTGCCAAACTTGTCAACTATTCTACTTGATAGCAGCACAAGTAACTCGGGAAAGGAAAATACTCTTGAGATGGCTTTGGCAAATGCTATCCCACCGAAGACAACAACAAAACAAGGTCTCTGTCTTGAAACATACTCAGCTCCTACTACTCTACATAAAGGAAAAATATTCCTTCTTGTTGCACATGCACGTGTATTTTCCAAGTAATTTCAGTTTTCCAAATGTCTATTCTCAAAGTACAGCTGTGTGTGGGGAGGAAAAAAAGCACCCTAAAATCTTTTGATTTTGTATATATACCAAAAAGCCTCTTTCAGATAAGGTAGTTTTTTTTTTTTTTTAATAGAACCCAGGACTGGATATTACAGGCTGTAATGTACAGTTGTCTTTCCCTTGCACATCAAATTCTGCCTGACATTTTCTATAGGAACAAGTCAGCTTCTATTTTTTTTGTGACACCATGAATAACTATGCTTTTTTTGGTAATCTGCCAATAAGAAAAGCAGTTATATACACCAAGTCTCCAGGAATGTTTAACAGCTCCTGGTAGCCACCATTCCCATATAAATAACTTTTTTTTTTGCCTTTCCCCTATGGATTTATCTTGTTAAAGTGTTCAAATCTGTGTCAAGAAGTAATACTTCCTTCAATGCTTCTTGTGTATTCCTCATGCCTCCAGACAGAGAAGTTGTGCCATAGGAAATTAATTCAATTATCACAGTGACACCTGCATCCCCAAGTACTTTAGTTCTGATAAACAGCTGTCAGACTTCTGGATAGAGTAGAATTTTCCATAACTTGAGGAAACAATTCCATGAAGGCAGCTGCACTGAGGTTTGAAAAAACAAACGTGCCTAGTAAGAAAGGTCAAATATTATGAATAATGACCAATTATCCAGAGCCCGGAGCACACCCCATGATCGGGAACTCCTCACAAGTTAATTTATAGAACTAAAGTGCAAACTATGTCCTATTGTTCAAGTCAATGTGTTCACCTTTCCTATGTTAAACTTCTCCAGATGATCCAGGTTCTGACTGTAAGAAATCAAATCTGAGGCCTTCCTTTCCTGCTGTTCCTTTACCTGGTGCAACTACAGACAGAGAAAGCAGGCTGTGCCACAAGAGCCCACGAGTGCCACTTCAGCACAGCCCACAAACCATGAACACTGAGCCAGCACTGACAGGTGAGACTTCATTTCCAGCATGAGGTAGAACTATTCTGCTTGGTCAGGTTACAGTCAGTGATCAAATGTTTAGAATTGGCAGTTTTTGAATTTTCTTGCACATTTTTGGTTATTGTACACCCTCTGAGTTTCATTTTGCTGTAGTGATAAATAGGATACTAAACAAAATGACTCAAGAGTCTGCTGGAATGCAGCTATCCTTATACACCCAGATGTTCAAGCACTGGCTTTGGGGTTGTTCCTTTCCAAAGTCACATTCAGGCTGAAAACAGGCCTGAAAAGACCAGAAGCAATCATAATGAAAAGAGAGGAAAATTTAACACACTGTATGTATGTATATATACACGTATAAATTTTTTAAAAGTCTAGAAAAATGCGCTTTGGATCATTTTAAGCTTTCTTTGTGAATATTTTATACCTCTCTCTTTTCCCCCCCCAACAATGGTCTCGATTTTTTTCCTCTTAATAAGAGGCAGAAAATACCAGCTTCTGGGCTGTGAAGCCTACCTCTTCTCTGAAGAAAAAGGCTTGTAAACTTTATTGTCAACTTTTTTTGCAAATTGGCTTGTGATAACTCTTATATCTAGCTTGCTGTTGTTCTCTACATCAATACTACTGAACGATGAGATGATTTTTGGACAAACTAACCAAACAGGGAAAAAAGATGTAGGGAAAAAGATGAACCAGAGAGTAATAGAACATGTTATCCAAAGAAGCAATAGCCTTTGCTTATTAACTCTCACTTAACATACAGTATCAATTTCACACTAATGCAGAGATCTTTACCGTTTTAAGAATATTAGTTTTGTTATCAATTTGTCTTCAACATACATTAAAATATTTTCAGTTTCAAAATACACATTTCAAGTAGTTTTTCATCTTGGATTACCTGGGCTCTTATCTATACTTCCACATTCTACTGGACAAAGCTTTCTCATCTAGGTAGAGCTACACTGTTTTGGGTGAAACTTGACACAGTGATACAGAAATTTAAGACAGATGCTAGAAGAATGAAAACTTCCTTTCACTAGAGAATTAAGTGATCAAATTATCAAGATTGCTTATTGTTTTATGTGTTCTGTTCTTTACGTTAGTTTTGAACAAAAGGTACAAATATATATGTGTAAGTTTTGCGTGAAGTGTGACAAAAAAAAGTTTCCTCATCATTCCCCCTTTCCCCACAGAATTCCTATTTTTGGAGGTTCCCTCATTTCTCTGGGTCGATGCAGTTGCTAACAACTTGAGGAAAAACACAGCACTTAGTTCATCATTTTTTATTTTTTTTTTCTTTCAAGGTCCTTGCTGCAAAAGAAACTGCTGTCAAATACTAACCTGCCGCCGAGAAGCCATTCTGAGCTGCATGACGGAAGGACGCCTCAACCACATCCTTGATGTCCTTCGCTCACAGCAAACCATGTCCCGAGTGGACTATGAGGCAATCATCTCGTACCCTACAGTGACTGCTCGCGCTCGGGCGCTGTTAGATACTTGTCTTTGCCTTGGAGAAAGGGCAGCACAGGTTGTAGTGACTGTAGTAAGCAAAAGCAGCCCTTTGGCACAACGCAACTATTGCAGAGACTGTCTTTCTAAACAGATAAATAAGCTGTTACAGTGACTTATGTTTTGTAACTTCAATAGTTTGGAATAGGAGTGATTTGCGTCCATTCCTCATAACCGTTGACTGAAGTCGATCTTTCCTACAGCAAATGATTTTAGTCCTCTAATGGAAAGGCTAGTTGGATTATAAGATCAAGTCACTCACTGCCTGAAGAAATTACCAAGACTGGTAAAATAAATTCTAACTTGGACCTTGGAGATGGGAGGATTATCACGCGTGCCTGAGCAAATATACTTCAAGTCAGATGACAACTTCTTTCTTTGATTCTGAAAGAGCACAAGGTGGATCTTGAGCTTTTGGAGCTCATCTTATGGAGGCTGTTACTAAATCCTTTCAACTAAAGGCCCTGAACAAGGTGCTGGACGAGAGAGGAAAAAATCTCTTGTTTTCATTTACCTCATCAACAAACAACTAGTAGAGTGAAAGGCTTAAGACAGAATCAAGAAACCTCTCAACAAGTCATCAAGAAAGCTTCGGAATTTGTATGCTACGCAGCAAAAGCATTTCACTCACAAAAGATGATACCCTCTCAAAACAGGGCACTGAAAAGCAACCACATTTGGGGAGGGGGGACTTAAAGTGTTTGGTAAACTGAACAAAATTAATACCTTCTATTCATGTCATTCTCTGATTTATATCTGCAGTTCAGACATGAAATTAAGTCAGGAAGAAGACACATCAAGCTGATCATTCAGTGGTTTTGCTGAACTGTAAAGTAAAGCAGTAAGATTATCTTAATTATAAAGAAAAGGAAGTTATACAAGCTAACCGCTTTTGAAGGCACAGTGGGATTGCTTCAAGCTTCAAGGCACTGGATTAATGTAAGAATTTTTAGAAAAGCTACAAGTATTTCATACGTAAAACGCAGTGCTGGGTTTCCCTGCATTACTTTTATTCTCTTTGCACTTTCAAAATGCTTAACTCAATTGGTATTTTGAGAGGTTGTAATCTTAAATATAGTAAAGATGTGCGCTCTAAGCACATTTAAGATGTAAGGGATTTGTTATTCCCTGTACTATGATGCTGCTAGAACCATAAACTTCAGCTGACTTTTTAAAAGTAAATTCATTCATGTTTAAGACTACCTTGAAGTGAAATACTGTTACAACTTAAAATAATGTCTATCAACATTTGGAGAAAATAGTTTTACTTATTAAAGATAAAAATGTCACTGATTTTTTTCAACATGTTAAATGGGAATTTTCAGTATTTCTTAACAAAGAATATCTTGTACATGAGGACAAGAACTACCATTGTGGTGTTTAGAAGGTGTATGACATTCATACAAAGTAAAACAAACTCATTCATCTCTGGGAATTAAGTATAGACTATAAAGAGGGAAGCTAGCAATATTACTAAAAACTAACATCTTTCAGAAAAACTGCACTCTGTTTTGCTGGATATTTTATATTTCTGTGAATTATGTGCTCACTGGCAAACTATGCTGACTTTGTTATAATTGTTTTGACATGGAAACAGTTTTCATTCTGGGATTTTTGGAGGGTTTTTTTTGGGCTTTGTTTTCTTCTTGAACCAGTTCCCTATTTCATCATTTGATGCCAGACCTCTCAATTGCTAATTGCAGAACTGGCATGAAACCAGTAGGAGCACAAGTTGTCTGTTTTTCCAGACAGGTTTTGTTCTCTTCATATTTGGCACTCTAATTTAAGTGTTCTTGATAAGATGTGACTTTTCTGAGTTACTGCTCTATTACCATGATCCTTACCCAGATTTTTATTAAGATAAGCCAAGAAGACAGCTTACAACTAATTATAAAATAGGGGCAAAATTGTCATTCATTTAAAAAAAAAAAAAAGCCTGAATAGAAACCTTTATTTTATTTACTAATTAACTTTAAGCCACAATCAGATTTTGCCATCTACTCAACTGCAATTAATGTATGAGTTTATTGAAAATTTGCATTAATACCTTGGCTAAAAGAATTATCATAACTAGCTATAACCTTGCCAAAGCCTTGATATAAGTCTACTTTGAATGCGACTCATGCATTAGCCTAGAAAAATGCATAATCTTTTGCATATCTCTACCTTGTGCAATATAAATCTTTAAACCTTCATTCTTGTTGACAGTTACTACTGTAAGGAAACTTTTTAATGTGTGGGACTGGGGGGATGTTATTAGTTTGAGATGGAAGTGCTGTTGACATGAAAAGGTTTGATATAAAACCAGTCCAGGATAAGCTGATACTAGAATTTAATTTATTAAAGGCAGAGTAAATGGAGTAAGCACTTTTTTTTTTTTTCGTTTTCTGAATTAGCTGTAATATCTGTATTTTTCTTGACATCAGAGCAAGGGTGAGCAAAAGTTATGACTGTTTCTTGTCCTTTTTCCTATCTACACAACACCATTTTCCTAGGGAGGATACTTCCTGCAATGTGAGAACATCTCCCATAGGACTTGTTTGAAGTTAATTTGTGGATATTTAATCTGAGGTACTGAAATGAGGCTTCCATGGGATTAGTCCTTCCAGTAGAGAAGGAAAACAAAGCTATAAATAGCACTCGGCAGTTGTCACCAGATCATTTAAAAAAGTACAGGTCCAGAGAACAATAAGAGAACAAGCATACAGTGATGGTTCTCTTGTGCATGAAGAAATCTTGTCTTCCACTGTATTTCTTCCCCTCTTTCTCTCCATCTACCCCAAGATATATAGTCCCAACCTGCCCTCTTCACTTAGCTTTAAGATTGGCCCTTCCTTTTTCACAGAAGAAATGCATCTGTCAAAGGAGCTGTGGACTCTTTCAAGTGGCTAAATTAAACAGCAGTTAGTGACTTCAAATGAAGACTCCTTCACCCTTGAAACATGACATTTCTGAAGTACTTCAACACCTATTTCCAACTGCTCTTTCTGAACTTTCCACAGAGCAGTAGAAATATCCATACAAATAGAATGTGCAACTCAAATTTCACCTTTGCAGAAGCAACCTGGCAGTGCTCCAGGAAGTTCTGTACAATTAGTCTATCTTTAGTTTCAAAGAAAAGTGTTTGTCCTAGATACCAGAGTGACCACCAGCACTATATTTGTTTTCCTTTGTTAGCCGAAAAGAGCTCTATACTTTTCTTAGCTCATAAAAAATAGCTGTGGAAAAAAAATTGAGAAGAGTGATTTAATCAAGGAAAAAAAAAATATGAGGATTACATCCTTGAAATAGCTGCAAAGTATGTTCCTGACAGAATTGTTTTTATTTCACTTATATGTATTGTGAGAGTGTCCCATCATAACAGGAAGGCAGCAGGGGAACACAGAGGTGACAGCCTGCCACCCTCGCTCACATATGTGTGCAAAACACTGAAGTAATCAGGGTTTTCCATTCGGCGTTGGCTATGTCTTTGCTGGAAAACACTACAAAGCTCTGGGACTGAGGGCCCAGAAGAGGGAGGAAGGCTGATAAGCAGTAAGGAAACCTGACAATTATAGATAAATTAATAAAGTTCTGTTTGCCTGGCCTAAAAATGAGAAGGCCAAGGGAAGACATAACAGCTTTTCAGCCTGGAGGAGAGAGAGTGAAAAACCAGTAATGAAACAGAGGAGCTGGTAACAGACAGTTAACCGGTCAACAAGAATATTGTTGAAACAAGATATGGTTGAAAAAAAGAAAGCCTTTCAAGGACAAAATAAAATATTATGATTTCACATGTTTAATTTTATTCTACACACTGCATATGTCTCCAAATGTATCTAATGCAGCTGCCTTTGGATGGCTTCAGTACAGTCAACTAATGTAAACTTTAGTTGTTTTAATGACAAAAGGATATGTACAACATTAACACATGCTTGTCCAATATAGCATGATCCAAAAAAACTTTTCCATAGATAAAGCACTCCAATAATAAACTTCAGTAAGGAGAAATAGAGCTTTGTAGGATGACACTAAGCAATCTGCCTGATCGACTGATTAAAATGTGAGATGAAGACCCTTAAAACACTCCAACCACAAGAAGTTGTTGCCTGAGATGACATCTTAATTTCCCTGGCTATCTCCTATACTTTCAAAATAAGCAGAGGTCTTCCATGCTTTCCCACACTGATGACACTGAGGTAAAAATAACTTCTTGACCTCTATTAACAGTAATGTGATACCCAGAACCATGAGGTTTAGTTTTCTTTATCATACTGTCTGAACACTAATATGTATACATAAGCACTTGCCCTCATTTCACTTACAGATTTAATAGTCTTCTCTTTGCTTTCTTCTTAAACTAAAATATATCTTTAAGTATATACAGCAGAGCTGTGCTTATTTTCAAAAGGTTGATTTATGGCGTTTCACACGGAGTGTGTGAACAGGAAGCTGAAACGGCTTTTCATAGTTCTGGGGATCTTGCATAACTTGGGAAACTCTTGGTAGTTTTTAATTAGTCCATTAGAGTCTGCTCTGTGGGACACTGTGCACAGTAAGTAATCAAGAGCTAAGCATGGAACAAAGGAACAAGTGGGAAAACACACACAGACAGACTGCTGAGAAATCACTTTGGAAAAGTAAGCAAAGCCAATTCTAATTTTAATTTCAAGGCTGAAATCATTCTAATATTAGTAAAGAGCAGATTAGAAATTGGAAAGAGACAGCTGGCTGAGAAAGTGCTAAATCCAATAATGGGGCTATCCTGTTAATTGTAAAGGCAAATGGATTGGCAATAAATCATCCTGTGTTTCAATAAAATGCAATTTACCTAAAGACTCTGTTAAAATATTTCACAACTTCTTAGGATTTACTGCTAAATATATAAATATATTTTGAAAATCTTACTCTTGTAGCATGCAGTTTTGACTAAGTACTCAGTAAAATCTTCAAGGGAGTTCTGATCTCATATTTGTGAAAAGTGGAGTTTTGTTTATTTTACAAGGAATGCCTATGCTATGTAAACTTATGTGAACTTATAAATAAACTTATGTAAACTTACGTAAACTTATAAATGAGTGTGTATTTCACTTTCTCTACTTCCTTAAGTTTAAAGGAGTAAACATGGATGTGTTCAATTTTTATGTGCAGCATGTATTAAGCATGCTTAATAATAATAATTAAGCACAACATCTGATTTGCATACACTGTCTGGGAATCTACACAAACAGGTCTTTGGGTTTATGTTTTGGAGAACTTTACTTTTAAAGACAGTTAAATTTGTTAAGTTTTCTAAATAAAATGGGAATGACCTCATTTATAAAAGAACACAAAATTTATTTGTGTTATGTAAGCGTTTCAGTACAATTCACTGATTAGGAGAAAAGTAATACGAGCACACTGAAGTAAAGTCATACCATTGGGGTCAGAATTAATGGAGTTCCACTGCAGCATTCTGAATTCAGAGTAGCTCTGCTAAGGAACATCTGGTTGAACTTAAATTGCAGAGTTTTGACTTGGCATGTTAAGACAAACAAAATGATGGCATTGGCCTCAGGCTTTAGTAGCTAGCTGCTTGCAAATATGGTATCAATGTAACCACTGCTGAGTATTATCAGTATTTTCCAAGCTTCCACACTTCAGCTTTTATTCATTTTATTCACTGAAAGGGACAAGTACCCCAAGTGAAGAAAGTATTTCACCAAAGGACTGACAATAGTAAAAAGGAAAGTATAGCGCAAGGGAATTTTGCTATATTGAAGAAAGCCTGAGCATTCAAATTAGACAGCTGAGTTTCACAATACACGCTGTGTATTAAAAAAAAAAACCCAACCAACCAAACAAACAAAAAAAAACTCTTCAAAATATTTAATCTATAAGAAATTAATCAGAATATTGTCTAGCCAGGTTACAAATGCCTGCACTGAGGACTTCAGAGACAAACTGAGTCCTGAAACAAGTAAAAGTAACTTATTCTTAAGATTTTTTTTTACAGCTAGTAACTCCCTCAGGCTTTTTTTTGTACACCGTCATTCTTACCAGCTTTCCAACAGACATGGGAAAAACTGTATCTGCAGAATACTTCCTGTTTGATAAGTCCTGCTGAAATGGTTAGAATAGCTCATGTTGTTTTCCAAGAAAATGAAGTTAGTGATTAATAAATATCCGAATTCTTATGCAGTCAATTCAACATAGACAAGAATATGTATCATATGTGAATAGGGTCCAACAGTTAAATGCTGATTTTAGAAGTCAATCTACTCTCTTAAAAATAAATATAGCTACAAGTGATATTTTTTCCAATCAAACCCCAAAAGATGACTGAGGAAGCTATAAATTTGATCATTCTACCTATAGTAGCAAAAGTAAACTAAAACAAGGAATTTTGGGGTATTTCTCAGAAGAATCCTTAATAAATACATGAGTCATTTTAACGTTATCTTGAAGATATGTATTTTGTTTGTTTCTTTGCTCTCCTAACAAGGTTTTATTGATAGCATTTGAAGTACGGAAGGCATCTATCCTACTTCTGCTTTGCAGCATGCACAGCTCCAAAGAAAAAAAATAACAAAATAATGTGCACCATATATAAAAACAAATAATAAACTTTCATGACAGTGGATGAGGCTGTAAAAAGTTACCTGAAAGGCAGGAGAACCAAGGATGAAAAATTAAATGAAAAGATAGGTTGTAGAAGCTTATTTTACTTTTTTAAAAAAAAAAAACTGCTGAAAGCCAAGTTTTCCATCAAAGAAAGTCTAATATTAACCTACAGATTACCTAAATGAGACTGCAGCCAGACAAGACAAACAAGACAAATTCCTTCCTCTTCTTCTTTTTCTCTTCTGCTCCTAGCTTACTCCGTTTTTTGTACTTGTACAACTTTGATAGCAGAAAATTAATGTAATAAAGTATTATTTTTGTCAGCATAATAAATAGAATTACCTCACCAAAGGGATCAGACAAGTGCCAGAACCAATAGAATACTGAAAGTCAGCGAAATGGAACAGGAAGAAGCAAGAAACCAGAGGCATGGGAAGATAAATTTAGAAGTCTAAATTCAGACTATTTCCTAACTGCCTGTCATTTTGGTGCTTGTAGTCACTGTCATTTTTAATATTTATTCTGCTTAAACCACCAACATCAAAAGTTTGGTGAAAAAAAACAAACCAAAACAAAAAGGTTCTCCAATTTATTTTTTTTCAGGGAAGAAACAGAAACAGTTCCAAAAATATGGAAAACATGGTTGTCACTGCACTGAGCTCAGATGATGTTGTTTGAGATGATGCAGGTTACAATCTGTACAGAAGAATCTCTACTTCTAAGCACATATTAAAAAAAAAAAAAAAAAAGAAGCCATTTGGTGGGATCTGGTTTATTTCATAGATTTACTTTCCCAGGTTACGGTATGGTCCCCAGGAATAACTCATGTGTTCACAGAACACTCATTTTGACAGAAGCACAAAGATGGTCCCAAAACTCATCTTTCAAAGCAACATTTAAAAAAAAAACAAAAACAAAAAACCAATATAAACTCTCAAACATGCAGCTGGAAGCAACATCTGTGTCATCTGCTTTAATTCCATGTAATGACAAGTGCTACTTAATATATCCAAAACATGTTTTCAATACTGACCTAAAAGGAGCTCAATATATGCTCATTACTCTTCCCCAAATGAAGCCATGTTGCCATGTCTGGGCAACACATTCTTGAGAGACTTATGTGGAATGGATGGACTCACACTCACCCTGCACACCAGGATTAATTTGCTAAGAAGCACAAAGCTGATGACTGATCTTCAGATTCACTTAGAATTGACAACAATATTTACTGTGGCTCCATCATGTTCTAAGACAATTTAACAAGTCATCTGTGGACTGGATTTCTTTTAGACCTATGCAAGTCTAATTTTCATTAATTTAGTAGTATCTATTCTGTTTATTCTTTGTGGGTTTTTTTTTTTTTTTGCCTGAATTGTATTTTATGAGAGGTATTGCAGTAGAAACACTACCCAGACTCGCGCCTCCCCCCCAAAAAAAAGGGCAAAACTCACAAAACTCTGATTTTATCTTCACTAGCTAAAAGAGATACAATCTTCACTAAATTTGCATTAAATAAATCCAAATGAAAACAAGATAGGTGTGAGGTTTTCTCTGTTAGCACCTAAAAACTGAGGAGTCTTGTACAGACATAACTTACCCATGGTCACTTGTGGAGAATGAGGGTGAGTGTGCAGAGGTAATCTGTAGGAAGAAGAGAACGGGGATGCAGAGTCCAGAATGATGTGTACCTGCAACTGTAAAATTAAAAGGTTATTTAAGATATAAACCTATTCTCCTCAAGTCCAAAATGGACAAAAATATTTATTTGTTCTTGATAGTGAAATTTGCTTATCTGGGTGCTGATCTTGCAAACGCTCTATGAGTGCTTAAAATGTCATCAAATCTTTAGTCTCTCGCATCAATCCCTACAGCATCCCACGTTTTCAGAATTCAAAGGGTAAACTTCTAGTTTAAAATCCATTTGAAGTCCATTCTATTGTGAAGGAGCATTATTTTCTGATAAATCTTTCTCAACATTATAAAATAAAATAAAATAAAATGTTATCCTCTATACTCCAACATATGCCAAATGATTAGTTTCCTATGCCTCTTCAGTTGTCATCTATTTCTTCCTCCTAATAGCAACTTTCTAATTATCTGACATTTTATGAATCCATTTCTTTTGGAGTAATGAGCATTGTCTTCAGCAGATTCAATTTCTGTGAGTGCTTAAATGGCACTCTAGCAACAATTGAATTTAGCTGCATCTTCTCTACCTACATCCACCTCATCTTTTTTTTGATTAATGCGAAAGAAGACAAAGAAGACAAAACCTTGTCTAATGAAAGACATTAATATTACCAAAACAGATGACTATTAGTATTCGCAACTAATCACTGAATTATTTTCCCATCTGCCCAACATCTCATATTATCTTTGTGTGTAATCAGTTATTTTCACACCGCATAAACTTGTGACACACTCTGGGTATGTCTGCTACTTCTTTTTGTCCTGTATCAGTCCTGTATAAACGGATTAAAAACAAAGAAGCCATTGATCAGGGCTGGTAAGCACCTGGAGAAGGCAGACTGGTTTTGTTTGCTGTGTTACAACATTTTCAGTAGCTTCAGGAGGCAAGAGATAGAGCGTAGTTACCTCTACATAGATAAAGCCCAGGGAGTTTCTTGCAGAAGACCTAGAACAGAGAAAAGCCAAACAAAGAGTTGAAACAAAGGTAAAGATGATTAAAGCGCTAAGAAAAACAGGCTCTCTCTGATTATGACCTGCAAATAGCAGTCTGCTTTGCTATGGGGCTGTTTGGAAATGAAGTCTGGGCAGCAACCAGGAAGCTTCTGCTCCATACACGTGCACTTAAAAAAGCCAGTGAGACTTTGCTGACTGTTTTCCAAACACAGCATAAGGAATATCTACAGTCACAGAGGAGGACAAGCAGCTGCATTGTATGTTAATGGCCTAGGTGACAACAAAGGCGAGAGAAAAACTACTAAAGTATGGAAATTGGAAACGTTAAGCCTTTGGATAAATGCAATGAACTCCTCCACTGCACTTAGCAAAAGTTTGTGGGCACTGCAGCATGAAGTTGGTCTTTTACCATGCTTTTAGTGCCATATACATTTAATAAAGCCTTATACGTTTAATCATCCCACCAGCCCTGAACCATTCTCTGGAGAGCACCCAGCTGTGACTCATCCCTTTGAGCATGCAGACGGCAATCGTGGGCTGGGGGATGGCAACGAGGCTGTTTTGGGCATGACCAGGATTATCGGCCGTGTCTGGCCTCACCTCCCGAGCCCTGCTGACCTTCCCCTGCCTCCGGGGGCCAAACGGCAGCAACGGGAAACGCTGCAGAATTTATTGATTGGCAACACGCTAAAACCTCCGGTTTGATGGGAAGAGAGGCAGGTGAGGAAACCTTGGCGAGGTGACCCCAGGTAAGTCATTTCAACAGCCAAGGATTTGGGGTGGTTTTCGGGGGTTGCCGCAGGGCGTTTCTGAACCCCGCTCTTGGGAAGGCCTCGCAAGCCCTTCCTCAGGGCTGACCTTCACAGGGACCGCCGCGCTTGGGGGGCTCCCTCGCTGTTTTCCCCACGCTTCCTGCCAGCGCTTCCTCAGACACGCGTGCGCCCGGCCGGGCCGCCGCACCCTCGCCTTGCCCGCGGGCTCCGGTAACGCCTCCCCCCGCGCTGGAAGCTGCTGGAAGCCCCGTTGTGGCGACGCCGCCATCTCGCGAAGGCGGGAAGGCCTCGCGGCCCCCCGGCGGCGGCCGCCCGCCTCAGGGGACGCCCGGCGGCGCGGACAGCGGCAGCGCGAAGGGGCCGGGCCCCGAGGCGACTCCTTGAGGGAGGCGACGGCTTCCTGCCAGGGGAGGGGAGGCGACGGCGGGCGCGGGGCGGAGCGGCCGCCATCGCGTGCGGAGCGAACGAGCGAGAGGAGCATCCCTGACAGGCAGCGGCGCGGCCGGCGGCGGAGGTAACGCGGCCAGCGGTGGCCTTAATTTCCATTTTAATGATTTTTCCTGCCCTAGCCGTTACCTCTCTCCGCTGCCAGCCGGAGAGGGGAGGGCAGCACGCGGCTTTGCGCCGTCCCCCGCCGTGCCCCCGGCCTCCGCCGGCGCGGTGCGGCCCCGGCGGCCGCAGGTGCGCGGCGGAGGCGGCGGCGGCCTCGAGCCGCGGCGGGGAAGCGGCCCGTGCGGCGGGAGCCGCTCCGCGTGTCCGCGGCGCCGCGGAGGCCGCACGTGGCGGCGCCGGGGCGGGCGGCGGCGGCCGCGGGGAGCTCAGGTGCAGCGGCGGGGCTGAATGCGGGGGATTGACTGGGGGTCTGTTCGCTGGGAGCTAAAACCATCTGTTTGTATATGTGTGTGTGTGTGTGTGTGTGTATATATATAGGTACATAGGCAGGCGTGCACTTCCTGCAATTTCTCTTATTGAGAGGCGTCCTTTTTTTATGCCTTAGCGTATTATACAAACGAAAACGCCCTTAAAGCCGTGGAATTGCCTCCTGCCTCTTTACCTCGGGGTGGTTCTGTGCATTTCTTACTCGAGGGCGGTGCATCGGCTCTGCCCCGTGCGCTCCCAACCTCCTCTCGGCCTGAGACAGGTGTGAGCTTCCCTCTGTTCCCACCTACCTGCAAATCTGAAGTAAATATGAAATGTGATAGATATAAGGGCATGTTATCTTCCACTTGCAGCTGCCCCGGTTCCGTAATTTTCAAGTGGCTTGGTTTAAGTTCAGGTAAGTACTGCTGGGTTGGGTTTGTGTGGGTTTCAGCAAACAGTGGAAGGTTTTTAAGGCTTTGTAATGGAGTATCTGCCCATGAGCGTGGTCCTGTTTGGTGTTCATGGCCTTGCTCACGTTCTGCCAGGGCGCATGGGGACGTGGATCATCCCTCATGCTGCTGTTACAGGTGTGGGGAGTCGGGCCCTATTGCTATCAAGTGGCTGTCAACCTTGACCCTGTAGCTTCTCCACTCCTGCTAATAGGATCAACACGTCCTACACTTTAAAAAATTGGGTATTAATTGATTTTATTTGATGAAAATGTCACTTTTTACAATGCTAAAGATAGTGTGGATCCATACCTAGCTTGGCTGAATATATTAAACCTTTACATAGGGAGCTGCACTTTTTTTTTTTTTCTTTGCAAGGTTTCCTGTCTGTTAGCTGCATGTATGGCAGGAAAAGTGTTTCTGGTGAGAGAAGAATCGAGAAAAACACACAGCAGACAAACTGAGCTTTTTCCCTGAAGTGCCTAGCCTAAGGGGTGCCTCAGTGCATCACAAGCAATAGGAATTTCTGGGATTTATAACCTCTGCTCTCTGGGCTGGTGCTTAGTTCCCTATGTTGTTTGCCTGTGCAGGACAGACTTGACTCTTACCCAAAGGGCAAATCTCTGTGTCCAGAAATAGGAGTTTTACAGCCAGGATTCTCAAATAGTCTAAATATCTATGTAAAATTGTAAAGTATCTGTAAAAAGAGTTATTTTGTGAGATCAAGACTCACAGAAGATGGGTAGAACTCTAGAAATCTTTATTAATGAGCATATGTTGGATACAAGTGTAGTAAAACACAGAGTTGAAGCAGTTTGGTATTTCATTATGGGTAATTAACTTGTTTGTGGGTTTACCTTGCTTGGACAAATTACAAGTCTGCTGCTCAGGGGGCAAGAGGGGATTTTGGCAGCTGGTTCCTGTTTTTCCCTGCTTAAAGTAGGACCACCTGGGTTTGCAGTGTTAGTACTTCACTAGCTGCACGTGAGCCTTCATTAGCCGCTCTGGTACATGGTGAACATCTGACAGACCTTATCAGAATATGTATTTTTGGTGAGACAGTGAAGAGATCCTATTTCAGGTCATTCTGTCCTGGCTTCATATTGAAGACTTTTATATCAGCAGTGGTGTCATTTCAGGAAAAATCCTATGCATATCAGCAAAAACATTCCTCACAGCTGCAGCTATCAGCAAAAACAAAAGTTTAAGAGTTTTTCTTGCACAAGGGTGAGTGATGAGGAAACGCACATGTTAGTCTGTGTCATTAAACTGGTTTAACCTAAATAGTCCTATGGCAGGGCATTATAGATCTAATTTTTTTTGTTGGAGCGTTACGTGATTGTTGTACACTAGAAAATTAATACTATTCTTCTTAGTGTATCTTTTTCTTTCCAAACCTGTCTTCTGGTTCCACAGAAGTCATGGCCTTGCAACGTGAATCATGGATTGTAGTAAATATTTTCTGTTCTCAGTATGTGTTTTTCTAACCTTGACATAGCTCTAGTTTTTTTCACTAATATTTTTATGATCTTATGATCTCTGCTCGCTTCCTTTATCGTGTGTTGGGTTTTTTTTTTTTTTTTTTCAGCTAGTCAAAGCTGTGCAGTTTAGTCCCAGTTAAGATGAGGTGAAATGCTTTTGAGAGGGGGGAGAAAACTGCTAGTACCTCAGATTCTATTGTACAGTTAGTATAATAAGACACGTGACTCAGGCAAATAAGCACTTCCAGCCCTGAGGGCTTTAAGGAAACTAAACAAGGTTAGAGGAGAGAATGAGATGCTAAATCTGGAGTGAGTTACTGCATGCGCACTCATGCACTGTTATTTGTCGCCGAACCCTGAATCTCAGAATAATAATATTATTTAGTTTAAAAAAAACACTCAAGAGGCGATGTTGTGAAAAATAAAGCTTGACTGAGGAGAATGTTGTGATTGTTCCTTTTCAGACAGGGTAGAGTAGTGCAATAAACAGCCAAGGATGTAAGTAACAAAATTGTATAGGAAGGCAGGCATGTGCTGCTGATCCAGGTCTTCAAAGAGTTAAAAGCAGTAGTCACAGGTGACTAAACATACTCCAACTTTAACACCTTGAGGTAAAGCATGGTTGCTTTTGATTATAATTTGCCTGGCAGCAAGTATATCAAAATGAGTTCTAAACATAGTATTTATGTTCCTCAAATTTGCCTGGGAGCAAGTATGAGGACTTAATGTAATATTTATGTCCTTCAATGAGGAATTGATGATGTTGAGAGATTTCCTGTACTGTATCGTGCGGTACAGAAAGTCGGTGGCTTTATAATTAAGTAAGGCTTTGGTCGTTACATTTTTTTTCCTCCAAAAGATATGCCTGTAGTTGCAGAAACAAAATTCTGTACAGTGATCTAGCATTGCTCAACAAAGTGTCTGTGTTTGTAAGTCACAAGATGCATGGAGACATATGCAGTTTGGGTAATTGCATGATGACCTTTCAGAAACCCTGGACTCAGGGTATCTCTGCTTTTAGAAGACATGTTTATTGGTGGAAGAACAAAAGGTTTAATAAAGCTGTTACCCACAAAAAAGGGGAAAACTAACTTTTTATTTCAATTGATACGGAGTTATTAATCTTTCTTTTCTGTAGTAAATGGGGGAAAAACATATTCTGAGGGACAAGAGCAGAGGAATGATAGTGCATTTGGGTTCTTATGTTCTTTCCTTGACTGATAATCAAAGGTACTTTTGGAATTGAAACTGGTCTCCATACAAGACAGCTTCTCAAATAGATAATTTTACTTCTACATACTATACCTCATTCAAAATTACTGATAACAGCCAGTGTATTTTATGCTTATAAATGTGATTAGCCATAGCTTGCATTAAGGAGGTACAGTAGCATTTCTAGGGACTTGAGAAAGTGGTTGTTTTCCAAATGATCAGCTCTGAAGGAAACAGTTTATTTCATTTCTGTTTTCATAGATACTGTTAAAAACAGCTGCTAATGAACAGCTGAATTTGGGTTGAAACAACACTGTGTTTCCTGTACAGCTTGTGAACTTAGATAAATAACTCCCAAGAGAAAGGAGGTGGTGGGAACTGGGAACAGGATTTCTTAGAAGGGAGTAAGGGAACAGGTTGTAGTATTGGGCATGTGAGCATTTGGAAGAAGTTTTTGTAATAATTTCAGCTGGTTTTTTGTTTGTTTGTTTGTTTTTTGCTTTAGATTGTTTTTTGGAGTTGCAGAGAATTCCTGGCCTTTCCACGATGGGAGAAAGGACTGATGGTACTATGGCTCATAACTCACTGGCTGAATACAGCCCTGTCGATAAATCAGACAAGACAGATCCCAGTGAAAGCTCTGAAATGCCTGATGGAAACCAAAATACAATGCAGCTGAAGAAAGAAATATCACTGCTAAATGGGATAAGCCTTATAGTAGGCAACATGATTGGTTCAGGTATCTTTGTATCTCCCAAAGGAGTTCTCATCTACAGCAAGTCTTATGGATTGTCTCTAATAGTTTGGGCAATTGGAGGGATTTTTTCAGTCTTTGGAGCTCTTTGCTATGCAGAACTTGGAACCACTATTACCAAGTCTGGAGCCAGCTATGCTTATATCTTGGAGTCCTTTGGGGGCTTCATTGCCTTTATTCGTTTGTGGACCTCACTCCTAATTGTTGAGCCAACTAGTCAGGCGGTCATTGCCATCACCTTTGCTAACTACCTAGTTCAGCCTTTCTTCCCTTCTTGTGATCCACCGTATTTTGCTTGCCGTCTCATAGCAGCTGCTTGTGAATGTAAGTATATCTTTGAAGTTTACTTCAATTATGGTAATTATTTTTATCTAGCATTAAACTTTATTAAAATGCATCCTACTGAGTCTTAGAGTTGTTGCATGCTGAATCTGAAATGATTGAAGTTACAGGGTAGCGAGAAGAAAAATTTCTTTATGTGTAAGCAGGGAATTAACAAATTTTCATTCAAAAGCAGAAAAAGCTATTTGGCTTTTACATTGGAGAAAGGCATAGGGTAACTATTCCTCATCTGTTTTCCTTCAGAGAGGTAGATAAAGTCAGACTGTAAGATATTCTTGGTGTAGTCCTAAGAGCATACCTGGGGTTCCTGCAGAGTACCTTGTATCCTCCAAATTCTGGTGTATTTTTCCACAGTAGTGTCTCAGTGCAGACCTGTGTAAGTGGTTACTCTGGCAGGTTTTGAAAATGTCAATCACTCAAGATGGTTCTTTACTCCTGTGTTTTGCCATAGCATATCAAAAACTATACCTGTTAAGATGTTTTGAAAAGTGGAAACTGTGTATAAAAACTTTGAAATGTCTGTAAGCAGACAGCTGTTCCAATTGGTAAGTATGGAAGAGCAACATCAGGCTGTCTTTATTAGAAGCATCGCTGTCGAATCAGGGCTATTCTGCTGTGTCAAGAGAATAAAACTCTGTAGTATGTCTATTTAATTTTAGATGTTTCTTGTTGAAAATTTTTTCTTACTTATGCGTAACTTACACTTCCAGTAAACATGGAAAAACACATTTTGGAATGTCAGTTATGGCAAATCATTTGTCATATTTTGTTCAAAGTCGCAACATGCTATGGAGCCTGATATCCTGCTTTAAAAAAAAAGAGGGGTGGCAGGATGCAGAAAGCAAGATGCTAAGACAAAATGATTCACTGTAGGGGCTCCTATGTCCTTTACAGGAAAAATAAGATGATTGTGTACAGTTGATCCAGAGTTAGAATGTGATTTTGTCTGTAACTGGTGCCCTGGGAAGAAGTACATCACTTTTTTTTTTGTAGTGATGACAAGATCACTTTCATGTAGATAAAAGATTCACCTTAGTTGCCTGTTTTATGGTCTTTCTACTTGTCCTGCCCTCTTTGAGACCTCAGTGCTGAGACTCTCACCCCTGCTCTGCTATCTCATGCAGATGCTCTGCTCTGCTATCTCATGCTTATGTTATCTCATGCTCTGCCTGTTGAAGCCTCCCCTTTTCCCTGGCATAGCTGATACTGTGTGTTGTTTTCTCTGGATAAACTAAATATTAATGAAATTATTAATGAAGTTTTTGGAATTGTAAACCTGAACATTAGGTATAGATTGTAAGTGAAAATAAATAAATAAACTCCACAAGGTACTAGACATAGGGGAACATTTGTCAGAGGACATGGCCTCTTCGGGTCTTCATTTTTATTTTTTGTTCTCTCTTTTTAAAGGCACCATAAGGCAAAGTAGCATTTCACTTAAATTGAAGACCGAGGCTTAGCACACAAAATAAGAAAGAATTAATAGTAAAATTGCTCCCATATTGAAAGTTGCTATAAAAAAATCAACATCTAAGATAACCCCTATGAGTAAGTTGTTTGCGGATAATACCGCTTGCTAGTGCTGGAGAGCAGAGATCAAGCAAAGTTGTTGATCTTTTTCCCTGGGAATTTCTTGGGAGTTGTGGCACTGCTGGTTTCTGAAATTTGATACAGTTGTTTTCTGTTTTTCCCCCTCTGCTCTCCCCGCTTGCTAGACTCGGTGGAATCTGGTTTAGCCAAGGTTTCCCCTGGTCTGACTTTCTAGTCTGTTATTGCCATGTTTTTATGAGATCATTACCTTCCTTTTGTCACTGTTTTTAAAATGATTACTCTTTTTTGTTTTTCTCACTTGGTAGCTGCTCTAAGTGCATTCATATCTTAATAGTATTATATTCTCCTTATCTTATGGGCAAGGAAATGATTTCCTTTCATTCCTTCCTTTCATTCAGTCCTTTCGATTTACTTTTGTTTTGCTACTACCTCAGTTCTTAATCAATTTAAATTTTTAGTTATACGTATATTCAAACTATATAGTACAATAAAACCATGCAGAAGTGTAACACACAGTAGAATATAACTGTGTTAGTAATACTTGCCAGTGGAAAAAGTGAGATTTGAGGGGGGAAAAAAAAAAAAAAGCTTGAACTTGAGGTTGGGAAAAATAATGATAATTTTAATGACAAGCTGGATAAGAGAGGGGAAAAAAACAGCATCTCATTTGAGAAAGGCTGAGAGTTAAGAGTACATCTCAAAAATAGCTTGAAAAGAGCTTTTACTGGGGAAGTTGATCATATGAGTAAGTTACTTGTGGCAAAATGCTTGTGAAATCTGAAAGTCTCTCTTCAGCTTCATTCCAAGCTTGTGCAATAGGTCCAACAGTTTTATTTTGAGGTACCAACATATTCAGAATACAAATTACTTATCACCATATTCTTAAAAAATCCATGTTGATGTTGCTTTAGCTATAGGACATGTGTTATTTGGTCAGATCTGTTCTAACCTTGCTTAGTAGCACAGCTTAACACAGCTGGAGAAGGATATTGAATCACCTATGGCCATTATTGCAAATACGTTGATATTTTGAATCTCTTACAGCTCTAAAATTCTGTGGATGTCTAATTGACCCTCAGACTAGCAAAGGATAAACCAATAAAATCACTTTAATATGCTTGCCTAAAGGGATTTCTAGGTCATCTTTCATTAATCAGAGCAATATTGCAAAATTAAAGTGAATCATTTCATACAAGTGATTTCTTTACCTTTAGGATAGTTGCAGAGTGCAGCTCATGAGGAGTAAAATTAGGAAAACAGGCATATTATCTGACAGCATCTGATGTGGAGAGGGTCTTCCCTCTTTTGAAAAACTGCGTAGTATGAATCTTTAGAACATCTATTTCCTAGTGGGTTTTTTTTTAAAACCAGAATATTTTCAATACCAGTGTGTTTTGCTTAATATAACCCAAATACTAGTATAACAGGTAAGAATGTGTTAAAATAGTCATGGAAAAAAAATTTGAAAAATAAGTAGAAATTTGATCAAATTGTCTTTTTACTTTTCTTCTAGGTCTTCTAACATTTGTAAATTGTGCCTATGTTAAGTGGGGAACACGAGTCCAGGATGTATTTACTTATGCTAAAGTCATTGCCCTTATTGCCATCATCATAACTGGACTTGTTAAAATCTGCCAGGGTAAGCTTATACAATTAAAGCAAAGGTTTGTACGTATCAGTTTGCTTGGATAAGTGGTCTACAGACTATAAATGTGCCTTTATAGGTGTTATCAAATGCTTCAGTAAGTGCAGTAAGCCACTTGGAAAATACCAATAATGCCAGCGTTGGGAATAAATATCATGATAAGCTAGCTATCTTAGTTGACTTTGAGCTGAGTGAAGGAAGGTAACTGATTGCTCAGCTGTATTGTGCAATTTACAGCCTGTGGGATAGAATAATAAGGAAAAAGAAAACAACAAATTACAAAGCTTGCAAAATAGCAGTGGAGAAAGATACACATTCCCATAAAGGGACGTACTGCGTTACGTTTTTTTTTCTCTGAAACCCTGACTTCTCTTACAGCTTTCTCAGATTTTCAGCAGGGAATTAGGAAGTTGCTGTGATTACAGATTTTATTTTTTTCTCTATATTCTCAAATTAGATGAGAATAATTTTGAACTAAGTTTTCTTATTTCTTTTTTGAGGAAAATCTCTTGTTGTGTTAGCTTAAAAAAAAAAGCCTCATTTCAAAGCTGCCCCAAATATATTTTCTTGACAATTTGTGTCCTTTGCTCTAAGCAGTTGTTGGTGACCATTTATGTGCAGGTAACTATGACAAGCAGTGTAATTATCATTGTTAAGGGAACACGAATGTGCATGCATAAGCCCTATGCCACTGCATTCTATCTTTAGCATGTCTGCACCATCTCTTGTTTTGTAGATCCTGGGTGTGTTTACTACTAACTTCCTTGACATTGGCTCCCTTTTCTAATCCTAACTCAGCAGTTGTTTTTCTTTTGTTTGTGCAAAGGGACTAGCAGTCAGAGTATTTTTTGTTACCATAAATTTTCATTGTCATTCATAGAGCATAATTTTTAGTAGTTTAAAAGTTACAATTATTCTCACAGCTGAAGCACAGAAGAGAATTGGAGAAATGGTAATAAGAGGCTTTGAAGGAAGTTAACCTTTCTGACTTTCTGTGTTTGTTTACCAAAATGAAAAAAAAAAAAAATTACTTGATATATTTTATTTTCCTGTACTTCATTGTGTCTCCTCCATACACAGGACATTCAGCACATTTTGAGAACTCTTTTGAGGGATCCTCTTTTGATATTGGAGACATTTCCCTTGCCCTCTATTCTGCCTTGTTCTCTTACTCTGGTTGGGATACGCTCAATTTTGTAACAGAAGAGATCAAAAACCCGGAAAGGTAAAAGCCTTGATTTTTCTAAACCTGAACAGTTCCTAAGTTGCTCATCTTGTGACTGTCTTTCACTGATGAGTTCTGAGCCTATACAGAAATAAGCAGAACTACTTTTCTCTGAGATAGTAAGGCTATAAACAACACAAACTAGAAATTACTAATTTGGAACTTCATTAAAAGATGAAAAATGTTTAAAAACAAGGTGATTGCAGGATGCTGTATACAGTGCTCATTAAACTTTTTGTCCGGGATGCATCATGTTATTATTTATGGATGTATTATATTAATATTGCATTGTAACAGTTTTGTAGCCACTCTGTGCTGTGTTTGTGCAAAAATTCTTATTTATTCAAAAAAATACACATTTTCCATGAAGCTTTGCTGCAAAAGTGACTCACTAAACTTTTATCTGTGTTCAATTTTGAGTCTATAAGCAGATATCTTTGTTAAATACAGAATCCTATTTAATTATTTTTACTTCGTATTAAAAACAACAGTTCAGAATGCTACAAGTGGAAGATAAAGAATGGAAGGGTTTCCAGTTCTCCCAAAGTCAAATTTTCTTCTTATTCCTGATTTCTACCTGGTGCTGTTTTTTTGTTTAACCTGTAAAGTCACCTATAAAAAGATAAAATTTTAGCTCTTAAATAGCTATGTGATATGTATTCGGAAGAGACTTGTGTTTCATGTTGGCATCTGTCATTCAGCATTTTTTTTCTGCTGAAAGAGCTCCCCTTTGAGGTTGCAGTATCTTTTCATCTTTAAAATTGCTGCGTTGTTCTGTGTCTTCAGTCAGATAACTCTTGTAATAGATGCGTTATTTGAAAAATATATTTTCAGATATGATATCATATTTATGCAGATATGATATATCTGATATCTGTTAGGTTAATTATATTTTTTATAATTTGATTCATACTGTCCTTGTGCTCATCCTGTCAAAACTGTAATCCATGAGTTCAAATTTGAAGTGGTCACTTGCCTTTGTTTTAAGTGGATTCACAGTGCTTTTCTGCTTGTTTCTGCTTTATGCTGAAGTGCCCTGGACTCATACTGTGACTGTGCAACCTGAACTCAAAGCCAGAACGCTGACTTTCGATTTTTTTTTTTTTTTCCCTCCCCTTGTGCAAAACCGTGTTCCTGCCAGATGCTTCTGCAAGGCAGAGAGAAGTCGGAAACTAAGCTTATTTTGCTCTATGGAGCTTCTCACCATGCAGCTCCAGCTTTAGGGCTGCGAGTTTATCTGTGCTTTCATGACACATGTGCTCTCTGCTCCTCCAGGCAAAGCCAGAGAGACAAGTTTCCTGCCCCTTTGGGAAAATGGGGGGAAGGACTGGACGAAATAAGGCTCCTCGCAGAGGAAGGCATTCTTACAAAGCTAGGTTAGGAAGAGCAGCCTGTTGCGCCCACTGCTTCAGTCAAAAATGGGAAATGAAAGCATACCAAGGGGAAATTATACCTGAATTCTTGCCATCTCCTCTCTATGAATTACTCCACCACAAAACCATGGCTGAGTGTTCACTGGAGGCCAGAAAAATGACCATTCTGATGGCAAGGAATGGACTTCTAGAGCTGCTGATCAGGAAGAGACTGAACCTGGGAAATGGAAGATTTTAACTAAGTAGACAAACCATGTCAGGTTAAAGAAATGTTCTCAAAATAGCTGTAGGTTGGAAATATTGAAGCTGTTTGCCTTCTACCCCTAGCTTCTTCATTCTCTTCTGCAGGCATGTGTAACTACTCTTTTGTTAACACATTCTCTCAAGAAAGCTCATCTGTCAGGAAGGATGTGAATGTTCTTAAAAACTCACCTGCCTTTTACAAACTGCCAGCTTAAAGTCTATCTCAACTGTTCATAAATCTTAACCTGTTCATGTTTAGAGTTTGGTTTGCCTTTTTTTTCACATCACTGATGTCACTGTCCTGCGTGTTTGCTAATATAGTGCACCTCATGCAGAGTCTGTAGCTTGGCAGCAGTTTTGGATCTCTTCCTTATGCAGAGATCCAGACCAATCAGTTTGATCTGTGTGGTGATGATTAAGGAATGCAGATAGGATGATCAAGGCTTTGTTTCACTTTAGAGGACTACTGCATCAGTTCTAGAAATAGGTTCTGAAAAAGCAGCAGCATTCCCCAGGTAGACTGCATGCAGTGGCTCAGAGCTCTGCTCTAGGTCTCCTGATTGTGAAAAACAGCATGTTTTTTTATGGTTTGTTACAGAAATAGATGAAGGTGTGAAACTCCAAAGACCTGCAATGACTGATTTTGCAACCTTGAAATTAGTATACTTAAAGAGCAGTTGCATAGAATCACCTTTTCCACATAATTTAGATTTAAAATTCTATTGAAATTGGAATTTCTAACTTTTCTGATATTTTATGTTAGAATTTCTAGTTTTAAATTGAACTCTGCCAGAGGTAGCTATTTTGAAATCTTTTTGCGTGTCTTTATAACTTTTACCGCTGAAATGTGAATGCAAATTCATAACATAGTATTATTAATGGCTAAACAACTACCTCCTTTTTTTTTTCCCCCCATTTTTTAACTTGTCTTGCAGGAACTTGCCTCTGGCTATTGCTGTGTCTATGCCAATCGTGACAGTTATCTACATTATGACCAACGTAGCTTACTACACAGTGCTGAATGTTAACGATGTTCTTTCTAGTGATGCGGTGGCAGTGGTAAGTTGGCTATATAGCATTTTGCTATGTTATCACCTTTCACACTTTAGGGATGCATTTCCTTTTAAAGGAACGAAGGAGGAAAAATTCTTAGTTCCTTATACTAATTCACTGAATACAGACCAAGTTAATTTTACATAGGGAAACTAACTAGTGAATTTATGTATAATAATGTCATGATTATTAAAATAAGTACAGATCCAACCTCTTAATCTATTTTGCAAAGAACATAAATAGACTTGTTCACTTAGAATTCATTGTAATGAGGCTGATTGGTAAACCTGTTTTCTTTTACCTCATGCTACAGTTTAACAAGCTGAAGTAGTGTACAGAACTGTGCTGCTTTGAGCTACAGTTTGTTGAACTTTGCTGTAAAGCATGTCTATAAGTGGCTGTGTTGCAACCGAGTTATGACAATAATGAGTTTAATATTACTCATCTTAAATGACTCTCTTCCTAACATCATTAATTCAAACAACTTTCAACATTTTAAAATTCATTACTTCTGTATATAGATTGAAGTTGAAATCTGATTAAAATATAGAAGCCTCTTAAAGTGAAAGATGGTCATTAAACAACAATCAAGTTTTTTATTTTTTGTTTTTATTGGTAGAAAAATAACACTTCTGTTTATTGTATCCTCTAGATGAGAGATCTGGAAAGTGTTGTCTTCTGCTGGGTTGTTTAAGTAGGAGAAAGACTATTTCTTCTCTTCCGATGTAGATTCCTATTTCGCCTCCCAAACTAGAGTAGCTAGACAGAGTTCAAAATGAAGGGAGTGTGTTCCCCTGTTCCCAGACAAAAATTAGCATAGTAAACTCTCACTTATTAGTCAGATATTTAGGGAGAATGTTTTACCACAATATTTATTTGACTTTCTTTCAGACTTGAGAAATATTTGTATTTAGTGTAAGCTCTCAAAATAGATTATAGTAAATGCAAGCTTGTAAGATATTGGTCTATAATTAGGATGAGGCTTATTTTGAAACACACTGAAAGTAAATAAATGTAATTCTTAGCAGTGTTATCACTTTTTTAATGGCATATTTTGTGCCAAAACACTTTAGAATGAAACAAAGATGTGGATGAAAAATACTTAATTCTGAATCAGCATAAGCTATATATATATAACTATATGTGTGTGTGTGTGTATATATATATAGATATATAAAAAAAAAAATATAACAAATCCACAAGGAATAATTCTGTTGTAGGCTGTGTTATTGCACATAATGGGTTTTATTTACTAAGTACTTTCCAGTGATTATAATAATAGTTCAAATTTTGTTTAGAATTAATTAGTCCTGACAAAAATAAAAGTCAGTGCACGGTTCCCTGTGTGTCCTCACTTTCCAGTACTGATTTCTGCAAAACCGTACACTACATTGCTTCTGACAAGGACTTGGAAAACACATTCCTCTGACAGCAGTGGGGTGCTTCAAACCCTTCCTGTGCCCTAGCAATACCTTGTGCCTGCTTTACTGCTCCTGACTTGCCGTTGCAGAGGTTTATCCAGCCATATGGTGAAATGGGATCAAACCGATCCATCCTGGGGATGAGATTCCCAGTGTGGCCTGATATTTGTGACTCTTCTGGGCAGGTGGTTGTGCTTCAGCAGGGAGGGGATGGCCAAGTATGAGGATGGATGGGATGAGGAGAATGAGTGTTCCCAACCTTATTGCACATGTGAAACTCAAGACTAATTTATGATTCTGTGTGTGCTTTGTTTAATTGTTATTTGACTTGATTGATTCCTAGCTGAAAGTGGTGTTTTATTCATTTGTATATGTGTTTACATTTGTGTATTTATATACACAAACAAGGTAATTTTATATAAAATTGAAGTACTCAAAGCTGGACCAATCAGGTTTCCCATTTAGTAGGACATACGGGTATGGACCTGGAAGAGAAAAAGGAAGATCTAACGGTGGCAAAAAGCCTTCAGCCAGTCTGAGTGCATTGAAATAAGATGAACAGAAGAGCACTTACAAAAAATATTATTTGAGATTCCCCATGTTATTAAGGATTTTACAAGGGATTTAGTGCTAATTTGAATTTATCTGATTGAATGACATGAATGATTTTCTTTTTTTTTTTTTTAAAGCAGATTTCAGGATTGCCAAATACCTATGCTTACAAGTTTAGCTAATGCTTTATCTAAAGGCGTTTCTGCTGAGGCATCTCATCAGTGAGCAGACAATGTTCTGCTGATTGCCACTGTTCTTATGCGTCTCTCAATGACCAGGTGAAAGTTCAGCTCGAGTTTAATACTTGGCACATGACTCACTGAAGACTGATTTTTCAATGCTGATACAAATCTAATTGTCTTGTTTTATGAGGAGACCTTTGGGCTTGTTCTGACACTAAATCACTAAGTAGTGTGGGCTGGTAAGAGGATTTCTGTAGAGTGGAGCAGTTGATGCTGAGGACTTGACCCCCTAAGCAGTAGAGATTTCAGGAATATTTTAGGTTAGGCTACCTCTAATGTGGTCCCGATGACCAAATGCTTGTTTGCAGGTGGAGTGCAGTAGGGGGGAGCTCTTGGAGTTCATCTGCTTTGACTGAGACCACTAAATAATGTGAACTGAAGAGCAGCAAGTGACGACTTTCCATTTTTTTTTTCCATAGGAAATGCACTTGTGATCTAAACAAAACCATTCATTTCTAGTGCTATAGTTTCCTTATTTCTAAAGTAGTTGTGGAATGAAAATGACAAGGAATTTTTAAAGAAACAGAAATAATATTGCTGAATTTCAGAGCCTTTTGTGTTGTAAAGAAACACAATTTGAGCCCTCCGTGTTGCTATTTTGGGAGGGAACACAGTACCTTTATTCAGTTCAGTCAAGAGGCCTCGAGCTAAAAAGGGGGGAAAAAAAGCCTTGCCCTCCAGTTCTCAGAAAAAAAGTTAAAAGTAGCAGAAATGCTAGCTATAGTGTGGCTTTGCATATCACCTTCCATTTTGTTTTCAGTGGCAGTCTTACCAAGGTTCACTGCAAAACCACATACTAAACTACTCTTCCTTTCACCTCAATATTAGCTCCTTTTGAGGCACGGTGCTGGTGTTAGGGCTACAAAACCCAGTTTGTTAAGCCCTCTTCTGTTGTTTTTGAGGTAATATTGCAACAGCTAGCTTAGCACTTCTGCAAATGCTTTTCAGATGTTTGCTGATCATGTAAAAACCACTTCCGTTCTCAGAGATTCCTTTAAGTAGTTCACTATTCTGACTTCTGTTTAAGTCCTTTTGGAAATCATAATATCTCGTACTATTAAGCTTTATACATAGGAAGCAGTTGCTCTGTAGCGTGAACATGCTTGAGAAAAACATTCCCCTTCCCTCTCAGTGAACCGCTGTAATCGCATCTGTTGAGAACTGTTGTATTTTTGTTGCCCTTGTGAAGAGGGCAGCTGGGTCCCTAAGCTTGATCTTTTTGTCCTCTTTCATCTTCTAACAGGAAAGAGGATGATGGCAGCCAGGGGAGAGCTTGTTCCTGCTTCCTGTGTGTGGTCATGTCTGCTTTTTCTTCTGTGGTTGACTGAGTTCATACAATGGCTGATACTTGACTTCTTACTTGTGTTGCTCTATAAAGCTAAAAATGGGTGTCAGTCACTGATTCTAGCGAGCAGCCAGTTGCTCTGCAGAGGTGACTGTCACCTTTCTTGGAACTGCACAGCGTTATCTGGCAGGAGAATAACGATAGTCACTTCAATTGTATCTTTGTTTCCTGTCCTCAGAGTCCAGTGTTGATCAGTTTAATTATACCGTGATATGCTCTGCCTTTAAACAGACCTACTTTTCTTAGAAGAAAGGGAAATGGGGGAGGTTGTGTTTTGTAGCTATTCTATTCTTTGGGTTATATTTTAACAAACTATGAAATTGATTTTCTTCTAATAGAGTCAGACAGAATTTCTAGGTTACTCACGGACATTCAGGTACTGCTCTTCTTTATTCATTTGAGTGGTCTTGGGCAATCTCTGGTTGCTTTTCTGAAGAAGGAAATTTAGGTGTTTTTAGCTGCTTGGATCATGTCCACCTTGTTTGGCAGCACTGGCACTTTCCAATAAGACTTGTTTGGGAGAATGCACATTCTGTGCGTTAATGAAAAGTTTGACCGTTATAGAGATAAGTCAGTTGTGAGCCAGCACTTTTGGAGAAGGCCAGTAAGTTGTTCTCCTGCTTTCTTGGAGCTCACCATCACTGCCTGCGAGGGGAATCGCCTCTACAAGAGGAGTTGCAGAATTCCTCTTAATAGTTGCAGTAAAAGTTATTTTGCTTTGGAGACAGAAGTGAAGAATGGAGCCAACCCTGGAAAGCTACTTAGTATTATTAATATTAGAACAGTAAGAGACTTTGGAAAACATTATATCCTTAATCTGCAGCCAGCTTTTGAAATTGCTAAGAAAGGATAAACACTGGAGTCAGTTTAGGTCAAGTATCTTCACCATCACAGTCATGATTCAAATTGAACAGTTTTACTCTTGGAGCCAGCATGTGTATTTTAAATGTGGCCGACGCAGAGATGTCTGTCTGCATGCAACACATGAGCAGTGTATGGCTAGTGCAAATTTTTCGTATTTTATGATGTTAAGTGACCTAAAGATGAGCTTCATATTCAGCACAGTATTCGTACTTTATCTCCCTCTAAGAAATGACCTTTCCAGTAATGTAAGGGGGGAGTCATTCCTGTTTAAGGTTAGAATTAACCAGTGGCAGTTGATTTGCAGTTGAAACAAGAGTTGAAGGAGACCTGGTCATTTTTCTTAGGTTTCTTTTTATTGCTCCTTTACAATTCCTGACCCAATTTTCAGTTGATGTTTGTTTGCATTTTCACTTCATGTTCCCTCTCGCTTTCTTGAATGTGTGTGACTAAATTAATTTTTAGTTTCTGAATGGATACAAGATGATGACTTGACAAATGTGATCTGTGGCAATGAAAGAAAACTTTGTGGACTCCTAGGGTGTTTTGTTTTTTGCAGATTCCTGTTTGCCATAAATCAGTGTTTCCTTGTTTCGTTTAGGAAGTAGCTCCTTGAGGTAAAAGTTGAGAAAATAGGGTATAGGTCTGACTAGCAAAATTTCTGCAATTAGGGACCTGTATTTCTGCTCTGTGTCAAGGAAAATAGTAAAGAGAATTAATCATACCTTCTAGGTATTAGCATACCCTAATCACATGCATTTTCCTGAAATCAGCAGTCAGTGATAAGGAGACAAAAGCATTACAGAACAGCCTGGAAAAGCCTGTGTGTGATGGTATCTTGAAGCTATAGGAAGTGTCTCTAGCTCTTTAAGAAAGCCTAGTACAAGCACCTTTTCTTTGACTGTAGTTATATGCATGTTTATGACTTAATTGGACCACATACTGGTTGTGTTTAGTCGATCAACACTGTTCTAATACATGTCAGCACAACATCCGTGTTCCATGTGCAGTCAGTGTAGTCTTGGGCCTCTAAGTGCACTTTTGCTGTGAAACTCTGTGTGATGAAACAATTCTCATCTTGTGGTTCCTAAAGTAAATGTAAGTCTTTCTCAGTGTCTGGTGTGCCTGAATTACTGAATGTGAGACAACATCCTGTGTATTTTGTTGTAGCAGCTCTTTATCTGGGGTAATTCCTGCTGCTTCCAGTTTGTTCCTAATAAACTGTTGTTTGGACACTTAAAAGATTAAATGAGTATTTTTGCAAACTTTTCCTCTATCACAAGTTGATGATCAGGGAATTGAACTGTAAGGAAAAGTAGTAAATCAGCCATTTGTATCTTGAAATGGAATCTTGGGTCAAGTTTTTGGTTTGGGGAGTAACATACAACTCTCTAGTCATGAAGAAGTGAGGGCAACTAAATCATACATGGCTGGAGTTCCTTCTCTCTTAGTAGTTATTCTTTTTGGATGGTTTGGGAAAAAAATCAGACCTTCAGGTTCATGTCTTCCCTACTCTGTGTGTGTGCATGAGCACCTATTTATATATATATATCTTTCCTGTCCAGTGGAGGGGAGGGCATAAAAGGTCTTGGCCTATAATTGGAAGTGCTATAAATAAGTCACTCAATTCTTTTACTGTTTTCAAGCTGTTAGAAGCAGTTATAGTTCAAGCATGGACTACAGGACATCTCAGACTGTAGCCAAGATGATAATTTAATCTCTTAATCCTTCTTGCTCTTTAGACTTTCTCAGAAGAAACCTGAGAAGAAATCCATCCCCATAGTGGTGGCTTTCTCCTGTTTTGGTGGACTAAATGCTTCTGCTATAGCTGCCTCCAGGTAGGCTCCTTTGTCATCCTCCACATATCCCTGTGAATGCTCCATTCTTTCCCCTGCTGCCAGATAATTTGTATATTTTATAAGTGCACTTTGGTACTACCAGGTATTGGCAGTTAAGGTAGAACTGGTCAAACACTCAATTCAGAGTCCCAGACTGGCTCATTTGTGGAGGATCTGTGATTGTATGACTGTGGTTTTAGCAGAAAGCAGCCACTAACTCTTCTCCCTCCCCCTTTTATTTCATTTTATTTTATTTTTTTTTCCCTCTTGGTAAAGTGCACTTGGCCTATGTGCTTAATAGCTTTTGTATCTTTTCTCTGCCCATCTTTCTTATGCAAAATAATCCTTTGACATGCACACATAGTTAAATGCTTTTTGTAGCCACTTTTACTTATTTCAGTAACATTTTCTGTGAAAAATAGTAGAGATCTTTGTATCATGGCATCTGTTAAAATGAGAATGTTGAAGAATTTATAAGTATATATTTTGAAAGGTAAATATGTCTTTTTGTCTCAGTAGCAATACAAAAGTTTTTCTAAAAAAAACCGCAAATGCTTGGAAAATAACTTTGTGAAGCTAGTGAATATCACTTGGAAATTAGAGTAATCTTCAAGTATGTGCCAACTGAACAACTCTATCTTACTGAAAGATAATTTTGTTGGAAGATGTACTTGACTGAGCAAACTAAACTTCCTCGATAATCCTAAAGTAAAATACTCTTTTGTATTATCTCACTTATGGAAAAGTTAAGCTCTTGATATCAGCTCCCTGCTCCTTGCAGTCTCGGGAATCACAAGTACAGCATTAATAAGCTCATCTTAGATGTTGCGGTATTTGGTAAAGGCTTTCAGCTTGGTAAAGGCTATTCTTTCTGCCAAAGAGGCTGACTAGTACAGACCTAGAGAAAACAATTATCAATTAGACTTTGAGCTAGGCCAACATATGTAACATATCATGTAGTTGCAAGCCTGCATTCATAACATCTTGAATCTGTAATATCTTCATCTGTATAATTTTTGGAAGTGATATCATAGCTTTGCCTGAACTCTTTCTGAAGAGTTCTCTTTCTGAACTCACGTGAGTGTCTACCATTTTCTAGAATGTATGAAACAACACTAGGACATAAAGATAGGATATGTGTTAGAGGATAGATTGGCCTTTGAGTTAGTTCAAAACTTGGTGTTCTTGCTAGCCCATTACTAGATGTTTCAAAGGGAAATGGAAGATGCTTACAAGGAACAAACACCAACCATTTCAGGGAAACGGATATTCAAAATGACTTATGAGCTGATGTGTATTCTACAGCATAAGATTACATCCTTATGTTTTCTCTTTCTTCTTTAACGTTAGCTGATAATATAATGTATCTAAATGCTTACCCTCTAGGCAACCTTACTAAACATCTTAATTCTCTAACATCCTCTTGAGGTTCTGTATTTTACCTTTGCATATTTTAAAAAAGAATCCTCTAGAAGTTTTATGGTTGATGCTTAGCAATTTAGCTTGCCATTTGGCTTCAGAAATAAGCCAGTCTAGGTTTAAATCTTCCGCTGGATTATAGTTGCCTAATAGAATTTTCATCTCCTCCTTGTTCTTACTTGCTCTGGAGAAGTTATCAAAATTCTTTCACTGCATCAATATTAATTATGTTCTGCTTTTATTTCAAGTCCAGTAAGGGTTTGAGAAAAGCACTGTGTGTTCTATTATTTATATCTTCCTGGGCAGCAGAAATCTTTCATGTACAGTAATGCAAACTATTAGGTGTTTTTCCCCCCCCTTGTTGCCCCCTCCTCCTTGTTTCAGTGGACTGAAAATGGCTGTTTCATGGTATAGAGAATGCAATTCCTATGAGGTGGGCTTCTGCTCAGTCAATATTCGGGTTTCTGCTTTAAGTTCATACATGGTTTAGTTCTTTTGTTTATACTTTTCTTGTGATAACCTTTGTAATTTCTATGAGAATATGTGCATTTTTCTTACTATTCTTGAAGCGTCACTGTGAGAGAAGCTATATTAATGTATATAAACTAAAGCAGTTTGGGGTGGGGTTTGGAAGTGCTTTTACAAGAATCAGGGTAACTACCACAGTTGATGTATTGGCTTGGAACCATCTGGCAAGGTTTCTCTTGAAATGACTATAGATTTTGCCTTGGCCTTTAGCAGCAGGAAGTCCAATCTGCCTCTGCTGTGACTGAACTTGATTGCCTGAAAGGATGGAAGAAGTTTTTGTTGTTAGTGTAGATGATAGTTTGTTTGTAAGCAGTTGGAGTGTGACCCTTAAGCTGGGCAATGTGCTGGACAAAGCACTTTGTCAACCAAGGTGGAGAATAGAAATCTTAAAATAAGCAAGATGTATTATAATGTCAGTGAACCTTCTGAAACTATGTGCAGGGTTTTGCTGAAAAAAAATCAATTTCTTATTTCGCATACAGAAAAAATTTGTTTAGGCCTTTTAGTCTAGTTTTAGATTAAAAATTGTACTGCACTATTTTTGGTGATGTTGTTCCAGGAGTAACTATATCAGAGTTCATTTGTCTTTAGATCCAGATAGCTTTGCGTGTTAGAAATAAAGGCCAATTCTGAAAACCAATCTACTTCAGACATCTGTCCTAGTTCATAAATCTTAAGGTGATGTACAGTAATTTGAAGGGGAGGTTGGGAGTCTTGAAAATATCTGTTGTGGTTAAAAACTGATTTGAGGAAGACTTTCATAATAGAAGAGAGACCTGTACAAACCTAGACTAGTACATATACTTTTATACTCTTGAGAATGATAAAGCAAAGGAGAAGCTGAGAAAGCAGCTTAAGAGAAAAGTTCATAAAAAGGCTTAGATGACACTACCTGCTGAGCTGTAAATGTTTATATGTTCTGATACCGGTAAAATCTTTGGTTTGCAAAGTAGTATTAACAATTTCAATTAAATAGCTCTTATCTATAAGTAGATACCTTTCTATAAATAGAGATTTAGTGTCTAATGCGGGCACTATCCCTTTGCTACCAGTGCTTTTATTGAATATCCTTATGATTGATATTGTAAGAATCTATCTTCTTTCCTCTACCTAGGAGGCCAGACAAAACAGATCAGGAAAGTATCTTGCAAGTCACTGTGCACTTACATTATATTTCCTGGATCGCTGACAATTGATGACTCTTTGCTGTGAAACTCTGATATTCCTGGCTCCTTGATTTCAGAGCTTTGTAATGGAAGGCCACTGCAGTGGCCTGCAGTATTTTCCAGCCATAGGAATAAATGAGTTGGACTGTGACAAACACTTGCTCTGTTGGTTGCCATTTTGTGAGAGAGGAGCCCAAATGACTTGCTGGTGGTGCTCAAGGGGCTGGGAAGTTGTGTGGGAAATGGCAAAAGAAGGAAAAACAAGCAGATGGCAAGAGTAGTGTCTGCAAACAGTAGGTCAGGTGGTGCCTGTTTGTCATCAGTGGCATGAGACCTCCATTTTAGGACACCTAATCCCATTTTTATCTTTAGACTTATCTTTATTGATTCTCTGTAATCTGCTTAAGTAAATAAATAATTACTCTATTAAGTAAACAAATATAAGTGAATAAAAAAGTTGTATGCTTATCTTGTGTGGCCTTTTACTGTATCCCTACTATATTGTTATTTTGCCATACAAAATTAACAACAAAATCAAAATATGTATTTTTAATGTTCCTTCTTTTTTTACCATTCTCCTCTTCTCTTAGACGTTTGCTGACCAGGTGTTTGGTATCTTCAGCTGGACAATTCCCATTGCTGTAGCCTTTTCTTGTTTTGGTGGACTTAATGCTTCAATTCTAGCATCGTCAAGGTAGTGAATCTGTCTTTGACAAATGTTCATATACAAGGCAGTAATATGTTGTATGAGAATGCTTATCTGTTACGAATGACAAAATGACTTTCATGTCTGGATCTATAAGGAGTAGCCGTAATAATGAACCTAAATAAACCTCTGTGTATGTGTACATATGTTTTTAACATCACCTTCCCCAAAACTAAAATTTTTACTGTCTTTTTGCATTCTTAGTATCTCTATAAGTTTGAGGTTTTTCTTTTTCCCCAAGTGAAGCATTTAAAGTTGCTACTGCTATTAAACTGCAGTCTCAGAGCTTAGGGTCCAACATGGAATTTTCCCTCTGGACATTGATTATACATTTGACTAGTGCAAGTCTCAAATTGATATTTTTTTCCAGACATTTTAACATCTTTCCTGTCCATTGAATGTATGCACAGTGTCTTTGAACTGAGAACAAATGTGAACGGGTAAACCAGCCAATATAGAACAATTTACAATTGACGGTGGAATCAATCAGAGTTTTGTTTTTTTGAGCACGTGGATGCTTTTTCTCCACTATTCTGCCATAGTGGAATGTTTTCAGTACTACCATTTTAGAATTGTTCTAGCAGTAGAAATTTATTTCAGTCACTAAAGAAATTTTCTATTTTACCTGTAGCATTGTTTTCTAAAAAAAAAAAAAAAAGGGTGTTAATAAAGTTTATAATGAAATATAACCATTGAAAGTTATATAAGCAGTACATCTTTTATAAGCAGAGTGGAATACATGTTCTGGTTTAAAAGATGGAATGTTGTAAGTACCAGTGTTTGACCTGTAGCCTTTATTTTCTGCTGTCCCCAACCTTCTTCCTGCAGGCTGTTTTTTGTGGGATCTCGAGAAGGTCACCTTCCTGATCTGTTGTCTATGATCCACATAAAGAGGTTCACACCTGTGCCTGCACTGCTCTTCAATGTAAGACATCAGTGGTTTTTTGAGCTGTTCAAATAAGGAAGTTTGTGTTCTTACATAGGCTGGATTGATATTCTAGAAGAAATTCTGTTCAATATATCCCTTTATTGCAGGAACAGCCTCTGGAGAGTTTCAGTGACTGTAACTGAAATACAATTTGCCAAATCCCTAACTACATAGAAAGTTGAAATTGAATTTAAATGACCAAATTGTTCTGCTGGGCTACTGTCAGGCTGGATACATTATCAGACTTGAGTTTTCTCTAAGCTAAATATGGATTAAAATGTCTAGTTAGTGTATGGTTTCTGTATGCTGAATAAACTGAGGATGAAGATACAGTTAATGGTAAAAGTCTAGCTGCTGTATAGTCTTGCATACTGATAAAATCACTTAAAGGATTGCCATCTTTTGGGCTGAGAAATTATTTCCCTTAGTTGTTGCCAAACTGTAAAAAGCATCATGCTTGGAGCACTGTTGCCATGGAAGACATCAGTAAGTCTCAAGAGTGGTAATTCTCAGAAGTAACTGTGTAGTTAATAGCATGAAAGAGAACCTCAGGTGTTCCATTATCCGTGGCATTTGTAGGAGAGTGCTGTTGAGATAGGCATAAATCACAATAATGCTAAGAACTGAGAGAGGGTGTTACTTTAATGCAGAAAGTAGCAAAAAAAAAAAGTTTCAAAATTTTGTTGTTCATCACGTTCCTCTTGTTTTTTCTGACAGTGTATTATGACCCTCATCTACCTGGCTGTAGAAGATGTTTTTAAGCTTATTAATTACTTCAGTTTCAGTTACTGGTTTTTTGTTGGTCTGTCGATTGCTGGGCAATTGTATCTACGTTGGAAGCAACCAGATCGACCTAGGCCTCTAAAGGTAGGGGAAAAAAAAAAAAAAAAAAAACCTTGATACGGAATTGTTTAACATCCCTTTCTTGCCTGTAATTTAAAAATGCTGTCTAAAATACATTCCATACTACTGATATCTTAAGAACACAAAACATGGTTTTCATTTTAGATGGCACCATGAAAGCTAGCTTAGATGCAAATAATATTTCTGTAAGAGCCTAGGTTTTTTTGTATGTTAGTTCTGCCAGGATTTCATCTGTGTTAAATAGCAAATGCCTCAGATAATCTAAAATAATACTTACTTTTTTGCCTTTTAATAAAATCTCATTCAGATGAGTAGGGGAAGGGAATTATAGTTGTCTGAAGTTGGAAATAATTATATTATCATTTTAAAACACACTTAACCCTGACGGTGTTCAATTCAGTGTCTGATCCCCTTAGTTTAATATCCTTCATGGAAAGGAAAGTCATTTTTATTTTCAGAGATGGACTGGATTTGTTTAAACACTTCTTTCTGTTGTACAGTCTCTTTCAGGAAAGCAGTTTTATATTGATTACTGTTGTGAATTTTAGCATCAGTTCTGCTGAAGAATAATTCTGTTGCTTGCTTAGTTTTCTAAATAACCAACTGTGTGAGAGGAAGAACAGATAATTTCAGTTAGGTGGAAAGGGGAAAGGTAATTCTCACCAAATTGTATGTAACATTTCAAAAACATGCTGTTGTTTTTTCTCTATCTCCAGCTGAGTGTGGCTTTCCCAATAATATTCTGTATATGCTCAGTATTTCTGGTGGTAGTACCACTCTATAGTGACACAATAAATTCGTTGATTGGAATTGGCATCGCTCTGTCTGGAATTCCAGTCTATTTCTTGGGAGTCTATTTACCTCCATCTAGGAGACCTGCTTTTATCAACAAGCTTATAGGTAAGTTGCTTTGGAGATGGAAACATTGCTCACAGATGAGGAAAATTGTTACACAATCTAATCTCAGATTGTTAATTAAAAGAACATACCGATGTTAGTATGTTTACACATTGAAATGCTATTTATTTACATCTTACTTCCTACAGATTTTGTCCTCAGTCCTAAAGCATTTCTCTTTAATCAAGCAAGCCAAGTATTTTTCTTAATCAAGGTAGCTTACTGTAAAAGGGATGCACTCTTTTTTGGTAATGACAAGCAAGCCGTCTTGCTCCATTAAATCTGTTCGAAGATGGACAATTTTTTTTAGTCACAGATGCAATTCTGTCTGTGGTTGAGTTGCTGTAGTTAAATTACACATCCCTTCCTGGCAGTCCACTGTTGTTGTTGTATTGGAAATAAAAAACATGATGAGGAATGTTCAAAAGGCTTATAGCATAATGTTATAATAAAGCAGGGTATGGTCTTGCAGCAATTGTTGGGGGGGGTGGGGAAGATACACAGATATTGTCACTGTCTCATGTGGTGTTTGGGATTTTTAACTACCAATTTTATACTTTTGGGAGGCGTGGGGGGGAAGATTCTATCTCAGTTACCTGACAAGGTGCCTAGGAGAAAAAACACTTTTAGGCACTATTTGCTTAAAAATACAAATGGAAAATACTCTTTGTAAAAGCTCTTCCTGTCTGTGTTTCCCTTATAAGAAGTGAGCCAAGTATTCTTGACAACTAGCCTGGTCATGTACATGTTGCCTAATTAGGGTTGTGCTGTGTAGTTTACTCATCCGATTTATCTTCTATTTCCTGTGCAGGTGCAATCACACGAAACATGCAGCTGCTGTGTTACTGTGTATTAACAGAGATGGACACAAACGAAGAAAAGAAGTCAGAAATCAAATCCAACTAAAACTGCAAAGTCATTACAAGAAGCAAGAGGGAGGATAAAGCAATTATTACAACTAAAGGGAAGAGATGCAACTGGAAAAAAATGGAAAAACTGGTCCAGTGTCTTTCAGAAATACTGAAAATGTGCTTACATGCAGTCGGAAGAGATATTTACCCAGTTGTCATCCTTCTAAACTGTGACACTTTCAGGGCATGTTCTCGTTGAATGATCATTAGCTACTTATTTTGGGCACATAAGCAGTGCCTCAATACCATTCAGGAGTGTTATTAGAATGGTGAGAGGAGAGCTGGATTTCTAAATCAGAGCTAATGGATCAAATTTAGTTTTCTGTGGACCTAGACAATGGAATAATGTTTTCTAAAGTTATACTGAAAACCACTTTGAGGTAAAAGACTAAATGTCATTTCCAGCTCAATTCTGATGAATGCTTGTATGAAATGATCGGCCGTGCTGTCTCAGTTCATATTCCAGAAGACAACTGGTCACTACAACCAAAATTATTGGCAGGAAACGGAAAACCATTTAGGCTATGGTTTAAAATGGTTTAAAGACTGAACCACCTTTTATTCCTTAAAGATAGACATTTCATTTTGTATACCATGCTGAAGTATGGTATCTTTTGTTGCAAGGATTTAATCAACTTTCATGAGATTCCATTTCCTTAGCACTAAATATTTGATTTATACTTTATTATGCATGGATTTTTCCTTGCTAGCTTGTAAATACTTGGTCATCTTCTGACAAGTCTGTTGGAAACTTCCAAAATTAAAATGTGCGGTTTGAAGCTTCTAAGCATTTGTCTTTGAACTGTTTCAGCTGAGCATACAATGGCAGTGTTATCTTGCCTGTCAGACAGCTCCGTTTCTGAATTTTGACACTAGTTAGTAGAAAATAGTCCTCCTTAAACTCAGAACTACTTCCCCCTCCCCCCACCAACCTTTTTTATAGCAGAATGTTACTCAGTTGTGACTTTATCCTGAAAACTAAGTTAGTGTCTTGAAAGAAAATATTGAATGCAGGGAAGAGTCCTCTTGCATCGCTGTGTGAGGGATGCGCAACAAAAATGAAGCTTCATCTGTGAAAACTGAGGGAAAGGGGAAACCACATGTATATTGTCCTTATCTGTGTTATTTGGACTGTTAGTTGTTCTCTAAGATTTTGAGGAGTGAAAAGAAAGTTTTCATCTTGAACACTTGCATTCAGCAAATCAGTTTCTGCTGAGTGAAACTAAAAATTCCCATCAAGTGCAAGTGATTACACTTAGAAGCACCTTTTCATCTAGTCATGCTGGAGTTGAAGGTCACTATTCACCTAGTTATTGCCATCTATATTCTTAAGGTGCAGAGTTTGAGAAAGGAAAAAAGTTAGTGTAATACAGCCCTAGAAGCCAGTTCTCAATGCAAGTTTTGAGGGAATCTTACAGCTGTCATCCTAGCGTCAGGACATGTGGGAAATGTGGACACTGAATCCAGGAATGGCAAAAGGAACCATCAAGAGAATCTGAAGATAGACTTCAGAAACGTAAGGAATTCTTACCTTACTTCAAAGTTTAAACAAGCTTGTCCATAGAGGCACTATGTGTTTTGTTTCCTTTAACTTTAACTTAAAACTAAATCTGATAGTGAAAACATTGTGGTTGAAGATCTGTATTTAACATACTGTTGCACATATGCATCAGCCACTTCAGTAATAGTAGGAAATATTTAGATTTTTGTACTGACTTCCTATTAAGGAAAAAAAAAGGAGTTATTATAGATATTTACAAACTAACCTGTTTTTAAACTGACCAACATATTAAAAACTAACCAAAGGCCATGGGAAGGTACTTTTGGGCTTAAGACAGTTAAACAGCTGATGAACTCCATGCTCACTTGGCATGTGAGTCAGGTATGTCCTTTCCCTTTGTTAATGAAAAATAGTATTTGACTATTATAATACTGAATTCATTCTACTTATATACAAGACTTGAAAGAATTGTATCCGAGAGAGCTGTCCAGAAGGCAACATAGCTTCAAGCTCTGCTGTTAACTTTACCTGTTACCTTGAGAGCAGCAGCCAAAATTCATTAATCAATTAAACCTTTTTACAGGCACTGGATCACAAGATTGAGGCAGAGAGATAATACCTGTGTTTATAAGCATTACAGGACAGAACCTGCTCTGGAGTTAGGAGAGTCAGTTTCCCGGTGTTCCAGGAGAAGCTGGCAAGCCTTTCCCTTTTACAAGAGGTTGGTTTTGAGGGCAGCTGAGTATGTAGGAGTAAGTTCAGCTAAAGCTTTTTCAGCACTCTTACGTGAGTAAAGAAAACAGTCCACATGGTTTTTTTATTTACAAGGTAAATGCATATATTATTCTCATCCAGAATAAAAATACAGAAGAGATACCCAGCAATAAAAGGGTCAAGTCAAAGTATTTCTTGTGGCCAGACATTTACGAAGACAAGTTTAAACGGAGAAAGAAGCACAGTGCCTTTTCACAGGACTCCTGTTGGCTTTTATAGAAAGAGACTTGCACCTCTTGCTCTAGGGTAAACATATTGCAAAACCTTATGCACTAGTCACAACACTAAGGGCTGCTGCTTACAGTCAGTAACATTATCCATCTTGATTTAAAGGCCTGGGCATAGGGCTTTTTCCATAATCTCAGCAGCCAAGAAGTGAAAAAAACACAAAACCCACCAAAAAGAGGTAGTATCTTCTGGGTATGAAGTGCCACTATTCTCACTCATCTTTGTAACATCCACCTCCTGGAGTTGACTGACATTCTTGTGACACAGCTCAGCTATTAAAACAAGCTTTTGTTTAGTTACTGGAATGCTGATATCTAGTTCTATGTGATGCTCAAGCCTAACCCATGAGTATAAGGCTGAGCTATGCCCTTCACTGAGTTTCAGAACGCCTTCCAAAGGTCAGAAAGGAAAAAAACTTAGCTTAAATTTAAAGATTGTTTTCCTACTGTCCCTGCTTTTTACCAGAAAGTGCTCCTCTTCCTTTTCTTTCTTTAGCTATACATTCTCATGAATAGCCACCAGCAGCTTCTTAGAATTTTATCTTAAAACAAAACAACACAATCAGTCAGAATCCAAATCATGGACCTCATCATATCCAAATTCCTGTAGGACCTCCTGACGATATTTGTTCCATGTTCTTCTCCTCAAATATTGGTCCTCATCGCTCAAGCTTTCTTCAGACTCTAGAAAAAAGAAAGTAACACAATTGTAGACTAATCCCCTTTTTACATAAATGTAAGTTAATCTAATACATGTTTTCTTACTAACATGAGAACTACTGTATATTACATTAGGGTTGAATGGTACTTAAACTGGACTAGGGTTAAAAAGAGGGTGTTTTACAAGGATTTTAGACATGAATCTACTCTTCCTTCTCCAAACAAGCAATCCTTTGCAATTGCAGCAGCCTGAAAAGGATTTCTGGCTTTGAAGATAAACATTTAAACCAGAAAAATACCCCATTCTAGAAAATTAATTTAAAACTAGTCCAGGAATGGTTCACAACAGTCTGGTGAAATGATTGTCCTATTTCACCTGTCACACAGCACAGTAATTTAGTGCTATTTTGCTATATATCATGTAATTCCCTCTTAAAGTAGTTCTTGAAATTTTGACTTCTCTTTAATCTTCAGGATTTTGTAACTATAAAAGCTAAGTTCATATGATTTTAAGTCAGTTACTACCTTACAGGTTGGTCTCACAGTGAACCAATGTAACTGCTCATCCCAGCATTCAAAATTTCATATCGCCCTTCATCTCTATGCAGTGTTCACCTACTTTGGCCTGGTAATAATACTTTTCTCATCTGATTTAACCCATTGTAATAGGGGAAAAAGTCAGTAGTGCCAAGTTTGCATTTTTAAAAAGAGGAAATGCAAAAAAAAAAAATTGTCCATAACACAAAAGCAGACAGTATTTCTAGCACAAAAGCAGACAGTATTTCTAGCAAGCACACCTTTTTCTCCATCACCATCTTCCTCAGCTAAGAACTCATCTTCATCAGGATAGTCATTACGCCAATTATTTTCATCATTTTCATCATCTTCATCTTCATAGATTTCCCCTGGAATATGATCTTCATCTACCTGCAAGTCAACATGGAAGAGAATATTTATAATAAAAAAATCTGCAGACACTAAAAAGGAGCTACGAGATACTGAAAGCATAGCAACTTTCTTTTGGTGAAAAACGTGGGCTATGCATTTAAATGTCCTAGTGTTGCTGAAGTTGATGTCAAAAATAATCCTGCTCACTTCAGCAGTACTGTAATAGGTGAAGAAAAAGCTGCTTTGGGTTCCTTATATGCAAAGCCTCATGAGGCTTGATAAAAGTATCCATGCAATGGAAGAAGAAAGCTGATGCTGTCTCTGCAGAACTTCACAGTCATGGAAGGCTATTTCTTTAATACAAAAAAAGACCTCTAAGATTATAAATGTAACTCTTTCACAGGACTTGCTCCTTGTTTCCCAAACTGATTTACATTTCAATTGCTACCTCCACGCGAGTGACAAATGAGATATGAATTAATTAAGTTTATATTGGGTGTTTCTTGGCCGAATTGAGGTCATTCAAGTCTTTCTGATTGCAGGAACATGACCCCTTCCATTTTCACTGGCACATATCATTTGCTCTCATCATCAGTAACCTGAGCTAGGATGGGCAATTACTGAAAGCTTAACAGAGAGGTCCCTGAGTACAAGAGTAGTATCTTCAAAGTATCTTTTTTAGCATGGTCACTTTTCATGTTAAGACTTTAAATATGTTTATTCATGGCCTTTCTAAAGCAGAAATACCAGTTTTCCACATTCTTACCAGTTCATACTCTTCTTTATAGGGCTGTACAGACAGAATATTTTGGATCCAACCAGGGGCTGATGTTTCCATATAGTAAATGTCATAAACATACTCATCTTCTTTCTCATGCTGTTCTGCTTTCTTACTATCTTCAGAAACATTTAAACGCTCACGAATCATCTCTACTGCATTGCAGAGAATCACATCTGGATCACCGGTTTTCTATTACCAAAAAAAGACATTAAAGAATTTTCAAGTTAGCCTAGTGCACAGCCATGCCTTTTTCGGGAGGGAAGAAAACTTCTGGGACAAGTTCATTATAAACCACTGAAGGAAAATGACTAATTCCGTAGAACTATTAGTCTCCTTCTGAGGACATGTCGGTTGAAATGACATGCTTTAAAAGGGGCTATGTTTTGTAGAGCAGCCCTGCAACGTGCAAAGTGTAAAGTTCTATATACATAAGCATTAACAATATGCTAGTAGAGTACAAATCTTCCAGGAAACAGGAGAAAGCAAAACTAATCAAGAGGTAAAGGCTGACAGACTGTAGACATCTTTAACTTCTTCTTTCTGCTTTGAGACAGAAGAAACTTGATGACAGCTAGTTGATGACTTGCTCACAGGTGTATTCTCTTAACACAAAGCCTTTAAATGTTCCTCAGAGCTGCGAAGGGCTGTATTAAGTAAAGCATCCAATTGTACTTACGTATAGTTAAAGAGCTACTAAAGGAAACATATAAACACACCCTCTTTTTACATAGTTTTAATTTTTTTTAATAATAAGTCTTTTTAATGCACTGTATGCAGTATAACCCTACACAGAAAGCAGAACATTTTTACACTAAAACCATTCTCCTATTGAAGGCATACTTAATTTATAACACTGTGAAAACAACAGAGGGGCAAAGAAGGATAATACCTAAGAGTTCTGCTAAAAATTATATACACGATTAAAGTGTATAGTGGGATTCTGAGAAGGGAAGGATCAAAGCAATTTTCCTACATGAGGCATTTTTAGGGTAGATAGAGACACACAAGCAGAATGTTTCATTGCTAGAAAGTGGAGTAGAAGCGTGTACAACCTGCAGCGCTCCACCTGGCAGATGAACATAAGCATTTAGGCATGTGAACAGGGCATGGCAAAAAACAGTGGTGAAAGCTGTAAGGCTGTCAGCAGTGTTACTCTATTTTAGAATCATTATATACATAGATAAAAACTTGACAAATACACCTTAAGTCTGTTTGCCAACCTGCGGGTTTTCCTCCACCGCCTCCTCTTCTTGCACAATATCAAACAGCTGAAACTGCCCACAGCAATCAGCGCTCTCCTCGCCTCCACCTTGCGCTGCGGCACCCGGGGCGGCCGGCGCGGCCGAGGGCCGGTGTCCGGCTACCACGCGGTAGCGGCCCTCCCTGCGGCTCGCCTCGCGGGCCGCGCGCAGCTCCCGCTGGATGCGCTGCGCGCTGCCCGCCGAGGGCCGCGCGACGCGGGCCGCCCTGCTGCGCCTCGCGCCTTCCTCCACGTACTTCTCGACGGGATCATCCTGCGCAGCAGAGACAGGGGGAGGAATGACCCCAACGGCTCCCGCGCGGCCGTTAGCCGAGGCCCAAACAGCTCCCGGGCCCCAACGGCTCCCGCGCGCAGCAGCGCCGCGCCGCCCTACCTTGGAGCAGACGGTGGCCACGAGCTTGAAGAGCCCCTTCTCGAGGCGCGGGGAGCCCGGCGGGCCGCCCTCCTCGCCGCGCCGCCGCTTGCACGCGAGCAGCAGCGCCTCGGCCGGCTCCGCGCCGCCGCGCTTGCGCTTCACGCGCAGCACGGCCGCCCGCTCCATGGCGCCGCGCGGCACGGCGGGAGCGGCGCGTTGCATGCCGGGACGACGGCGGCTCGCGCGCCCCCTGAGGCGGCCGCCATGTTGGTGTGAGCGCTCCGCGGCGCGCAGCCGGGCGAGGGCGGCCATGAAGACCTTCTGCGGGAGGGCTAACCCCACCACGGGCGCCATGGAGTGGCTGGAGGAGGACGAGAGCTATGACTATCACCAGGAGATTGCGAGGTGAGCCTGGCCGGGCGGCGGCGGCGGCGGCGGCGGCTTTGCCCACTCGCGAAGAAATGCGAAAGCGGTTGCGTTTGGTGTCGGTAGTTGACTCTGTGGAAGACCTCGGGCTTGCGCAGTGTGATTACCATGAATACCGAGCAAGGGAGATTGCTTAACGTGCTTTTTTGTATGTTTGTTTTTTTTGTAAATATTTTCTAAGACATTTTCTTCCAAGTATCCCTCAGTGCTTTCTTAGGTACTAATTATTATACTGACCGTCACTGAATCGTGGCTGCAACTCAATAAACAACTAATGGCTGTGTATACCTTTGATAACTTATTAAGGGCTTTGTGCAGTGGTCAGGCAAGTTGGAAAAGTTAGATTTATAGTGTATTTTTCAGCAGTGTGACACACAGAGAAATGGGTGAAAAAAATCATTATTTTAGTCTTAGCAATAAAGTTACCAGTAAATGAAAATGACTCAGGTCTTAACTGATTTAGTTAGAGGATCTAAACTGCAGTGTGTCTCAGTTTGTCACTGACATTGGCTGTTAGTGCAGGGGGTCATGGTGGCAGATACTTGACACATATTAGACTGTCCTTCATTCCCAGGGTTACATGTTAACCTGCATCTATCCCATTAGTGCTTCACAGAAGTTTGTCCATAGGTCCACATATTGTGTCCATTGCTGAAGAGAGAATATGTAGCAGTATAGCTAGAATAGTGTAAAGAGAGAATATTTAGGAGCAATTCACTCATTCATGCATATGCAGATGACTAGACCATTGATATAACGTCATTCCTTATGTCTGGGAAGCAGCAACCAGAACCACTTCACTTGCTGCCTTAGATAACCTTTTTTTTATTTTACTGAGATCTAGCAGTTTTGTGCTATGCTTTGTGGTAGGTAGTATTTTGATTCGAATTCTTTTTATTTTAGGTCACGCTATGCAGATATGCTCCATGATAAAGACAGAGTAAGTATAGAAGCAAACACTTTTTGAATGATGAGAAAATGTTTATTTTCTCTCTTGAATAGCTGTCACTGCATGAAGTGTTTGGATTTGTGCCCTTTAAGAGGCCAGTCCTGCTGTTGTATCAACAGATGCATCCTTACGTTTTGAAAGATCAGGAATTATTTGCAAATGCTTGGTAAATCATTTGGAAATGAATTTCTAATATAAATTGTTACCAAAATATATTACATTTGCTCCATGTGGATATTGTAACTGACATGGCAACATTTGATTTCTCTCCTGTTGTTAATACTGCTGTGCATGTGTTTCCACTTAACAGCCCATAACTGTCAAACAATATCTACTCTCATGTGTTCCTTTCCATATACAACTGTTTTCCAGGAGAGGTAGAAAGGAATCTAAATTGAAGACACTTCAGCTTTTGTGCTCTCCTAGGGACTATATCATTATGCAAGTGAAAAATGATTACAGTACTCCAAAAAAGTAGTAGTATCTGAGATGGACCTTCTTATTATTTGTTCCAGAAAATTTCCATATTTGTAAATTATGCATGCATGTAAACCGCAGACTGATGAATGCTGAGGTGAATAATGCAGTAAAGACTGATATATTTTAAGTGGGTTAATGTACTGTTCATTTCTGCTATATCACTGAAGAAAACTTCCTCCAGAAATGCTTGCTTTTGCTGAAAATGGATCTGACTGCAGAAAAGTAAAAACTATCTGTAGGTCTTTTTGTAATTATCAACTCCTGTAGTCTGAGAGTGCAAGAATCTTGCACAAAATTTAAATGTATGTACATATATGTTAATTTTGCAAACTAAATATCTAAACATATGGAAGGTGGCTTACATTTCGTCTTGCTTTGACAGAATGTGAAATATTACCAAGGTATCCGTGCTGCAGTGAGCAGAGTAAAAGAAAGAGGTGAGAAAGCAATTGTTTTAGACATAGGGACTGGCACAGGACTCCTGTCTATGATGGCAGCTTCAGCAGGTGCAGATTTCTGTTACGCTGTTGAGGTAAGCAGTGACATAGATTCGTTTACCTACTTATGTTGTAGTTCTGAAGTGCAGGTTTGATATACTTATAATCAATCACAAGACTGCTTAATGTAAATGCTAAGAATTTCTTAACGTGCATTCCTTATGCTTTGAAAAGTTAGATTGGGATGCTTTTGGAGGCAGCTCTTAGTTCAGTTTGTAAGAATGACATTGGTGTTTTATGAACTTCTGAAATACTGACGAGAGGTTACTGTCCTGGTTCATGGTAATAAGCTTAAACTAGGAAAATGTACAAAATGTCTTAATTTTTTCAGGGCTAATAATACTGCATTTTGGGTTGCTTTTTTGTTTGAATTCTGATATTAGCTTATTAGTATGTTATACTCTTAACTCTTTGTAGGTTTTCAAGCCCATGGCTAATGCTGCTGTGAAGATAGTGGAGAAAAATGGTTTTAGTGACAAGATCAAGGTAATCAACAAGCACTCCACTGAAGTTACAGTTGGGCCAGGTGAGGAAAATAAATTTAGGTTAAAAAAATTGTGAAGTCAAGAGATGTGTTTTTTGTTTCCAGTTAATTTTAATTAAGTAAATCTTTTTTTCTCCAGGAAGTGGAGAGAAAGATTATTTCAAAAAGAAATGTTTGTAATAGTATTTCAGTAGTCATTTGAATTTTGTAATAAACTTCTAAAGGAAAATAGCAAATTTGCTTTATTCAGCAGATTCTCTTATGAGGAATAAGTTTTTGAATGACTTGTCTTTACAGCATGGTGTGGTCTCAAAAGAGCTAGAGAGAGCTTTATGCTCTTTTGAAAGAGTATGAAGTAACAATATGATATGAAATTGTGTCTTTTAGATGGAGACATGCAATGTCGTGCAAACATCCTGGTGACAGAATTATTTGATACAGAGCTGATAGGAGAAGGAGCTCTACCAACCTATGAGCATGCACATAAGCATCTTGTACAGGTAAGAAGGTAGAAATTGATAGTGTGCCAGACCAATCCCTAAGGAAACTCCATTATCCTTTGTGGAATATGATAAAGATAACTTTGATTTCTGTGTCCTTTGTAAATAGGCCACCAGCTGTGCTAATTTCTTGCCTGTGCTAAATTCTTATTGTAATTTTGTGCAGAAATTTTGCATCTTATTTTACCAGTTTTATACAGAGGATATTACTCTTCTTGCTACTTCCCATATATAGACATATACACATATAGACAATGATTTCAGAACAAGTTGTATGTTCTCTTTAAACTAGGATAGAAAGTTGTCACAATGGAACAAACATTTGAGCCATTATTTACTCATTGCTTATGTCAAACTGTATTGATAGCTTATTAGTCATCTTTGGATAGCTCTCATCTCAGAATGAGTACAGAAACATGTATTTAAGTGAAGCTAGGAAGCAGACTGATACTATGGCCTTGCTGAACTGCACTGAACAGATGGATAAATGTGTCATATTTCATAAATAGGAAGACAAAGAGCAGGTGTTCTGATATTACAGAAGTCTGAAATAATCAGAATTTAAAACTTCAAAGCTTCTAGTTCAACTGGTTTGTCTCTCTATAAATTGATTCACATTTCATTTAAATTACTCCTCATATGTGTTCGTAAGTCAACCACATTGAATGCATTTATTTTTTATTTTGAACACTCATAGGAAGGATGTGAAGCAGTGCCTCATAGGGCAACAGTCTATGTCCAGTTAGTGGAATCCAGACGAATGTGGTCTTGGAACGAGCTGTTTCCTGTTCGTGTCGAAGCAGAGGATGGTGAAAAAATTATTGTCTCTCCATCAGAAATGGAGAACTGTCCAGGTGTTCCTTCTGTTTGTGATATTCAGTTGAATCAGATGCCTTCAAGTGACTTCACTATCCTTAGTGATGTTGTGACAATGTTCAGGTGAGAGAATAGGTAGACATTGTTTTGTTCCACGCAAAATCTTCCTGTTACATCTTTTAAATGCAAATTATATATTCAGCTTAGGAAAGTGATGGCAGTTTTGGAAGAATGCTGAATTATTTCTTCTCCAATTTCTTCTTCTCTGCAGTGTGGATTTCAGTAAGCCAGTAAGGAGTGCTTCTACATGCTACAGAGTGCAGCTGGAAACTATAAAGTCAGGCAAGGCACAAATCGTGCTGTCCTGGTGGGATATTGACATGGATCCCTCCGGGAAGATAAATTGTACAATGGCTCCGTACTGGGTAAAGCCCACTTCCGCTCTCCAGGTAGAATTCCAAGCCTTTGATCTATCAGTAATTGTTTCAAGTACAGATCATACTGAGTATTTTAAGCAGCTGTCTCTTAAACTATATAGGAATTTTTATGTATTGAAAGATGATAAATACACGAATCATAGAAATGTAAATGATAGTATGTATACACACATTAAGCAATAGGAAGCTTAAAAACTGATACTGTCTTCTAGACACAAAATTGTTGATTTTTTTTTTCTTCAGGAAATAAAATTTTATACATATTTTATTCTTAAGTAGTTTACATTCCTGGTCAAAATTGTAATCTGTGTTTTGCTTCTATGTATTTTTGTGTCAATTTTTTAAATGAAAAGTGACGTAAGATTATAATAATATAATCATACTCCAATAAAAAAGTCTAATGTGGAAAATTGCTGGGTATTTAAAGGAGTGCAGGATCACTACTAAATCACTTTATAGGAATGCATTTACTAGTTCCTGTGCTTTGTAGGAGTGCATTTACTAGTTTGATAAACTTATTCAAGAGGAAAGTACAAAACAAATGTTAGCTTGAGAGCAAAATTTAAACAATTTCAGGGCATCTGGTCAATTTAAAACATGTGCAGTTTACTATGTAGCTTTTTGAAACAGAGAATATTATAACTCTTGTATCAGAACAACACTAAGCAAGCTCATATGATTCAGGAGGCTCCAAGCACTCTCAACGTCAGCAATTCAATAAAGCTTTCTAAAGAAGCAAAAAGGTAAAAGAGCAATAGAAATGCAGGAAAAAAATGTTTTTCATGGGATTAAAATGCAGCCTTGGTTAGTGAGCAAGCCGGTGATCTCATGTTTATTCTTCGTTAAGAAATCTATATAGATTGAGTTTGTGTACTGTACAATGCTAGTCCTTACTCTTAATGATTTAAACAGGATTCTTTCATTACATTCTTTTATATACAATACATGCTTCAAAGTTATGCCAATTATTACTAATTTGCTGTTACTTGTTTGCTTTTAATGTACTATTCATGAGTTAAATCCTAAGGTTTTGTTTATCATACCTTTTCAGTGGCGAGATCACTGGATGCAATGTGTTTATTTTCTTCCAAACGAGGAGCCAGTTTTCCAGGGTGAGAAGGTCTACCTGACTGCCTGTCGTGATGAGTATTCATTGTGGTATAAGCTCCAGAAAGCCAGGTAACTTTTACTCCACCTTAACAGAACTGAATTGTTTTGATCACAATGGCAATAACAGCCCGTTTTTTTAGAAATCAATGTCATTTTTAAAAATTGATTGCTGAATTGCATATGCCTTTCTACATTTAGGAGCAAGCAACTTTTCTCTAAAATGTCAAAGCCTAAAATACCTAAACATCAGAGTCAGTGAGAAAGGTGCTTAACACTTTTGCTTTTCCTTTGTGAAAATTGAATCTTCTTTTTGTTTGCAAATGCAGAACTCAAAATATAGATTTTAGAAAATTTGAACCAGTAACAGTGAAGTCCACATGAATGAATATGTGTCTTAGCTAAAATATATAAATTTGCCCACTTGGAGAAGATACATTAGCAATGCTGTAGCTAATACTTTTTTTTTTTTTTTCTTTTTTTTTTCCCAGAGAAGAAGAGAATAAAGCAGATGGTCGTGTTGAGAGTCCTGTTTGTAGATGTCAGGCTCATCTTCTTTGGAACAGACCACGCTTTGGAGAATTAAATGACCAGAACCGAACATGCCAGTACATCAAGTCTCTGATGAAAGTAAGTACATATTACCTCATGGTATCTGTAGTATAGGTGTTTATCTTCTTATCTGCAGTAAATATTCAAGGATTCATTGCTGTCTTGCTAAGGGGTTTGTTCACAAACTGCATTTTATGTAAAAACAGTTTTTAATGATCGTGGTAGAAATCAGAATTTGTTCCCCTAAACACATAGTATGTTTGTGTGAGTCCTTTGTGACCTACAACAAGGATTATATGAGCATTTCTGACATGATTTGAAACATATTTATTAATCAAATTCTTATGTCTACATATTGGTGAAAAAAAAAAGGCCATCAAAACACCTAGAATTTGAGAGCTTTTTCCTCCTAAATGGGAATAATGATGACAATTTATTTTCTATAGGTCCTGAAAACAGATAGCGTTTGCCTCTGCATTAGTGATGGTAGTCTGCTGCCTGTGCTGGCTCACTATCTTGGGGCAAAGCAGGTATAGTACTTCTAGCTGGTTTTTTTTTCTGGTCTTATAATTTTAGCTTGGAATTTTCAAATTTCTGTTACAATTTAGCATTCCAGCCCTTTATTTAATTTACTTTAAGTGGTTCTTTAGTGACAGGTGAGAAAGAAGCTCTTGCTGTGTTTAAATGACAGTGAAATTTATCCCTGGTCAAGCTGAATTTTAGGAAGACAACAAAGTTAACAGTTAAGTCTGTGCACTGCCAGTCTGAAAAGATTTGGTGAAATGGAAGGATATTCCCAGTGATTTGCCAGATACCGAAACCAGGTGTTCGGCAAAACAAGTTCCTCAATTGATATAATAGCTTGGCTTTCATCTGGCAGTGAAAAGGTGATAGGCTAGCCAGGGAATTAGGTCACTTTGACAGAGATCTAGATTGCTCTTGAGATTGGCATTGTTTAGCCATACTTTAGCTTTATCTTTGGCTTATTTTTGATCCACAGCACCTTATTTTGCTCGCAGACTGATGACTGACTGCTGCATCTGCTTATGTTTTTTTGAGGAATTGTTACACAACCCCTCTATATTTTGATAAGCCTCTGAACATTTAATTTACATCATAATATTCAGTACGGTGACATCAGGTTTAAAAGATCAAATAGAATAAAGCACAGAGTCCATAAATTAAAAAGGTTGATGTCTTGCAGTGCACATCTAAATGCTAGCATACACTGTTTCTCTTCAGCTAGCATAGTCAGGTCATGCTAAACTACACATAAAGGGAGTAAGAACTAATGTGGGGCATGAGGCCAATTTTAAGTTAATCTGTTTTCTTTTTTCTACCGAGTTGAAGTCAATGGTGCTCTATTCAGCAGCTTCCAGATAGAGAGTAGCTCTTCCTGAAGCCTCCACTGTAACAGAACCTTTCTTGCTTTTTGCTTCAGTAAAGAGTGAATCCTCCATGTTGTCAAAATGAAATTTTGAATTCTGGGATGATGACAGTTTGGATGTAACAACGTTTTGCTGTAACAGTTTTCTTTCTAAGAACATGTTTGTATTTGCCCAGAGAAGCAGTATGTCTGTAGCAACTGTTAATAATCTCCGTGGATCTTAAAAGTGGAAAATAAATAGTGGTGGTGTTTTGTTTTAACATCTGTCAAAACAACCTCATTAGGCCTGTACTTGTTGGGTAATTTGTATTTTAAGGAAAACACACAGCAAAGAATTGTGGAATAGATGCAAGATATTTATGAGATGGCTATGAGCAAGTTTCAGTTTACTGGGGCATGAAAATAGTTCCTTTATGGTTCATTTATTAATCTTTTAATGAAAAACAATAATGTTCATTTGCTTGACTGTTGTGTGTTTTGGTTTTTTTTTAAGGTGTTTACAATAGAAAATTCTGCTGTGTCCCGTTCTGTCATGGGAAAAGTGAGTATTTAGTCTTCTGTGTGAGCAATAAATGGACTCATGAGATTGTCAAGACCAAAGCTGGTGACTTTGATTGTCTGTTTATCGACTGCTTAGAGGTTATATCAGATAAATGAATCATTAATCACACAGTCTGGCAAGACTGTGGGAAGTGGAAGTGTGTTTCACTGTTTGTGTTCAGTCACTTAGCTGCCAGTTGGAAGGAAACATGGAAACGCAACTTCCCATGTGAGCTGCCTTTGACCTTACAGCTTTAACCACAAGCGTCATAGGGGAGCTTGGGGGGAAGTTGACCTGGGCCAAAAACGATGGTTGCCAGTGCTTGCTGCCTCCTAACTGCTAGATACTGGACTGCCAGCCCCGAGCATCTACTGTGCTGCCATTGTTCCAACAGTGATAAAAGCCAAACAGTTGATTTCCAAGGATTAGTAGAATGTGAGAGCATTGTGTGTGTAGCTTGCACCTTTGGCATCCCATAGTTTGGTTTTCCTGCTGAGACAAAGCATTGGGAATGCCTCTGTCCTGTTTGGTTCTCAGGAGGCTGCAGACTGTGGGTTGTAATGGCAAGTGAGGTTTCCATTACCACGTTTTTCAAGTTCCTCTTGGATAGCGGTTTCCTTGTGGTCCATTTTCATTTAAAAATACTATTTTGGTGAAAGTTGTAGTCTTTTGCAGCTTTTAACAAAGAAAGACTAAATTACTTCTTTATTTGTTTGTTTTTAGTTCTTAAAAGCAAATCATCTTGAAGATAAAATTAAAATATTAGAAGCACGTCCTGAATCAGTGACATCTTCTCATTTGGAAGATAATAAGGTATGTAACAGTTGTCCGGTACTGAATTTGAGGGAGAAAGGAGGTGGAGAAGGTGAAAATAAATTTTGCTTTCCTATGAGTTACCATAACTTCAGTTATCCCATTATATCCCACCCAGTTTGTATAAGATGTAATGAGGAGATGGTTCAGACTTTGTCCCACTTGAAACTAAGCGAGATTTAGTTTACATGCTTGGTGGATTTTTTGTTTAGTTTTGTTTTAAAAAGAGTATGACTTTCCTACATCAGTTGTAAGCGTGTTTAAACTGGTTTAACTGCATATGTTAAGCTGTAGCTCTTCTTCTTCAAGACAATCAAAAGTCTACCTTGAAGTGTTAAAGCTTTTTGAAATAAAAAATACAAGCTTTGGTAAATTTTATTACACATTTTCTGACCTAAAACTGCAACATTCTTTCAGACTTTGTAGAGGAGAAAAGTAATTTTAACATTAGCTAACTAAAAATAGAAAAAGCAGTCTGTCATGTAGGATATGGAATACGTAGTAGTTAGATCCATGTGGAGTAGCGGGAGTTCTCATCTAGTCAGCTTTGCTTGCTGAATTTCATTGTCAACAATTGAAGATATAACTAGCCTGTGTTGTTTTTTGAGCTGCTATTGGTTTTTATATTTTTTTTTCTTCTTTCTGATAAGATTTCAGTTCTTCTTGGAGAGCCATTTTTTACTACAAGCCTGTTGCCATGGCATAACCTGTATTTCTGGTATGCTAGGACAGCTGTGACCATGCATCTTGCCAGTGATGTCACTGTCCTGCCTCGGTCTGCTTCTTTGCACGTGATGATTGTGGAGTTTCAGGTGAGATTGTTTAGACCTGTGCATTTCAAATGAAATCACTTAAAAGTGAGTGCCCTTTCAGGATTTTTTTGTACCTTCAAGTTCCTCTCTTTTACTACTACCCCCTTTGATGTGTAGTTAGCAGACTTCAGATTCTGTATATGATCCCAAAGGAAATAGACCATCTTACTTTTTAAGGTTCTTAATAATCTGAAAGAGGCTTTATTCTCCAAAGGTTAAGCTGCAAGTGTCTCAGGATGAGCACATGCAATCACTGATGACTTTAAAATGTAAGCTGTAGTGAGTACAAGTTATCTAGTTGCTGTCTGTCACTGAGGCACTTGCCTTGGTCCTTAGGCATTGCTGTTAGCTGCTTTTAGATATAGCATATAGTAGCAGTATTGTTCAAACCCAGTAGGACTGTTCTTGCATAGCACTCTCTTTGTCTATAGCTCTCTAATACTAAAGATAATAGCAGGGCTTGCTACAGCCAGGATGCATGCGTGCCTGGGTTTGGTATTTTATTTTTTCTCCCCAGGCTGTTTTATGAGCTTTCCAAGAGATGATGAAAAGCTACAATGACAATTTTGCATTTACAGTAAAAAAGGGGTAAAAGAGTAAATGGTCTTCCTGCTTGGCACTTCTTGAGTATCCCTTCCAGCAGTGGCATACAACAATATTGTAGAGAATAGCACTAAATTGCTAAGGAAGGTGGAATGCTTCAATTACTCTACACTTAAAGACTATTGAGTAAACCATAGGGAGATTCTGTATAGTCTCTCTGGTCTGTGATATATTATATTCAGAGATGAGGATATAGCAGCACTTACTTAAGTTTATAGTATTCTTGATGCCTTCTTGTAAAGTAGAAATCCAGTGAGCAATACCAGTACGAGTAGAAGCATTTGAGATTTCTCAGCACAGAAATGAACAATCGATAAAATAGATGTAGCTGAAATTAGTGAATGTTTTCATTCCATTAGGGACCGTTGCAGTATTTGGAGCTAATATACTGTCAATCCAGTGATTGCTAAGCTCTGTAGAAAGCAGAGTAATAGTCTGTAAGAGTGTATTGCCTTCAGTCTGTCTAGTGGCTGCTGTTTTCCTGGCTCTTGATAATCTCTTAGCATTTTTTCTCATTAAATAAAAAGGAAACATTCTGTGGGAAATTTCAACAGAGGTGTTTCTCCAAATAACTTTTTTTTTCTTTTCTCTCTTTTTTTTTTTTTTTTTTTTTTTTTATATGTGCCAAACAGCTGTATATCCTAATGATCTAAATTATTAAACACCTTGGGTTTACCTTGCTTATATCTACATAGAAGTGACTATTAGACTATTACAGTAAGAATTCAGATCTTTTAACAGGGAAAAGATTTTGATTTTTAGGACAGGCCTGATGTTTGGAATATTTCACTTTCTCTGAAGGTTGATTCAATATATAATGCTTGTGTTGTTTCTTCCTGACTCTACTAGCCATATATTTTGTGAGGAGATAAATGCTTTTTGTTATTTGACAAAAAGAGTCAGCTGAACTTATCTAGACCAATTCACATAGCAAAGACTTGAAAAAAAATCCATCAAGTTTGTGACAACATTAGGTGCTACTGAATCAGGTCTGAATTCTGTCCTGTTATGTGGCATCTAATTGGCTGACTTAGTGTGGGGAAGGGGGAAGGATGTTTTTCCTACTGTTTTTTTTAAAGTGGGTGCATGCACTTTACTATTAACAGTTTAATTCATAACTGAAAATTATTTCCTTTAAAAAGAACCAAAATCCTGTTTCCTTCTTAGGATTTATGGAGAATCCGGAGTCCATGTGGCACCTGTGAAGGTTTCGATGTCCGGACTATGGATGATATGATTAAAGTAAGAACACTCAAAGTAATTTCAACACAAATTTCAGCAAAACAGAACAAAACTCACTTTGGTTTTAAAAAGTATCTAGTGAACACTTAAATGTGCATATATTACATTTTAAAAAGAACATGCTTTTACTTTTTCCTAAATACAATGGCTATTTAATTTTTATAAAATAGGATAACTTCTTGGTACGGTGTTTAGGGTTTTTTGTTTCTTGTCATTTGACAAACAGTTCATCACTGCACTGTCTAGAAAATACTTGCATTAATTCAAAAAGGGAGGTAAGAATTCTTGTTCTTGAAACTTTATTCTGAGGTTGATAGCAAATCAACTGGCAGTTGTTCACCAATGAATTACCTTGTCCTAAGGTTAGTGTTTAAAGAGTGCTTTAAGTGTTCTTAGGTTAGTGCTTTAAAGGGAAGAAAGCTTTTTGGCTTTCAAGAAATAAATATGAAGGGTGAGATTTCTTTCTAAACTTCTAGAGCTGTAGTGCGTGTCTCCATATCTGAGCTGGCCTTTATCATCCTCATAGAGAAGTATAGGTAGTTATGGAGTAGAATTCATTATGAGGGAGACAAAAAGAAATCACTTGCATTGTATTTTGAAAGTACCCATTTCTGTGTGTTCGACCGCTTTGGATCGTGATAATAATAATTCACACTTCTAGTAGATATTTTTCGTTGTACCTACAGTCATAAATGTTTGGAGACCAGGTCAGTGAGTAACTTGAAAACAAAGACGTTAGCCTTTGGACTGTTTTTATATAATTTCATTACTATCTTTTCTTCAGAATTCACTGAATTTTAGAGAATCCAAGGAAGCAGAACCTCACCCTTTGTGGGAATATCCTTGCAAGTCTCTCTCAGACCCCCAAGAAGTTTTGACATTTGACTTCAGAAGGACAGTACCAGAGCACTGTCTCAGTGCAGAAGGTTCTTTAAACCTTTTACGGTGAGTTTTCTCTTCATGGCAAGTATTCGCAACATAGTGACAAATTTTTATTTTTTTTTTAAAGCTCACATTCTGTTCTCATTTACTGTACTTAATTAGTAGGATCACCTTTAATAGTATCAAAAAATGTACCGAAATTATGAAAGCTGCTGTGATACCAGCTTTCTGTGTCTTCCTTTGGATACACCCTGTCTACCTTTGCAGATAGCTCACAGGCAGCTATATAGTTTTGAGGGTAATTCCATAGGTAAGATGTCTGTGTTTTAAAAATAGCATTTTATTAGATTGTTATCCTTATTTAGAATATGAAAATATTGACTTAGAGTCCAGAGAAAACAATCCAATATCTGGGTGGTTTTAGTCGTTCAGTTTATTCCCTATTTCTGAGTTCTTGCAGAAACAGCTCCTATTTAACCTTCCAAATTCCATTTAATAACGTTAAAGTGTACAGTATTCTTCCCTTGAACTATAACAAGCTTTTGATATTTGTCATATATCTTCAGAGATATTTTTCACTATCATCTAAGGTGCAGACTCTAGTTTATTCTCTGTAAAATTGAAATACTGTTAGAAAATCTAAAAAAACAGGGAAATTTTCATCTAACTTATTCTAGAGCTTACACAATCTAAACACTACCTTAATTATGCTGTTCTTGTTTGTGACATCAAATTCATGTCCCTTAATCCTTTGGAGAATTTGTGTGGTCCAGATTTTTTTTTTTTGATAAGATTCTTGGGAGAACCCAGAACCTCTGCATATTGGTCTCGGTGTGTTGGAAGCAATTGTTTTTAACAGGCATCATGTTAGCATGACCTCTGCTCCTTATGGAGCAGGACTTGGTGAAGTAAGGTAGATTACATAGTAAACATTTCCCCCAAATACAGAAATAGTGGAAAATTTTAAAGGAAATATTTCCCAGATGGGCTGTATGATTTTTTCCATGACTACAGATCCTAGCAGATTTAGTTAAGTCATTTGCTCTTGTCTTTTTCAGATTTCAAATGTGTACGTGTTAAAAAACTTGCTAACCGCTGACAGATTTATTCAACTGCTCAACTTTTTCCAAATGAAGTTACTTAGGCATTTGTAAGCCTCATGAAGAATGGGTGCAATATAAAGTTAATGCTAAGATGATATTAAATTTTTGGCTCTTGTCTCTTCTTTCTCCAGGAAGGGCAAGAGCCATGGAGCAGTTCTGTGGATGGAATATCATCTTACTGCTGATATCTCTGTTAACACAGGGCTGACACAGATTGCAAATGACAAGGTATTTATTCCATCTGTGGTTTGTTACTCTTACAAAGTCAACAGAGTTACAACACTGAAAAATATATCTTCCTCTGCCTGTTGCTTTGGTCTGTGTAGTGCTACTTTTTGCTCTATTTGAGGACTATGTAGACAGTACCAGTAGAATTGTCTCTTCACCATTTTTGTGCTAGCAGGAGATATACCTTAAAACGGGGAATCTGAGTCAGATTCAGATGCTTCTGTAGTTTGGAACTTCAGTCAGAACTTCAATTTGATGCTAGTTTGAAGTAGACTTTATTCATGCAACTGCCTTTGCAGTTAAAGGAAAGCAAAAATTTTGAGGGGAAGGAGCCCTAAATGTTTTCTCTTCCATCTAAGTATGCCTTCACCAACCATCTTCTCAACAACATCACTGTACAGTTTAACATACTGAATTTAAGTAAAATTGTTCTGGATTTAAATTTGTTAGGCAGTCCTGTAATTAAAGTATACCAGTGAAAGTAAAAACTATATCTGATGTTTGTGTGAGAACTGTGGATGAGAACTGTCGTGTCCCTACTGTGTTACCACTGTCCAATATAGTGGAGTTGTGACTGCTTTCCCTTTTAACTCTCCCCTGTAGGGAAACTGTGAATGGAATCCCCACTGCAAGCAAGCTGTCTATTTCTTCAGTTCTGTTATTGACTCAGAAACTCCAACAGACATTCCTAGTGCTGTCACGTATGCTATAAATTTCAACCCAAAGACAGGAGAAATTATCATGGATTTTAAGCTATTGTAAAATACTTGCCTTTTACTCATGCTTCTAAATTATAATAAACGTATGTGGTATTCTTTGTATGGCAGAGGGTTTTTTGTATCGTACTTGCAGAGCAAACTGATCATTCTGAAAAATATTTTAAACCTATTTGGTTTTCCTTTTGAAATACATAGCTGGGGAAATATAGAAGCTTTTCTTTTTAACAACAGCTATTATGGATGGAATTATGTGTGTATATTTGTTATCTTCTGCATTAGTGTGAAACTATAATGTATTTTTGAGGCTTTGAATAATAGGGAGGTAGGAAGCAGTCAACTGACTGGGAGTTGCACCAGCTCTAACTTGTTGGTGAGTAGAAAACTTTCCTCCTCTTCTTCCTGAAAGTATGATGATTGTTTGTACACTCAGCAGCCATCAGAATATTTCCAAATGTTTCTAGCCTAAGAAATACAGCACATTATGATCATTATGATAGCACATTACAGTTCATACGTTACACAAGACCCAGTACATAACTACTATTTCTTAAATGGACCATAAGAGATGCTTGCCCCAGAGATTCATATATATATAGAAATTCATACATATATTGATTCATACATGTAAGGTTCATACATGTATTGAAAGTAACAATCAATTGAAGTTTTTCTATTCACATTTAATTTATCTCCTGCAGTTTTGCAGCCAAAATCTGCTGTTCTGTTGCCCTGAATTGTGATGAATGTTTTACTGATGTTAGCTGGTTGTTAGTTATCACACCACTAATCCACAAGAGGGTGCTGAGAATCCATTTTTAATTTTTTTTCAAGCAGTGCATTAGAGTTAATCTTCTAATCAGAAGCATATAGTGGTTCAGACTTGCAATGTGGCTGGCTCAAGACAGTGCACGTATCTTTTAAGATACAGCATGTCCATATGCCCTGAACTTGAAAACTAGCCCCAAAACACAGTGACAACTGCTAGTAAGACTAATTTAGACTTGCACATACAGTCAAAAAATGGGCAGAAAAAGGGCTGTGTGTTAAATACGCATGATGGATAACACCGGGACAGTGAAAGTGTCTTGTCAGCTGCATAGTCCTCATGAAGGTCTTGCACTGAATTCAGTTTTGTTTCATTCTGTTTTGAAGTCATAGTATCTGCAAGACTAGCTCCTCTGGTACCTCACTTTTGTCTAAGGGCTGGAGATTTGAGGCTTTTTTGAGATACAACAGCTTGTTTTTCTTTATTAGTCCCTTTGAAACTGCACTGTGCAGGCTTCCTGCATTTAACAGGGTAGATAATTCGGTTTGAGATCAATCTGTTTAGTCACTGTTGTATTCTCTTTGCAGTTAGAGCTGGTTGCTGTGAGCAGATCAGAGGTTTGCAGCCTCGCTCCTTACAGTTAGATATTTCTGGTGAGGACTGTGAGCAGAATACAGTGGGCGCTTGGGTCATCCTACCGTGTTGACCTCAGTTGTGTTGCAGACTGTTAGTTTGATTTGGTGCTTAATCAGTCATTTTCAAATGTCCCATTTTCAAGCATTTAACAGCAAGTAATGATTAAGATGGACTCGGAGACAGAGGTATGTGCTATTATCCCAATTTTCCTGATGAGCGACAACTGAGGGCGCTCTGTGCTCCGCTCAAGTGTCTCATCCACGCTTGAGCTCTCACTGCCAGATTAGGGCCTCGGAGCTCGAAAGGACTCGCTCGAGGCTGTGCAGAACAAACTAATGCTGTGCCTCTCCCGGGCGCTACTTTAATCGTTTGTTTTGTGCAGCGTGATCTCAACTGCAGCCTGATGAGGTTTGAGTGAGATGGGGCAGATAAAGGTTTGGGAGCTGCAAATTCTTGGATCCTTCAGGAATTAAATCCATGTTTCAAAAGATACATATACTTATATTTTTTATATATATAATGTGTGCCAGGGCCTAGGGTATTGCTTTTGTTTTTCAAAAGGATGTCACCAAGATGACCCCTGTTTCTTCAGTGGGCGCCTCCGAGGGCTCTGTCGATGTGTGCCCTGTGCTGGAGGGCAGCGGGTGAGGCAGGAGCGCCGCCATTCTCCTGGCTGCCGACGGGACGCGGCGGCCCCGCTGCTGATTGGCCGAGCCCACTCCTCAGCGGCGCCCGGGCGCCATTTTGGCCGCCTGCCGCCTAGCGGAGAGGTGGGAGATGGCGCCGTGGCGGGCAGCCCGGCGGCGGTTGCGGAGCAGGAGCAGGAGGAGCAGCAGCACCCGGCGGGGCGGCGAGGGGCCCCGGCGCCGCGGGTAGGCAGCGCTCAGCTGGGCGGGAGGCGGTGCGGGGCGCCGGCGCGGGGGGCACCTGGCTAGTCATGGCGGCGCCCTGAGTTATGGAAGTGGCAGTTGGATCTAAGAAACAAAAGGTAACCTGGGTTGTACGTCACTGTGAGAATTCAAACTGCGGGGAAAAAAAAGAGGGAAAAAAAAATGCTACACGTGGGCAATAAGTTGGCATGAAAAAAAATACACTTAAAAAAATCCCAGCTTAGAACTGGTGGCTTTGCCTAGTGTGTGTTGTTGCATGGAGGAGCTCTGTCCCAAGTAGTGAATGATCTCAGGGCAAGGCAGTGGCTTCAGCAAGCTTCAAGGTCTTGGTGAGGATTGCAGGACAGAGGTTTATTCCCAAGCAGCAGGGGCTATGAGAGGTGTATTGAGGAGAACTCTTGAGCAGTATAATTTATGAGGATAAAGAGTCTCTAAATGCTGCGGTCATCTTAAAACCATAGAGACATGCAGTGCTAAAGCCATGAGCTGTGGTGGTTTCAGGCCTGGTGAAAAAGCAAATCAGGAAGCCTCCCAGAACTTGGCGAGACCTTGCACTTCTCTTGAGCAGAAGGCATTTCTGGCTATAAAAATTCTGTGCTAAAGCTTCTGCTGCTGGAGCTCTGCCGTGCTAGAAAAAAAATACAAAACTTTATTGGAAGGTACTGGTGGGACATTAGAGAGCATGGTAAGATTGCAACAGAGTGTATTGTCTTGTGCTGTCTCCATTGTCATCTTGGTAGAAGACGAAGATCTTGGTAGAGGCAGCATTTTAATACATTACAGTTTTGTGTTGAAAGCGGGGTCAGTACATTGTTTTGCAAAAACTCCCAGCTGTTTTCTGGAAGGTACATTTATTTAAAAGTCATGATTTTGGGATTAACTGGAAACATTCTGGAATTCAGGCTTTTAAGTTTGTTTTCTGTTAGAAGTTTCTCCATTCTGTTACTTTATGTGAACTAACTTTATCGCTGCGGGACACAGCAGATGGAAAGATCTTTAGAAAACTTAGTGACATCTGCTCTTTTCTGTGGTAGATAAGGGATGATTCTAACCGTAGTATGACAGTTCTTAGTCTCTGTCATCCCTCTTTACACATCAGTGCTTATTACATGTCTCTTCTGTATGAAGCTATTAAGGAAGTTGCACCTTTCTTCATACTTTCATGCATTACTTTATTATTTTTTACCCTTTTCCTTTTGCCTAAGGCATGACTAGCATCCAAAAAAAAACTAGCATTCTCATCTAATTTGCACAGCAGAGTGAGTAAATTGTTAGCTTCTGTGTTAAATGATACGTTTTCCTTCTCCTTTCCATTTGCTTGGCACCTAGTCAGCAATGTACATCATAAGAGCTTCCAAAAAGGGAACAAAGTGGAGAAAAATCTGGGAAAGAGCTTTGTGTCCTATTCATGAGGGCATTCAGTGCATGTTGACAAAACAATCTCTGGGCTTTACTTTTGTTCCTGTCGCAGACAGAAAACTCTTTAAGGTTAGTCTTCTATTGTATACGTGTGCTATGCTTGTGCTGTCAGGCTATGATTTTTATTTGAAATTTATACATGCTATGAATGGAACAAGAGGATGATGGTGCACACAGCATTTCAAAAAGCCTTCAAAAGGGCACGAGCACCTTGTATCCATGAAGCATTTGATCCTGGAATGGGTTAGTGTCAGGGTTGTGGAAAGCTGAACTCCTCTAGTTACAGGATAAAGAAATGCTAATATGCAAAGGCAGATTGCAGCACATTTCTTGTTCTGCAGTGGAAGTCATTGTTTATCAGCAGGAGTTTTGCAATAAGCATGTGGTATGGCCCTTTTATGTCTTCTTTGAAGTCTCCCTCTATGGGAGATCATGTCCCCTTTTAGAATGATACTATTTTTGTGTTTGTTATTGTGCTAGTCAGCCAAGCCTCGTAGTCTGCCCGAATAAATGCAGGTATTTCTCAGAGATCAGCTGTTGTGGTCTCTGCAGTATCATGTATCCACTGCCAGCTTGTTTAAGGGGAGAGTGTTTTGCCTGTGTCTGCCTCTAGTTGGGATCTAGATGTACTGCTCCTTTCTTTCCCTCCCTTTGATAGTTGAGGGCTATGGCTCCTTTTTTGAGACAGTCTCTGTTTGCATTCCCTGGGTTGGCTGGCTAACAACTAATTAAATAATTATTTAAATTAAGATTTAATAAAAAAAGCATCTGTGAAAGTCAAGGCAAGCTTGGTATCAATGTGCTGCTTGGAAACAAACTAGTCAGCAATGTTGCAGCATTGCAGTCAGCAGTCAGCAAAGGATTGTTTTATGTATATATTTTTTGTTTCATTTTTAGGTGCTCTCATATATTTATAGTATATCTGCAAATCTAGTGTACCCCATCTCTCTTTCCTTTCTCCCCTCCTGCTGATTGGGAGCTTTAAGTGCAATTTTCTTAGGCAGAGCTGTAGCAGGGAGTTGCTCATACTGAGGAGGTGCTGCTAGTAATAGCCAGTTCTGTCCATATTTGAACTTGAGTAACGAACGTTCACTTGTTTGGGATCTTCAGTTTGTTCTGTTTAAACAAAAATAAAATAATCATTACCCAGGAGCAAAAGGAATTCTCCACTACTCTCTTATCCTAGGACTGGGTGGGACCTTTTAGGTTGCCCTGTCCAAACCCTTCCTGTATTGGCCCTATGCATATAATTTCTCTTATAAATATATCAAACTCTGTTTTAAAACCAGCTATGGGTTTTTGCATTCCGCTGTGGTCACTGGAAAGCTGCTTTTGAACTTGACTGATGTTGTGGTCAGAGACTTCCTTCTAATTGTCAGCCCTTGGGACTCCAGTTGTAGACAAGGGACTTCGAGACTGCATACAGAGCTATTGCCCAGCGTTTAAACAGACACAACATTTGTTTCTGTCAGTAGATGATAAATGCCACATTTACAGCCTCTAATTTACTGTAGCATTGGAACAAACCACTGCAGAATGATGAGGCTGAGGTTTTGCAGTGAGGTAAAAACACACACAAAGTCGTCTGTTGCTTCATGAGTTCTCAGCAAGGCAAGTGCTGATGTTTCATATGTGCCATGTGGTTCCAAGAGCCCCAAACTAATAAGTGATGAAGTAGTAATGGCATAAGGTCCTACTTGTGTGCTCATTGTGATTTACAAGACACATGTTGTTAAAAGTCTGAGTTTGCTGTGACTATAAATAGTTTTCTTGGTAAATGGGGAAAAGGGAAATTATGTGTAACTAAGGAGTAACAAAAAATAGAGTTCAAACACCTGTTTCATAACACCGTTATTTTGGAGTTGAGTTAATGGACCAGGCTGAGAATTAGTTTGTCTTGTGTGATACATCTTTCATTAGAAGTATATTTAGCATAATGCTTGGTCCTTCTTTTCCTTTTTCAGTTGCTGTCTTGCAGACCTTGCAACTCCCCTTCATTCCTTGGCATCCTAAAGGTCCTTACTGAGTCATGTAGAACATTAAATGGCCTCCCTGAAGCTAGTGAAAGTTTTGTTGTTGACGTTAAGACAAATTCTTAATCCTAGAGAAAGAACTAGCTGTATTTTGCTGGCTGTTAAAAAATCTGGATTGGCTGTTGATAAGTATTTAAGAATCAGTTGCAACCAAAGTCTGAATGAAAAATACCCAATCTAGTTCATGCAGACAAGGTGGGTAGTAAGTATGTTGCCGAAATTACAGTTGAGCCAGGGTTTCAGGCTGACAGTCTTCTGCTAGTTTAGAAGTTCATGAACCTCTTTAATGAGAACAGAGCTATCTAATTACATTTGATGTGGAAAAGCATCATTTTCCCATCCTCATGACTGTCTCTTTCCATTCTCTGCAACAAGATCTGTTCACTGCCATGGGGTGATTTCAGGTCCTGAACTCCCACGTTGCTTCTTTCAAATATGTAAGTGTTCTTTGGAGGCTGACCAGGCAGGTGCTGTAGCTGATATTCTAGCATGAAACAATGTGGCGGCAGATAGAAATACAATGGGTTAGAATGATTTTGACCAGTCCCTTTTCTTCAATTAGTTGTAGTTTACTTGGATGGATATGTACCAAATGATTCAAGGCACGCCTCTTGGCGCAAGCCACTTGTGCTTATTGTGAGATACAAGATATGCTTTCTTGAAAGACTGAGTTTGCTGTGTCTATAAATAGCTTTCTTGGTAAATGAAGAAAAGGGAAATCAGGTGTAAGGAGTGCATAAGTATACTTAGGAGCAGAAAAACAGAGTGCTAATACTTACTGATGCTTAATGTAATCACATGCTGGGACCACAGCACAATTTTGCAAGTACCCTTTTAATTAGGAAAACAAAACAGAACTTCATGGCCTATCTCCTTTTAGTTGGATATTGCTCTTCCTGCATCTTTCAAACAGCTATAAAAGTATTGTTTTGGCATTGGGTAGTTCTGAAAGTTGCATTCTATACGGTGTTACAGAAGTGAGGCATTTTGCTGGGCATTTGTGTGAATCACTTTTTAGGGTTAAATGTGTAGGGTTTCCTCCCTGCCTTAGGAACATACTAATATCCTTTTTGTAGGCAGCTTTATTTTTCGAGCAGGACACTGCACTGACTCAGCCTCTATTTTGTATTGTTTAGGCAGAAAAATTCATATCAATTGCTAGCTCATCCAGTGGTTCATGTATTTATCTGTAAGGCAAATTCCATTTCAGTCGGAAAGTGATCAGAGATATCAGTCCAGTATTCAAGAGCATATTAAGGTCTGTGTTTGAGCTCAACAGACTGGCACATCTTACTGTGTTTTGGAAGAGTCAAATATGCAAACAAACAGGAGTGGGATTTATAAGACTTCTAGCTGCTGTTAACAAACACTGCCATGGCTTGAATTGTTACTAATCCTGGGGTGGGTTCGAGTTATCTGGATTTCTGTTGGTGTGTATGGGTTCTGTGGATGGGTTGGATTATTTCAGTGGATGAGGTTCTTGTGTATCATAGAACATAATCACTGCAGTTAATTGGTTGGCAAGTCTAAATTATTTCCCAAACCTGGAGGGTGACCCTTGGTGATTAGGGTCAATGTATGTGACCTGAATGCAGCTGCTACTTGTTAATTAACTAAAGCAACTAGGGCTGTGCTCTGCTTGGGCAGACAGGTAGCAATTTAAAAAAAAAAAAAAAAAAACAAAAAAAAAAACCAAAACAACCCACAAACCTCTATTTATGTGTATATGTTTGTGGAAATTCTTCAGAAATGGCTGTAACAGGACAATAGTGAATTGTGTAGTTCAAAAACTTTTGTGTGAATGTGGAGTCCTTATCCTTCCCTGAAGTTAGTGTGATGATGGGTTCCAGATCTTTTGTTCACTTTTACGTTAACTCCTTATGTACTGCCAAAATCGTGACCATGGTATAGATAGGAGGGGGAATCTTAAGATTGATAGAAATTGCAAGTTTTTGCCTGTCTGTTTAGGATTTCAAAACTGGATTACAGTACTTGAAGTGCTTATTTTTGAAATACTGGGCTTAATATGTACTTTCATAAAGTTATGTTGGGTATGAACAGATTACTTTAAAAGCACACATTCCCCCCTCAATTTTTCTTAATATCTAGTAAGGTGATCATTAGGACATGGAACTTCTAAATGGTGACTTTTTTCAGATCACTTTTACTCTGGAGATCTAACAATAACACAACCAGAAATAATTGTTAAAAAGTGTCAGAAAGTTGGCATGCTTTGACATTGCAGCAGGTGTCTATCGTGATTCCTAAATAAGGACACTGAAAAGAACCAACAGTTTAAAATTTTTGTTTTGTGGCATTATGTCTTATATGACATTATAGTTTGTTCAAAGCCAAAATCTCAAACTGTTACCTAACCAGCATATGTATAACAATAAAGTGGGTAAATTTCCTTTAACCTTACTGATTTGTGTGTGAGTTGAGCCTCACATTGGTTTTAAAAAAATCTGGAAAAGCTGGAGATGCTCATAAAAAAGTAGTATAACAGCAAAATTGTCTGCTCGTGTGGGAAGTGAGGGAAGGTGAAGTCTCAGCTTACGGATGCTGCCACAGGAATGGAGTAAGAAGGGGCTGTGCTCTGGGAATTAGGCAATTGACAGTTGCCTGATATACAGACAGGATGCTGAAAGCTGGTATGTTAATAGGAACATACAGGGAAATGTCCCTTTCTCTTAAGCAATTATATTATCTCCTTGTTCAAAGCACACAGAAAGGCTCTGGGTATTTCTTCTGTGTTAATCTCATCTTTCAATCCCTATTTACTGTCCTGATGGCTTTTGGTGCCTAGGAACCATTTTCTTTGGCCATTTGTTGCTGGTTCCATATAAAAGGAAAGTGACATGGGCTCCTGCCCCAAAGAATCTATACATGAGACCAAAAAAAAAACACGCAGCGAAGGCAGTAAGTTGGTTTCAAAAGTTGGGGAAAATGTCTTTCATTGCCTTATGAAAGGCAATGATATTCACAGAGGCAGCGAAGCTTGTGTAGGGCAGAGCAGAACCCCAAGTGTTCATATGGACCATAGTAGTGCCAGGTATTCCTGAGACCTCTAAAGGCTCTTTTGGAAGATGGGAGAGGGACAAGGAAAAAATGGAGGGCCTGAATTCAATGGTGGCAGAGATTCCTTGGTTTTCCAGGGCATCTTGACCTATGGTGTAAATAACTTTTTTTTTTTTTTCCTTCTTTCCTCCTCCCATTTTTT